>JACEFZ010001550.1:37500-200000 GCA_014155875.1 Cepaea nemoralis
CGTGAAAAACCTTTATGACGATAACAGAGACGAACAATATATTGTTCAAAATAACAATGAAGGGCCAGCAATTTTGAAGATGGAGGTTCAGAATGCTCTGAATCATATGGAATCTGGCAAAACCCCCGGTCCAGACAGCGTCACAACAGAAATGATTAATGCTTTAGAAGAATATGGAATAGATAAAGTTACCAGTCTGCTTAATACAATATATGATACTGGAAATATACCTCATGAGTTATGTAATTCTGTATTTATTGCAATCCCAAAGAAATCAGGAGCCTTGGAATGTGATCAACATCGAACAATTAGTATAATGAGTCACATCACGAAGATTTTGCTAAGAATTATCATGCAAAGAGTTAGGAGGAAAATACAACCTGAAATAGGAGAAGAACAATGTGGGTTTGTAGTAGGCAAGGGTACAGTAAATGCTGTGTATATACTGAGAACCGTAATCGAACGTTCTATAGAAGTAAACAAAGATCTACACCTTTGCTTTATTGACTACACAAAGGCTTTTGATAAAGTGAGACATGTCAACATGATAAAGATGCTTGAAGATCTACAAATTGATGGGAAAGACCTTAGACTTGTAAAAAACATATATTGGAAACAACAAGCTGCCATAAGAGTTGATAATGAAGTAAGCCAATATCAGCCTATTAAGAGAGGTGTGAGACAGGGATGTGTAATGTCTCCAGATCTGTTTTCCCTGTACAGTGAAAATATTTTCAGAAATATTGAAAATATGGAAGGAATCAACATTGGGGGACGATGCATCAATAACATTAGATATGCAGATGATACAGTCTTGATTGCAGACAATGAACAGGACCTGCAAAATTTAGTAGATGCGGTTGTTACACACAGTGAACAACAAGGGTTAGAATTAAATTGTAAAAAGACACAGATTATGGTCGTCACTAGGAAGAACGAAATACCACAGTGTAATATACAAGTAAATGGGAATAGTCTTCAACAAGTGAATAGGTACAATTATCTCGAAACAGTAATAACATCTGATGGGAGATGCCTTGAAGAGATTAGATCAAGAATCGCCATGGCAAAAGTAGCCTTTAGCAAGATGAAAAACATACTGACCAATAAAAAGATGTCAATTGAAACGAGAAAAAGAGTGTTGAGATGCTACATAGAACCTGTACTTTTATATGGATGTGAAGCTTGGACAATGAGCAGCCAGGCTGAAAAACATCTGATGGCTGTAGAAATGTGGTTTCTGAGGAAAATGCAAAGAATACCATGGACAGCCAGAAAGACCAATGAACAAGTCCTTCAAGAAACAAATGAAGATCGTAAACTGATCAGAGACATTAGACGTAGAGAGTCACAATTTTTTGGGCATGTTATGAGAAGAAATGATTTGGAGAACTTGGTGACAACTGTAAGATCGAGGGGAACAGACCAAGGGGAAGACCTAGAAACAAGTATCTGGATGGCTTGGCCTTGTGGCATGGTCGAGACAGAAACACGGAACTGATCCACGACTCTGTTGATCGAGTGAGATGGCAGAACATGACCGCCCACGCTTACCGGCACGGCACATGATGGATGGATGGATGGATGGATTGCCTTGATGATCTATTATGGGTGAAAAACTAGAAATGACCAGTCACAAACACTTAATGCCAGCTGCTGTATTATTTACATAACATGCCAGGATTTGACAGAAACCACCCGTGGTTTTCAACAAGTTCTGCATGATATTTCAATGCCAGAAACGACACATGATTTTCAACAATATGTCCTGCAGAATATACAAATGTCAAAAGCCATCCACGATTGCCATATCTTCTGTCTGGCGGAAAGCCAGGAATGACCAGTTACGAACCCTGATGGCCAGCTACTCAATTATTTAATATGAAATGACAGTTCAGAAGCATCAGACAAAATTATGACATTCATGATCTTTTACCATGTTGAAAAACTGTTTAATGATTTCATTGTCAATCAAATTTTATTAAACATTTTATGAGAATATGTTTGTGCATATCTGTATTCTAACAATCTTCCACTTGTTGATTATAGAATATTTGTAGTTAGAAGATAGCTACCTAGGCAGGAAGTAGGATGTTACCTGTGTAAAGATATCTTAGGATAACCGAACACTTATGGTTGCTCATGATGATTGCTGCTCTGGACTTTTATAAAGTTTGAGCTATTGACAATCAAAACTCCAAATCTTCAAGACTGGTCAATTTTTTTTTTTTTTTTTTCCCCGCGTTTCCATCCTGTTTCAGGATATTGCGGTCAACACCAGCATCTTTCAGCTGTATGTTGATTCCTAGGCTAGATTACGCTCATCAGCACGCCACGACTTTCTGAGCGACCGGCTCCATACTCTCATAAGTCACTTTTGCGATTCGAACCACTGCTAATTCTCGTCGCGTCACGCGACGAGAGTATTCGGAGTTAGCGGAGAAAGCTGCTAACCCCTCGGCCACGGAGCCGGTAAGACTGGTCAATATTCTGTAAAATTTAATATAAATAGAAATAGAGGAAAATTGGAAGGCTGAGGCGAATACAAGTAGAACGATCGGTGATTGGATGGCTATTTTTGTTTTCAATTGTGTATTGCTAATAGGTGTCCCAGTTTGTTATTTTCCAACATCCAGGTCCCAGAGACAGGACTTTCTAGCTCTACTATTAACATGTTTTCTCAATGTATGTTCTATCCAGTGCCTGCGCCTCTTAATTTACTGGAATGTGTTTCGTTCCCTTCTTAATCCCCCCTCATTAGCGATTCTGTCATGTGATCCCTGCTTATTGGCGTGATAATCACCTGCGCTTTAGCGGTGATGGAGAGAAAGACCAACAAAGCCACACAGGAGTGGCTAAGAAGGTCGGCGGTTCTGTCGATGTTGCGCTGTGCTGCAGGAAGGTAAAGTTCGTGCTACCTTTAGAGTCCCTTACCGAGGGACTGCATGTCGAAAAAGCCAGACTCGTGAAGGTGTTGAAGTGAGGTTCCCAAGGAACAAGGCTTTTAGCCCGTGCTATGAACAGGAAGAAAAGCAAAAGCAAAAGAAGCGGCTGCAGCAGGATATAATAATATGGATTGCAAACAATTAGGTATATTAAGCTCTTGCGAAAAGAAAAGGCATACTAAACACAGACACCATGTGCATACCTTACAAAGAACTCCATCATAACACAGGCGAAAATGAAGTGTAACTTATGCCAAATCAGAAACAATCAATAAATATATAAAACGAAATAATAAAATACAAACATAAATACTATAGGACACAAAGGGCGGCTGACGTTTCGATTCTAAGAATCTTTGTCAAGGACAGCACAACACAGATATAAAAAAAAAACAAACAATAAAATAGACACAGCTGCTGGTGGGAGCAGAAATGGTGGTTAAAGGCGCTCTTTTGGCTACATAGTTTACATATAGTTAGGCTGCCAGGGGGCCAGATAGGATTTGTGCTGCCAAAGATATGTGAACAGTCGAATATGAATACATACAGATGTGTGGACAGTTAGGTATGAATACATAGGAAGGACAGCATAGTTATAAACAGTTTAAACAGTTCGATATGAAGAAATAGAGGCGTGTGAACAGTTAGATATGAATATACAGAGGGAAGATGGCATAGTTATACAATAGCATCCACAACAGTATTGATACCTGCTGGATGGAAGCATCCCAGAGAGTTTATTAATTGGCTTTCAATTTTGAGCTCAATGGAGCTGTTGGAGAAGTAAGGTGACAATGCAGTGACACATACATCGTCCGACTCCATTATGGTTAGAGGAATTAAAATGGTTTGGGACAGGTTTGTCAGCTTCCTGATTAATGTCTCTGAGGTGCTCCTGAAGCGATCGGCAAGACGTCTGCCACTCTTACCAATACATTTCATGTCACACCGTTTGCGATGATAACATATATAAATAAGATTGCGGGATATGCACGTAAACGAATCTTTCAAGGAAAAGGTGCCTAGGGGTAACGTAATCGCCGAAGTCTGAGAAACGTATGGGCATGTCAGACAATTCTTACGGTGGCATTTAAATGTGCCCACAGATGAAGTATCTGTGGAGAGGCGACTATGCACAAGGTTGTCACTGAGACTCTTGTTTCGGCGGAAAATTACCCTAGGGCAATTAGAAAACACCGCACGAGTGGTTGGATCGGATTCCAGGATAGACCACAGTCGGAGAAAAATATCCATGATGTCATAGGCATGTGGGTGAAAGGTGAGGATAAGCTTAGGTTCATTGTTAGGAAGTCGCGTTTTCTGGACAAGGGTCATTTCTCGCGCGACTTGGGTTATGCGACAGAAAGCTTTCGACCTCCTAAGAATGAACCTATGCTTATCCTTACCTTGCCTTCCACCCTCGATAAGGAAGGGAAAGTCTGAAAAATCGCAAGATTTTGTTACGCACACATCGTCAAATTGTCTCGTCAGTTAAAGCAGATTGAGCTGAATGTTCCGCCAGAATCGAGAATCGGAGACAACATATTTTACACGGAAAAGTAAGGCGACCTGATCGCTTGTCCGAGACTAGATGGCTTTACAGCAAGACTGTTGGCCACAGAAGTGGACGCAACCTGTTTTCACTCCTGCGTGCGATGTGCTTACACAAATACGTAGATCTGAAAGGCCAGCTGAAACTTGTGCGCTGAAACAGCTCGGTGAGACTGCATGGAAAACCTCGTGTTGGCCATAGAACTGGAAGAAAATAAGGAGGATGAGGATGAAGAGGAGCAACAGAATCAGACAAGTAAGACGCAGAAACAGAAAACATAGCAGATCATTAAGAAATAGAACTCGGAAGAAACAAATTATTAGTCAGCCATAACATGTAATTAAATTAATTTCAAATGTGTAATATGTGTAACTAGAACTGGAACATCGGAGAACCGGTAAAATTTGTGGAAAGAGAGATGAGGGAGGCAGCGTGAGAAAATTCTTGACAGTCTTGCGTCATGGCACGTAAACACGCGAACTGATCCAAGCCGTTGGAGATCGCAGTTTTGGAGAAGCATGATCGCCCACTTCAAATGATAATGGATGGAGAGTCATCAATCTGGCAGAAGCCAAAGGACTGCAGATTAGCAGTACCAGACTACAAAGAAAGGATATACACACAAAAACTTGGAAATCATGTGACAAGAGAACCTATAATCAAATAGATCACATTTTAATTAACAACAGAAATGCATTAAACATACAGCAAGTTAGAAGTTATAGAGG
This sequence comes from Cepaea nemoralis, assembly GCA_014155875.1. Taxonomy (NCBI): domain Eukaryota; kingdom Metazoa; phylum Mollusca; class Gastropoda; order Stylommatophora; family Helicidae; genus Cepaea; species Cepaea nemoralis. The sequence continues at coordinate 42,726 of JACEFZ010001550.1, forward strand.
AGCTGAGTGCCACATTGACCACTTCCTCGTTGGAGCAAAATTTAAAATAAAACTTAAGAGAGCTTTCTATACTAAATTACAAAGATTACACCCAACATATAACAGAGAAAAACTACAAGAAATTACAGTCAAAGAGAAATTTACAGATGAAATAAAATGTAAACTTGAAACTCTGCAAAACCCTTTGGAGGAAAGCGTTGACCAAACTTGGTTGAACATCAAGAATACAATTCAATCTACCGCGGAAGAATGTCTCGGTGTGTTAACCACGCATAGAAAGAACAGATGGTTCAATAAAAAATGTGAAAAAGCAGGCATTAGGAAAACTAATGCCAGACATTTATGGTTAAATGACATCAACAACATGCAAAAGGAAGAGCAATTTAGAAATGAATGTAAAGAGGCTACAAAAATAGTTCGACAGATGAAGCGAGAATATATGAGTAATATAATCAAAGTATGGAAACTAATCACCAGAAAAACGAATCCAGAAAGTTTTTTTTAAAGAACTGAAGTCAATGAAACAAGAGCACCAACACAACACATATGGTTTAAAAGACAAAAATGGGAATATGATAAATACCAATGAGGAAATGTGCAACACATGGAAAGAATATTTTGTTGAATTACTAAATTGTGAACCTACAAGTAATACTTTCCCACAGGAAGAGGTTCTAACGTGTGAACCACAAATTGAAGAGCCTGCATTTGAAGAAATCCTATATGTAATCACACGACTTAAAAACAATAAGGCAACTGGGGCTGATGGAATTGCTGCTGAATTTATAAAGGCAGGTGGCCATGCATTACATCTAAAGCTATACGAACTAATAATAAAAATCTGGAACACAGAAGAATTACCCCATGACGGGAAAGAGTCATTATTGACACCTATCTTTCCGGGAAAGTTAACCCGGTCAACAAATGCCCGCAGAATTCGGATGTGTCGGCCTAACGGCGCAAGAACGCAGCTCTGCTGTAAACAGGCACAACGCAATCACACCCGAAAAAGAAAAAAAAAAAAACTCCGGATGAACGCAGCAGAAGAAGAAGAATACCTATCTTTAAGAAAGTTCCAATGTGAAAATTATAGAGGAATATCACTCCTGTCCACAAGCTATAAGATACTATCCGTAGTATTACTAAATAGACTAAAACCATATTCAGAAGACATATTAGGTGACTACCAGGCGGGTTTTAGACAAAACAGATCAACAATAGATCAGATATTTATCTTACGACAAATAGTCGAGAAAAATTGGGAATATAAAAGAGATCTCCATAACATTTTTTGTGGATTTTAAAAAGGCGTATGATAGTGTCCATAGGAATAGTCTATGGAATGCTATACAGGAATTTGAAATACCAAGGAAGTTAATCAACATGATCAGACTGTGTATGGCAAATACTTGTAATATAGTAGCATATAAAGGCAGGAAATCAGACCCTTTCCAGATAACATCTGGCTTGAAACAGGGTGATGCACTATCGCCGATACTCTTCAATCTGGCTCTAGAGAAAGTTGTAAGGAAGGTAAAGGAGGAATGTGATATTGGAGGAACATCCAAGCTGCTTGGTTATGCAGATGATATAGATATTATAAGGGGAAATGAACAAAAGACATTAGAAATATTGACTCACTTAAAGGAAAAAGCCCAATAGATGGGGCTGGTTATCACAAAGATAAGACAGAATATATGGTAATTTCAAGAGAAGGCATGGCTAAAAACTCTGGCCACATACAAATAGATAATATGACCATTAAAAGAACGGAAACATACAAATACCTGGGTACAATCTTCAACTGCTCCAACATCATAAGGGAAGAAATACAAACTAGAATCAATTCTGTAAATAAGATATACTATGCACTACAACATCTACTAAAATCAAATGCGCTATATCGTAACACTAAAATCACAATATACAAAACACTGAGCAGACCAGTTGTGCTGTATGGCTCTGAAACCTGGAGTACAACGAAAGGAGACGAAGCCTTGTTACAAACCTTTGAGAACAAAGTTTTAAGACGTATCTTTGGACCCATTAGGGATACACAAAGTGGAGAGTGGAAAAGAAGAAGTAACAAAGCCATTTATGATCTGTTTAAGTCCCCGCTAATCACTGGTATCATGAAGGATAATAGACTACAATGGCTGGGGCATATAGAAATAATGGAAGATAATAGGAAAACAAAACTCGCTTACACTCAGGAAATAAATGACCGTAGACCCCGAGGTAGACCAAGAAGACGGTGGAGAGATAATATATATACAGACCTACAAGCACTTGGAATAAACAACTGTCAAGAGAAGGTCAACCAGAGAGACGAATGGAGAAGGACTATCTGCAGCAAAGAACCTCAATGGCTCGGAACGCTGAAGAAGAAGAAGAAGAAGAAGAAGAAGAAGAAGAAGATGATGATCGCCCACGCTACGTGGCGATGATGATGAATATATATTAAGACAGCTGGCTTTTAATGACGTTAAGCATCTACCTAGGTAAACCTTCTGTTACCTTCTGTATCAAACCTCATTGTTACAACTACAACCAATAGTAGACCATGACAGTGTATCCATGTTGAAATATATGTTCGTTGAAAGCCTTCGTCAGAAATATCCTACAACACAGTAATTGTAGCTAAATATAACAGTGGCATCTCCCAGAACACGCACCTGTTGGAAACCGCTGTTTTAGTTGATTAGAGAGAATGCAAGGTATATGTCTCTTGCATTTAAACTAGACGAGTCTAGTAGGTACGGTACATACTTGGTTAAATAAAATACAAGACACATGCCGCTTGCTGTTAAACTGGACGAGTCTAGTAGGTACGGTAGAGACTTGATAAGGCAAAATATACGCTGCTGGCAGTTAAACTACACGAGTCTGGTCAGCGGAAAAAAAGACGGCGGTTCAGAAAGAAAGAGTCATCAGTATTTCAGTATGCGACTTCATCACATGTAATCCTATGGGCCTTCGCATACTGTAAACCATTACGCGGTAGGCTGGCCTGGTTTTCTCTCTCACTGCCTATCTGCCCCTAAATTTTCTTAAAATCGTCAAGTCCCCATTTTTATGTGGCTGTGGCGAAATCAAAGCCCTACTGGTGTAAAACAGAATCCCACCACAATCCCTGGGGATTGAAACTGTACCATTGTCTGGGTAAGCAAGTCTACTAACTACTTGGTCACCACAGCTCAAGTCAAATGGAGTTATAAACAGATGGAGACATAAACAAAGAGAGACATGAACAAATAGAGATATAAACAAATGGAACGTTTATAGAGGTAAAGGTCCCTGGTTCGATATTTTTATAGACTAATAAATACTCGCTGGGTGATATGGTCAGTATCAAGCCGACAGATGTATATGTAAGTAGACAAGTAATGAAACATGTTCCACGCCTCGGAGTGTATTGGGCATCCGGTAAATAAAGTAAAGTTAACGACCCTTTTATATACCTTATGTCCTATGGGTATATGGTGCTAATGCCATATTCTGTAGACCACTCACTAATGGATGAGGGATTGGGTCAAAATCAGACCGGTGGCATTTACATTCCAGGACATTTCCTGGCCCATCTTTTAGACTGAGTCACCTGGAATCACAGGTGGATACCACCATGATGGAGATTCTCACACATGGCCACTGGGCCTGCAGACAAGCATGTCAGCCACTGCTCTATCGCTGTTCTCATGAAGTTGTGTATGACACCTTAAGTCATTACTTTGTCCAGAGCTTCAAACGTCTATTTAGCATGTTTCCGTCAGCAGATGGTACATTGTACACAACAGGCGGGACGATGATGTAGTAATATATTCAAACCATAATTGTGGCGAGATGATATACTGGGATGGGAAAGGGGGGGGGGGGGAGTTCACTGCCAGACAGAGTGACAAGATCACCGCAGAGCAGAGAGAATCATATCCAAACGTGATGTCAAAATTATAACGCGAGAAGGAGTCGATCAGTGCAGCCCTGAGATGACATATTGGGACGCCATTCAATAAGGCAGTGATCAAAGCCTATGCTTGGTTCATTCAGGATATTCTGGTGTACATTGTTGTCGCACGCAAACACAGAACTTATCACACATACAACAGATGAAATGTATCTTGTCCAGGCCATGCCGGTATCTGTGGACAAGAAAAGCTCGATTGGCTGGCCTACAGAGCACCTTTGACGGAATATTAAGCTTGAGTAAAATGGCGACGGCGTAACGGTGTTTGTTTTCTTCAGAGGACGCTTTTTTTTTCCAGGAAGGATATGCTGTTGTTTCGTATCCGTTTTAGGAAGTTTTTCACAAGAAACCACGGAAGGCAGGTGGTGGATGAAATTTTGAGGGCAGCTGACGGATAGATGTTGGTTTTAGTCTCAAGTTTCGCGACGGTAGGCAGACAATCTCTTTAACGGGATAATGGCTACATTCTCCGGTCAGTATGGTCACTGCAAGAAGGAAAGCAACGGCAAACTACCTTCTCTAAAGATGAATAGTTTATCATGATTCGTCGAATCACAGAAAGTCACAAGAAAAGGACAGGGACACTGAAATTAGCGACATGGAATGTTCGAACTTTAAGCGAAGACTTAATATTGGATAGCATCAAACAAGAAATGGGAAGAGAGAATATTAATATATTAGGAATGTGTGAGACGAGGAACAGGGATTTAGATAGGGGAGAATGTTTAGATGATGTATTCTGAGGGAGAAGTAAGACAAAGAGGTGTAACAGTTACCTTGGATCAGCAAATATCACAATCTGTTAAAGGATATTGGGCAGTTTCAGACGGGATATATTGGTAAAATGCAGGTCCGCATGGCCGAATGGGTAAGAACGAGTGTTCTTAAACATCCGTTGTGCTGATGCCGAGGTAAGTGGTTCAACCCCTACACCGGACATCTGGACTAAAATGTTGATCTGTCGTCCTTGACTTTGGGACGCAAATTACAAGTACCTCTGAAGTCGGAGTGGGTTCGCCTGATGTCGAGGGACACTGTTAATATGGAAAGCTAACCCAGAAGCAAAATTCAGTCTATCACTACTATAAAATAGTGTGTTTGAACTACGCTTGAGTTCAAAGCGAGCGAGCACCCCCCCCCCCCCCCCCCCAAAAAAAAAAAAAAAAAAAAAATAAATAATATTATTGGTAAAATTAATCGGCGGACCTTTTAACATAAACGTCATTCAAATATATGGCCCAGAGACTCTTGGACGTTTCGGGTATCATTTATGGTGGGCCACAATCTAGTTCACGGCATTTAGTTTTATATATGGGTTATACCACCAGATGGAGCGGGTCTAAAACTCCACCACATAGAGGAAGAAATGTAGGGATAAAAACTAGATCAAACCTGTCTAAATAAACTTATATATGGCTACTGAGAAATATGAAAATAAAAAAGAAAACCGCGTGTGTATGCCAGGCAGGTACGCTTATGCGTGCGGGGCGGGTGCGTGCGGGCGGGCCGGCAGGCGGCAGGGCACCCTTAATATACGTGGCGTGGGTAGGTAGGTGGTTATTATTAGTCGTGTATCCTAGGTGGAAACATTCTATTACGGCATTGATTACGGGACCAGCGGGGGAGTGGAATATCCGTCTTTTAAGAAAAGTTCTAGGCCCGTCTTGCAGACATGATCGTCCCGCTTCTAGAGCAAGTTATATGGTGCTACGGAGAATGGCAGTCTATGTATATGACTATGAAGGGTACCCAGTTTCACAAAGGCTTGTCGGATTTGGAAAAATGGACAGGGGATAGACGCCGGCTAGTGGTGATAGATGACCTAATGTTCGCGACAGATAATAGGGTGACTAAACTGTTTACTAAAGGTAGTCATCATCGCAACCTCAGTGCTATGTATAAAGTACAGAACCTCTTCGGTAAGAATAAAGAACAAAGAACCAGCAGCCTGCTTTCGCATTACCCAGTGGTGTTAAAAAAACACCCCATCACATGTCTACAAACTGTGCAAGATAGAAGATATAGCAACAAGCAAAGCCTAGCAACAAGCAAAACATATGTAAAGACTGAAAGGCAATCCCATGTACCAGAGCTTAAATAGAGGAAGAGTACTGAAAAGAGGAAGACTACAGTGAAATAACTTTTGTGGATTCTGTAAAATAAAACTTTAGGACAGATCCGATACACAATATATCAACCGCCAGACCCATCAACAATGAAAGTAGAGTCCCAGGTGGGAGATTATAGCACCTGCGTCAAGATGATAGAAAATATTTCTGACGTTGAGAAAATCGAGACTTAAAATGAATCGAAAAAAAAGAAAAACAACAAGAAACTTACATAGAAGAAGAGTATCCAACTGGAAAATTCTCTAATAACTTTAGAGCAAAGATATTGGCCATTAAAAATGCAATATAAATGTTGTTGACAGGACAAACAAATAGCTCAGAAGTAAGTTGCTTAAATACTGAAGAACAGAAACAATAGAGTACTAGCAAACTTAAGAGCATCAACTCATGAACAATGTCAGAAATCCGAACGTCCTGATATAGGAATTTGTCAACTAAACATTTGCAACCGGAGTGCCCAACATATACATACAGAATATAGAAAAATCATGTTCACCCACACCCACTCAATTTGAAGACAAGCCCTACGATGAAATCAACAAGCTGAAGTTAACTAAAGTTGACTGTTGTATTGTTTTAATTTATTCTCATTGAAGTCGGAAGACATGCGAAGAAGAAGAAGAAGAAGAAGAAGAAGAAGAAGAAGAAGAAGAAGAAGAAGAAGAAGAAGAAGAAGAAGAAGAAGAAGAAGATGAAGAAGAAGAAGAAGAAGAAGAAGAAGAAGAAGAAGAAGAAGAAGAAGGAAGAGAAGAAGAAGAAGAAGAAGAAGAAGTAAGAAGAAGAAGAAGAAGAAGAAGAAGAAGAAGAAGAAGAAGAAGAAGAAGAAGAAGAAGAAGAAGAAGAAGGAAGAGGAGGAGGAGGAGGAGAAGAAGAAGAAGAAGAAGAAGAAGAAGAAGAAGAAGAAGAAGAAGAAGAAGAAGAAGAAGAAGAAGAAGAAGAAGTTTGTTTAATTTGTAAAGTTTTATATACACAACTTACGTGTACACCAGAAACTTATTTCATACCGTAGCTCACAAACAGTGGATATGTAGTACAGACATGACTTACAGCAGTTTAAAAAAAAATTGAAAGAAAAAAGCTAATGACGAGTGATCGAGCAAAGAAAATAACAAGAAAAATAACGTTTATAATTACGACATAAAAAAGTAACACTATTTGCACGCGCCTGATGTTCATTAGTCTTCGTTTATAACCCGATTTCAATGCGCCTGATCTTCATTTGTCTTCACATGCTCCTATAAATGTCTGCAGCCGGATTTCTAATGAATACTTGTGTTTCGTGTATTGTAAGATTGAAGAAATATGCAGCACATATTGTGCTCGATGAAAGCGCATAGAAATGGAGTTACACTGGTTGGTTGGTTTTGATTCCTCTGGAGAACTGAGTTTTAACTCTTAAGCAAAGTTAACTGGCTTTCAGGATGTCTATGCCCCTAAAAGGACTTGCATATATTTATTGTTGCGGAGTTCATGTAAAGACCCAGTAAAATAGTACAGCTTGCACGGGGACTATTTTGAAAAATTCTCTTTGCCCTATCTAGCCCAGAATCCAGTGGGGTGTGCAAGAATGGTGCTAGAACTTCACGTCAGCAGAGAGGCATATTAGAATGTAACTAGGTCATGATTCAACAAAGCATGTACGGACTGGCTAGGCAGAAGATGGTACGGCCTAAGTTGTAACGATTCCTTCCGGGCTTTAGGTATTTCATTGCCAACAGACCCAAAATAATATTTAAAAAAAAAACAAACGCAGAAAAATAGACAAGAGAGTGCCTACTGATACAATCGTTGGGCTTTCTGAATGTATGTTCTGTATAGCGCCAGCATCTTTCCCTCATCTCTCTTCACTGGAATGTGTTCAGTTCCCCCCATGAACGCCACATTGATGATTTTGTTATACTGTGTCCTACTATTCTGCGTATTCCCTGATGTTTTACTTTGTATTGAATCTTGCAAGACTGCACAGTCGATCATGCGATCTAGTGTTGGTACATTGTTGAGAAGTGCAGCTAAGAAAGTCCAACCATTGTTGAGAAGTGTAGCTAAGAAAGTCCTACACAAGACAAGGGCCTTGGTTTTGCCTGATGCAGTAGTTTCAACCCGCATTTCGGGTATATTACCCATGCACACAATGAGGAAAGCAGATATTGACGGGACAGCACCTTGTTGACTGGGGATGCCCAGCTTGAATCGGCGACAACTGTGAACTGAGACATGCGATCACTGCTACTATCGGAAGTGACCACTGTCCCCATAAATAAAAGTAAGTGAATGACTCTTTTACACGCCCTCGGAGCATTGGTAAACAATATAAAATAACACAAAGTAATGCAGCTTTCTATCCATCCATCATGTGCCATGCCGATAAGCGTGGGCGGTCATGTTCTGCCATCTCACTCTGTTACCAGAGTCGTGGATCAGCTCCGTGTTCCTGTCTCGACCATGCCATGTGGCCAAGCCACCCAGGTATTTACTTCTCGGTCTTCTCCTTGGTCTCCTCCCCTCGATCTTGCCAGTTGTCACCAAGTTCTCCAAGTTATTTCTTCTCATAACATCTGGCTTTTTAAAAGAACCACTGTCTTGTGTTTTGCCCTTTTTGTTTGTAGAAACTTTTCCGTTGGGTTAAAGAATTGCGACACGTGAGGACTTGGCGATGTTGAATTTGCTGTCAGAGACTGTTGATTGCGCACGGCTTAGAAGAATTAATTACTAATGAGGGCGTGGGGCTTATCCCGGCAGTAAATCCCAGCTATGACAAATCCTGTGGAATCACACATGCTATATTCGTCTATGAGTAGGTCTTCAAATTATGAAACTTATTCTGGGCAGCGATCTATTCGGTCTGTTCTGTTCAATCTCGAACTGCTGAGAAGTTATATTTGCGTGCTCAACCTGCACACATGTTCACTAGTCTTTCGAGCTTATTTGAGAAAGCTAGACATCAATGTACATCATAGCTTGACTGCAACAGATCCCCATCACTCTCTGTTTGTCGTCTTGTTTGTACACCCTGATAAAATGCTTTTGGTCTATCTCTTGATGTCAACTTCTCACTTGTATCGCAGCCTACTTTTTGTTCGTTTGCCTACAATTACTACCTTTAGCATGATTTTTATAAGAGAGGCAATGATTTTAATGAGACCAAAATATCTGACTTGTATTTTTTTTAAACTTCTTTTCTATTTATTAGTTCCTGCGTGTCAAGAGTTTCCAATACATGATATTCTTGGCATCTGTAACGAAGGTAGCTTGCCATTGCTTTCCTTCCTATCAGTGACCATACTGGTCGATGACCGTAGCCATTCTTCCCCCCCCACAAAAAAAAGAGATCCTCTGCCTACCGTCGTGAAGCTGGAGACCACAACCTACAACTATCTGTTGGCTGCTCTTCAACTTCATCCACCACCTGCACACATTGCTTCACGTAACCCTGATCGTGGGGGGGGGGGCAACTAAACGAGTACTCCACCTTGCCCATGGGTGTCCCGTAGGGTAGCGGAATGAAGGAGGCACCTTATCTCTCCTTTGATAGGGAATACCCCTATCCCGCCACCCAAAGGGAAGACCGAGAAGTAAATACCTGGATAGTTTGGCCACGTGGCATGGTTGAGACAGAAACACGGAGCTGATCAACGACTCTGATGATCGAGTGAGATGGCAAAACATGACCGCCCACGCTTATCGGCATGACACATGATGGAAGGATGGAGTGTCAAGAACTTCTATTTTTCTATTTTCTGTTTGTGAATGTATTTTGTATTATTCAGTTTTATTTACAACCACGCATTTTAGCAGATTCAGTGCGAAACAAAAACTAGTTTTGGACCAAACAAAAATAGACTGCGGAAAATGGGAAGTAGGTGTGTTTTCTTAGCAGACGTATTATAACGCAATAACAATATTTGGGCGACATATAAGCCCAGGGTAGATATGGGAAGTCGCTTAAGACGATTAATCATTACATGACACTTAATCACTTGATGGGAAAGACCTTACACCAGTTGTTCTCAACCGGTGAAGAATCCCCCCACCCCCACCGGAGGGGGGGGGGGTGAGGGGGATTTCAGGGTTTCCGGTGGGGTGGGGGTGGGGGGGGGGGAAGAGGGAGATTAATATGATTTCAAGATCGCATTAATACAAGAACCGATTACTTGATATTGCTTTTCCTTCCTGCTTTACGGTTCTGTACTTCTCGCTCTTCGTAAATTCGTTGTATAACGCCAGTAGACCTACAAATCATGTTGTATGTAGACGTCTAGACTTGTTCTAGTATGTGTTATTAAAATTAGCTTCCATTTTTACGTATTATGTAGGGGCGGTGCGGGGGAATGTATGGGGAGGAAATAAGTACGAAAGGGGGGCGGCGGTGAATGACATTCTGAACATATGGTGAAGGGGTGCATGGGCCAAAAAAGGTTGAGAACCACTACGTTAGACTCATAAGAAAACAGATATTTGAAACAACAAGCTGCCATCAGAGTTGATAATGAAGTAGGTCAATATCAGCATATTAAGAGAGGTGTGAGACAGGGATGTGGAATGTCTCCAGATCTTTATTCTCTGCACAGTTAAAGTATTTTCAGAAATGTAGAAGGTATGAAAATAATCACCATTGGGGGATGTAATATCAATTACATTAGATATGCGGATGATACATTATTGATTGCAGACAATGAGCAGGATCTGCAACATTTAGTAGATGCGGTTGTTGCACAGAGTGAACAATAAGGGTTAGTTTGCATAACCTTTACAGGACGTAGCAATCAACCTCATCATTTTTTGACTGTTCGTAATTCCCGGGCATGTTTACGTTCAGTAGTTTGTCATTGCTTTCTGTACGACGTTCAAGCATGCCATTTCATTAAAAAAAACCCAACACAAGGGATTCTGCTGCCAAATCGATCGGAGCTGTGTTACGAACACGGTATGTGGGATTACGAACTGCACCTGTAACACCTTCGCCACGGAGCAGGAACAACTAGGGTTAGAATTAAATTGTAAGAAGACACAGATTATGATCGTCACCCATCCATTGGCATCTTGCCATCTCGACGGACGATAGTTTGTGACATTGTGCTTCAAAAGGCTTAATAATTACAACCCATGGCGGCAGCGAATGTGACTGATAAGGCTAATTCGCGCTGTTAATGTTTGTCCACAGTGGATGCATGTGAACACTATCATGAATCATCTTACGACTCACATGCTCGGTGTGTGACTTATCTGCAATATTTTTCTCCTTTGTCTTTATTCCATTTCTGATATTTGCCCTCCATGCAACACGTTCAATGTGCAATGCTCCCAATGTGCAATCGTCACTAGGAAGAAGGAAATACCACAATGTAATATACAAGTGAGTGGAAATATTCTTAAACAAGTACAGTTATCTCGGAATAGTCATAATATCTGATGAGAGATGCCTTGAAGAGATTAGAATAAGAGTCGCGATGACGATTGCAAGATAGAAAACATACTGACCAATGAAATGATATCATTTGCAACGAGAAAAAGAGTGTCGAGATGCTACATAGAACATGTACTTTTATAAGGATGTGAAGCGTGGACAATAAGCAGACAAGCTGGAAAACATCTGACGGTTGTAGAAATGTGGTTTCTGAGGAAAATGCATAAGAATACCACGGACAGTTAGAAAAATCAACGACCAAGCCCTACAAGAAACAACTGAACACAGTAAATTGATTATAGAAATTAGACGTAGACAGTCAGGTTTTTTTTTTTTTTTGGACACGTTACGAGAAGAAATAAATTGGAGAACTTAGTGACAACTGGCAATATTGAGGGAAAAAGAACAAGGGGAAGGCATAGAAGTAAATACTTGAATGGCTCGGGCACGTGGTATGGTCGAGACAAGAACACTGAGCTGATCCACGACGCTGGTTATCGAGTGGGATGGCGAAACATGACCGGCTACGCTTATCGTCATGGCACCTTATGGTGATGATTAAAGACATGTCATGTCAACCTGTAGACCAATATACTTTGATCATGTACGACTCGTTAATAAAGTGTAATAAATAATTCGATAATAAAAAGTATATAAACACGTTCATAAGTATTGATTGGCTCTCATTGAATTCAAAGAAAGAACTAGAGAATAGAGGACACACCCGACAACATAAACATTGAAAGCTGTAGCTACCACACTGGTATCGTTGCAGGAACAAGTGTGCCTTGACGCATGACCAACTAGACAGCCCTGGTAATAAATAGTATGGCATTACATAGCTGTCACCGGAACGTTAAATCATCCAGTGTAAAAGCCGCACATGCTTTCTACAAAATACACGGGTGAGTTTCTGTTTTCATAACTAGTTTGAGGTTACAACTATTATGCCTGTACTTTTCTCCCGCTACAGACTAAAAGCGCTTGGACTTGTCAATGCACAGGAAAAGCGTGGAAAGAATTGCCCAACCCGGCATAATCGGTAAGAAATTGATCCTAGACCAGAAGTCTCACCAACCGGATATTTCTTTAACACAATGTGGTAAGCACTCAATTTGGCCAAGGGATAGCCAACCCAATTACGCAGTAAGACGCTGTACTATCCGGGGACCAATTGTTCACTACGTCTGTGGATAATGGCGGCCATTAGGCTGCCCCGAGCGACAACGCAGCCAATCTTCACAGGAAAACGAATGTCAACGGCTGTTTTCATCAATTTTCCCACTCTTCGCTTGTTTCCAGCAACATGTCTTACTTTTAGCTCTCTGTGGTTTCCCAAAATATTTCTTTGAAGACCGTGTACACATACACTGTCCCCTGTATGCAGTTCCCGCCACTTTTTTGTAGTTCACAGTATCCATTTCTAGTTAATGCGTCCACTGATGTTTTGCCAGAATGTATTCGTCTCTGCGGCGCATAAAAACCAGCAAGTGTGTTTAATAAAGCTGGGAAAACATTATAGCTTATGGATATTTTGGCCCGAGAGAGTGCAATGTCCCTCGGTAAATTGCAATAATGCATTTATATACGACACTTGGTTGTATTGAATGCTGGCTCTTTCGTTACTCAATACATTCAATTGATAGGTGGATTATTTTTTAAAAAAAGTCTGAAAGCATGTTGGGTGATACTATATGTCCGATTATTTCTAAATAAATTAACATAAAAAATAAAATCCACAATCATATACATCTTGCTCCATCCACAGTAATTAAAACAGAGTGTAAAAGGCAAGAGAATCGGCTTCATTGCATCGGATCTTATCCCATATAACCCGGTCTCTTTCCATAGGGCAGAATGCCGAAAGCGACGCACAAAGGACAAACTCCGTAGCTCCAACGACAACCCCCCAGAAGTCTTCGAGAAAATTGCACTCGTAAACCGGACGCTGTAGCCCGGAATCTAACTCATAATCTTCGGAGCGCGAAGCAGGCGACATAACAACTTCGTCAAGGAGACTCCAAAAACATAAAGTGATTTAGGGCCGTGGTGGCACAGAGGTTAGATCGCTGGCTTACCACGACAATGGTTTCAGTTCAATCCCCAGTAGAATAGGATTTTCATTTCCTCTCAGTACGGCAATGGGATCGACCTTGCCTCATAAAATAAGAAATCTGTGACAATTATCCGGGAAGGAAAGGCAGCCAGGCATGCATACGTACACTGGGGCCTAGAATATGTTAATGCTACAAACTTTACTCCCCACAGACAGTTTGATACATTGGGCTACTTTACCGTGACCTTTTCTGGTTCAGCCTGGGAAGGCTGCGCGTGGTGGCGTTTCTTGAACTCGGAATCTTGCAGCTAATACAAGGTAGCATAAATAGACACACATAGTATTATTTATTGCTCACAGAAGAAGAAGGAAATAGAGATTAGAAGACGCACTAGACAACATACATTTTTGAAAGCTATAATAGTTACCGACCGGGATCGAACCTGTCGCCTCCAAATGACGACGGCGCCTCGGTGCAGGAACAAGTGTACTTCGACTCATGACCAACTAAAATAAATGTTTTGCATATCCTTTACAGGACATCTCTGTCAACATCAGCATTTTTCAGCTGTATGTTGATTTCTTGGCAAGATTACGCTCAGTAGTTTGCCATTGCTTTCTGAGCGGCCGGATCAGTTATCCCGCAAGTCACCAGCGGGATTCGAACCGCTCCCAGCTCTCGCCCTGCTCCGAGACTCTGCGTGATAAACGGGATCACGGAGAAAGTGTTGTAACCCCTCGGCCAGAGAGATCGGCCACGACCAACTAGACACTCCAAAAAAAGTGTCTTCATTGGTCGTGTCTATCATACACATGAACCAAACAACTATGGAATACGGACAGAATTCGTATCAAACCATTGAGATATCACCATAGATCTCATAATTTATATTAAATCAGCATAGGTCAAATAACAAACACACAATCACACCGGACCGTAATGCTGTTGTCGAGTATATATGAACAAACATTTAAAGAATAGAAATGATTGGTCGGTTCTAATGCTTGACACGTAAACACTATACATTTGTTCCTGCAGCGAGGCGCCGTCGTCATTTGGCGGCGACAGGTTCGATCCCGGTCGGTAACTATTAAAGCTATCAAAAATTTATGTTGTCTAATGCGTCTTCTAATCTCTATTTCCTTCTTCTTCTGTGAGCGCCAAATAATACTATGTGTGTCTATTTATGTAATCGTCTTAATAGCCTCACGGTTCTCCCCATTTATTTCTTGTGTTTACAAGGTAGCAGCATAGTTGCCACTTTTTATTTGACAGAAAAAAAATCTAGAAACGGCCCAAACAACATCTAGAAATATCTAGATTGTGTTGGTAAACATCTAGGGAAAAAAACATCTAGACTGAGAAAGTAAGACATTACATAGATATTGATGTGACTTACCCTATAGAATCATGTCCTCATCTTCACTGATGTCTGTCTCACAAGATCCACAGGATAAACTTAGCTTGGATGATGAAGTTGAAGCTTCAGATTCAAAATGACTCTGGTATGCTTTAGCTGTTCCAATTTATTTTAATACACGATATGGGAGCTGATAAGTTGAACAGCAGTTTCCTACTCTCATCATACCAAATCTTATTGTCAAGATAGCATTTAAGAGGTCAAGTTTCATCCTATTTCTTAGTTTACATTTTGTTTAATTCATAGTACTGAAAACTCTTTCAACATCAGCATTTGAATGGGGTGGTATCATGGCAAACATCACACATTTAAAGAGCTCACAGAATGGACTGTTACCTGAGGCATCTTTAAATTGTCTTACTTCACTCCGAAAAGCGTCAGTTTCTGTTTTGTTTGTCCTGTCAACCAAATTTATTTTGGTTAAATGATATTCTCCTTCCGCTATACTATTATCAGACGCTCCTAAATATTTCATAACTTGACAATATTTAGGTATGTCCTTTACTGGCTGAAGTATGTTGTTAACAGAAAAGAGTGAAATATTTTTCAATACATTTAAATTTTTAGGAAGTCTCTGCTTCATTTGCTTGAATATGAGACAAGAAAATCTTGACAGCGCTTTCTTAAGTTTTTCTCTTCATTTACTGTTAACAGTCATTTTGGTATTAAACTATCAATTTTTGATTCGATTTTGGTATCCCAGGTATGGCGTAGGAGCCAAATAGCTCTCCATAGTTCAAGTGAACAAATCAACTTTAGAAGTTGTCAATATAAGTCTTTTACCAATTGAGTGAAATAGCAAAGTGAGATCGTCAAGTAATTTAACTTTATCAACATTTTTAGATTCAAACAGTTTATTAACGTTTTGCACTTCACTTAGAATGGGTTGTAAAAAGAGCAGGAATGCCACATTTTTTTCATCAATGTACATTCCATGTAGTATTTCAGCTGTGTAGCACTTTTCACTTTGTCTTGTTATTTCGAAGTGTGTCTTCAATTCCAACCATTGGTTCACAATTATTTCAACAGCTGGTTGAAATGACAACCATCTAGTTTTGCAATATGACATAATTTTACGTTCAGTAGTTTATCTTTTATAGTTTGCAAATGCTTTCTGAATGAGATGTCAACGTTTTTAAGTATATATGTGTGTGTGTGTGTGTGTGTGTGTGTGTGTGTGGGTGTGTGTGTGTGTGTGTTTGTTTGTTTGTTGATGTTTGTCCATCAAGAATGATGATGACCATTCATTTCATCCAGTGCGGTTGAAAGTATGGAACCGTAAGTTCTAAGATGGCTGATAAGGCCTATTTTGGCTCGAAATGTTCTTTGACAATGTGGGCACAGAATGCTTGACGTTCCAGGAGGAGGATCTCCTGCAATGGTTTGTCTGTCCAGCCGTTTCTTCACAGCTCTTGCAGTCCTGGTTGCTTCACAAGTGACTGCACCCTTATGTAATGATGTACTGTAATGATGTGATGAGGTCTTTAGCAGCAGTCTCCCAGGTGTCAAGATGAATTTCAAAAACCTTCAGTGAGATTTTCAAAGTTTCTTTAAAGCGTTTCCTCTGGCCGCCTTGGGAACGTTTACCGTAAGCAGCTCGCCGTAACATTTTTCTTAATGTGTGTGTGTGTGTGTGTGTGTGTGTGTGTGTGTGTGTGTGTGTGCGTGCGTGCGTGCGTGTGTGTGTGTGTATGTGTGTGTGTGTGTGTGCTCAACTGCTTTCTGAACGAGATGTAAACGTTTACGTCCAACTGAATAAGAATAAAGTATATATATATATATATATATATATATATATATATATATATATATATATATATATATATATATATATATATATGTGTGTGTGTGTGTGTGTGTGTGTGTGTGTGTGCGCTCGCGAGTGATTCGACGTCGAAACTGAAGCAAGGAGTTAGGCAAGTGGCAGTGCCTTAGTCACAGTCACAAATTCTAACCTGACAGTGGATGTCACACTTATGTTTCCTATAGAAGTATATGGAACATATCCCCACATAGCCAAAGCGCTGAAAGGTGTGAAGAAACGGTCCTTGAGTTTGCTGACGACACCGACAGCTAACTGTTTCCAATTATCCATATCTCATTATGCAAGTTTAAAAAGCAAACGCACAGAATTGTAAAAAATCGTCCAACATTGATAACATCGCAACATGGATGTCTTGTTCAGTGAACAAAATTATATATCAATATTATTTTCAGCTTGTCATCTCGGTTTCTGATGTTGATTTGTCAAAAAACAATTACGGAATATCAATGGCATGGATTGGAAAGGCACGCATATAATGAAGTTATGAGGGAAAGAAAGTACAGATGAATGAGTGCTGAGGAGGAACAGAAAGAAAATACACCAGCGAGAAATTTAAAAAAAAAAGGGAAGAAGAGATTTAAAAAATGAAAGTAAGAAACAGAGAAACATGGAAAGGGCAAGTAAAGTCAATGGGTGATAATTAATAGTGCAACTGAAAGTATACTTGGTCAGATATGTATGAAATCTGCCACAGTCAGAGCAAAGGAATTCTGGCACAAAGACAGTTTCCGAAACAATAGAAGCTACCTCAGTTTGACCAGAGAATGTCACTTGCGGATGTGTTGCGGAAAAGTATATAATACAAATGTCACCTACAAACGTCACCACCAGAATTGATAATCATGAGCAGTCTACCAAAGGTTGGTCGGAAAAAAAATAATGATAATGCATGCAAATGAATGTTTTAGAGAGGTAATTACTCACTTCGAGAAAGTAATATGCTGAAGTTGAGTTGAGTTGAGTTAAGAACCGACATCACTGCACTCAGGACATTCCCATAGGTGCTCCGTCCCCTCGTTCAACAACCAGCGAAGAGTCATACTACTAATCGTTCCCACCGCTATCTGATTAAAAGTTCTCCTGGTCTTCCCTCTCAGTTTTGAGATTCTTCCAGAACCCCTGCCGATCCCCCGCAATCTCATTATTTCCACATATGGGTTCTCAATCTGTTCCTCCGCCTTCTCCACCTGGTCCCACAAGCGCACGACCACCTCCCCCTTGTCCATAGGCAAAATACCACCAAGAGGTGCATTCCCTGCTAGCCTATCAGCCTGTTCATTCCCCCGTACACCCGCATGGCCAGGGCAAAATATCCATACAATTCTCACAATCTGTGACCTCTGAAGCGACGAGAGCCATTCCACACGAAACATTCCTTTCTCCACCTTGCTAAGCATACTCTTTGAATCCGTAATGAATACAACGTGTGTTGCAGTAGTCTCCTCTAGCCACCGGAATGCCGCTGCTATTGCCTCCACCTCCATTCTCATGCTGGAGGTCGTAGTCTCATATGCTAGACTCTCCTTTTTCAAGACTCGCCCATTAGCCTTTGCAATAAAGCCCCAGCCACTACGTCTGTTTCTTACCACTGACCCATCGGTGTAGATGACTATGTCACCTTGATGTGTGTTGCTCTGGATCAGCTGTTGCACTTCAAACTCTGTGCGGCCCGCCGCCCATTCTCTGCACCTGTGTTATTATTACATTATGTCAGTCCGTCATGTCTTCCGAAACTTCAACCCACTCTCATTCACGATTGATGGTCTCTAAATCACACACCTAACGTATAGAAAGTTCTGCCTGTGCCATCCAGGACCTGCCTCGTCTTAGTCTATGACCCTTGACCATATCCATTGCTGCATGCAGCGGGTGATCCCTGTCTGCGGCAACTCTCAGGCACCATTTGGCCCGAAGGACCCTATGCTTATCCGTCATTGTTGGTAGCGCAAGGATATGCCTCATGCATATAATTGGTGTGTCCTTTGTGCACCCCAGGATTAACCACATGGCAAGCAGATTCCGACTTTCCAAATGTTGCTGGAGCCTGCGTGCTACTTCTTTTCGAGTACTTTGCCATACGTGTTTTGCAGGGTTATGATTCAGTATCCATTAAGTCTGGAGTGATCCTTACCTGGCTTTGGGAGTGGGACCAGGTAGCTATGCAGCCAATCGTGGGGTATTTCCGCCGTATTGATGCTTAGGTTGAAACAAAGAGCCATCTTCTCCAAGTCCCCATCATTTATGTTCCTCATATGGGAGTGCCTCATCCCATCCGGACCAGGCGATGTGTATTTAGCCCGCTTCAGTACCGGTTTAATGTTCTCCACTTTAATCTCACAGTCTTCCTTCCTAGTGACCCGTGACAAGTTTCTCTGACGTTATCTCTAATAGCCCTATCTTGCTGATCCGTCTGTTTTGAAAATCGCGCAAGAAAAGCCTTCCCTTTGTCCCTGTCAGTTGTCATAGGTCGGTTGTTATCATCATAAACGGTGCCATGTATATGCTGAAGATTATGTCATATTGTGAAAGTCAATATAATAATATTTATAGGTTAAGCACACAATAACGAAGAACTTCAACATTTCTTGACTATTTGTGATTTACTAAGAAGTTAAATGTTCAGTAGTTTACCATTGTTTTCTGAACGGCCGACGCCTCATACCATCGAAATCACTTGATCTGTTTCCGAATCTCTCGTGGCTGATTTCGAATCTTTTACTTGGTGTGTCCTACTAGAAACAAATGAAAATCGTAAACTGATTAGAGAAATTAGACGTGGACAGTCAACATTTTTTTGGGCACGCTGTGAGAAGAAATAAATTAGAGAATTTTGTGACGACTGGCAAGATCGACGGGAAGAGAACAAGGGGAAGACAGAGAAGTAAATACCTGGTTGGCTTGACTACGTGGCATGGTGGAGACAAGAACACTGAGCTGATCCACAACTTTGGTGATCGAGTGAAATGACAAATCATGACCGCCCACGCTTACCGGCATGGCACATGATGGATGGATGGTCAGAGAATTGAAAAACTGCGTTCCACTAACCTAATATTTTTCTTCTCTTTTACTCCCGGTGTCCTTATGGTGTGACTTGTTTTGGGAGAACGGTAGTTTATAGGCTGGCATGCTTTCCTGACGGACCGGTTGTCATGCGTTCGAATCATTAATTATATAGATAGCTCTCTCTCTCTCTCTCTCTCTCTCTCTCTCTCTCTCTCTCTCTCTCTCTCTCTCTCTCTCTGTGCGTGCGTGCATGTGTGTGTGCGTGTGTCTGTGCGCTTGTGTGTGTGCGTGTGTATGTATGTGTGCGTGTGTGTGTGTGCGCGTGTGTGTGCGTGTGTGTGCGTGTGCGTGTGTGTGCGTGTGCGCGTGTGTGTGTGCGTGTGTGTGTGTGTGCGTGCGTGTGTGTGTGTGTGTGTGTGCTTTAATTGGCCTGGGATTCCAGTTTGACGCTTCGTAAGATGGATATCAGGAAATGCTCTGGGAAGTAAATATGGTCGGTGTGGTATTGACCACATCACCCATCGTTCTAAAGTGGCTCCGTTATTGGCTCACTGTCGGGTGTTACAAGAACAAGTAAAAGTAAAGGACAGTTGTCCGCATCTCATGGTTGATGACGATGATGATGAAAGACATCTTATTTCAACAGACAGTCCACTAGGTGCTAGAGTCTACCGCTTGTTTCTTTGCTTCTATAGTCTGTAGTTCTTCTGGCTAATTTCGTGAACGAAAATCTCAGTTTACATTAAAAAAAGTCACTTAAAAGTCGACAGGGTCGACTTCATTGCATCGGGTTTTATCGGTCTCTTTTCACAGCGCGGAAAGCGTCGCACAAAGCACGAGCTCGTAGCTCTAGCGACGACCCACAGGAGTCTCCGAAATATTTAACTAGTGAACCGAAGGACGCGGCCCGGAATCGAACCCACAACCTTCGGAGCCCGAGTTAAACGGCTTGACCACTTCGCCACGAAAACTCCAAGTTTACATTCAATAAGAGACACTGGGATATGGTTTCAGGCCCAGCCGAGAAGCACACGAAAACTGACATGGTTAGCGTTACTTAGAGTGCACTACCTCCCTAGGACACGGTACATATTGTATGATGCTGGGTGGAGTCCAAAGATATAGAGATCGAAGCATTTCAGTCATGACAATAAATTAGATCATCATCTAAGTAAGAATAGGTCCTTTGCAGTACTTCGTGCTCATTACAACCCGCTGAGGTCGAATGAATAAGAGAATGAATATTATCTACTGTACATGCATCCTATTATCACTGTGTGTGTAGGTAACCACTGTACTAAATAGCTCTAGTTCAGTAGTTCTCAACAAAGTTTAGCAAATGCAACCCTTCACCATATGTTCAGAATGCCATTCCCCCTCCCTAATCGCATTTCCTCCCTAACCCCCCCCCCCCCCTTGGTTTAAAAAAAAACAAAACAGTATAAGTAAATATGGAAACTAAATTTAATAACACATACTAGAACAAGTCTAGACGTCTACATACAACGTGATTTGCGAGTCTACTTACGTTATAAAACGAATTTCAGAAGGACGAGAAGTACAGAACCGTAAATTATGGAGGGAAAATCAATATCAAGTAATCGGTTCTTGTATTAACGCGATCTTGAAATAATCTGAATTCCACCCCCCTCCCCCTGCAAACCCTAAAATTCCCCCTAGGGAGGAATTCCCCACAGGCTGAGAACCATTGCTCTAGTTGATTCTATACCAAGCAAATCAACTACAAGAGAATCATGGGCGTCTCACATGGAGAGTATACTACTTGATACTTTTTTGTTTCGCATATCCTTTACAGGACATCGCTGTCAACATCAGCATCTTTCAGCTGATTGTTGATTTCTTGGCAAGATTACGCTCAGTAGTTTGCCATTGATTTCTGAGCGACCGGCTAACATATCCCGTAAGTTAGCGACGCGGAGAGAACCGCTACCGATTCTCGCGCACGTTACGTTACTCACGAGAATATACGGGATTGCGGAGAAAGTCGTGTAACCCCTAGACCAGGGAGACCGGCTACTTGATACTACTTGTTTTCAAACGCTGACAGACGCTAGACAAACATTCTACATTCCTATCGATTAAAACGTAGTGAACTTCCTAGACAGAATAGGTTATGTGACAATGCTGCTGATCATGGTGATGATGATGATGATGATGATTATGGCGATGTTAATACTTTAAAACATATAAAGATACGTGATGTAAAATTAAAACAAGAATGGGAAGGAAAGTGATGGCAAACTTAGGGAAAGGGATAGTAGACAAACCATAAAGTACCCCATTGTGAATCTAAGCAAACTACGAACCACATCATTGTCAATCTAGACAAACAGCAAAGTACAACATTGTCAGTCTAATAAACCACATCATAGTCAATCTAGTCTGGATCAAACAAGGAAGGCCGAGAGAGGGAACATGTCTTTTGGGCACCACATGTTCTCTGAAGCTCTGCCCAGACATTGTGAGATGGAATTTTGGCCAAATTCCAATCCACATACTTTGGTCTGTCAAGACTGCAAGGTGCCACTAACTAAGTCAATCTAGTCAAATCTCAAAGGATCAAAGGATCACTGCCAATCTATACAAGCCACAAAACACGTCATTGTCAATCTAGACAAACGGCAAAGTGCACCTTCATCGTTTTAGACAAATAACAAAGTATATTATTATCATTCTAGACAAATCACAAAACACATCATTGTCATTCTAGCAAACGACTGGAAATTCGTTTTGGTAGAACGGCAAACGATTATGATTTTAGACTAGAATATTTAATCCTTTAAAATATATGAATAGTCATTCACACGCCACGAAACACAAGAACATACTTATGAATAATAGACTTTAGGCCAATAGACTAAGATAACAAACAACCAAACAAAACCATCAACTACAGACTAAAAGAAAGCACTTTCTTTCATGTTGACTTAAACACGAAGGCGTAGGCAAAAAAGAACAATTTATTTACTATAGTTAATCATGAGCTATTTTAAGAAATAGTGCAAGTTGTTTTATAACTTCGTGGGTAGTGGTTTTATGGGAAGTTTATTGTTGTTTCCGTTTGCTTGTGATTGGAGTGTTGTTTACAATTTCCCTTTATGAGTCAGTTGTGGAGACAAAATTTGTAGTGGACAAAGGTTTATGACTAATGGCAATGGAAATATAATAGAATGAACGATTTGATTATTCATAACTTGACGAGTTTGTTTTTAAATAACAACTAAAGAAAAGTTGTTAAAACTTGGGACACTAAATAGTACGATAATAGATTGTAAACAACTCTCCCAGATGATTGGACATTTAGCGGTCTCTCGTTAAAGAAATGAAAATACTCGTACTAATGGAATGCTTATTAAGACAATTGTATATATTCACAGCCAATTAATGCAGTTCACAAACAAATATCATGATCATCATTATGTGTCATACGATAAGCGTGAGGGATGGTGAGGGGGATGGGGGAGGGGGGGGGGGGTAAGTGGGGTTCATGGTTCCCCATTTCACACAAATAGTAAGTTACGCGCAATGCGATTATTATGTGAGGATCAGATCCCCAATTTTTACTTCTGTGAGCTTTTCTAAAATATCCCGGTGACGTCACAAAATGGAGCCTCCCAAAAATCAATAATGTAAAAATCATCCTGTAGATTAATATGTTGTTAATTACTTTGTTTTGTTAATTACTTCTTAGTCGAGGCTAATGGTGACGGCGGGTGGGTCTTATTAAATATCTAGACAAATATCAATATATCAGAGTTTAATTACTAGTATATTTATGACCCAAACAATGGGTTATACTGAGGCTAGGGTTAAGGTTAGAGACAGGGTTACAGCTTAGTGTTAGGGTTAGGGTTACAGTTAGTGTTTCAGTAGTATATATATATATATATATATATATATATATATATATATATATATATATATATATATATATATATATATACATACATACAGTGAGAGACAGTGTTATGAGACAATAATATGTGAAAAGGCGAAACTGTTTCACAGTGATTTCTTGTCGAACTTGCTTCGTACAAGTGCAGAGACGCGATGGTAAAGCCATCAGAGGCTGGTTTGAAAAGTAAAAAAAAAAATGGGGAAAAAAGAAGTGGCATTCATAATGCAATTAGGCACGGAGAGGCTGCAAGTTCTAACGAGAAAGAAGCAGAAGCGTTCAATGTGGAATTTGATAAGATCATAAAAGAGGAAGACTACGTTCCACAAGACGTCTTTAATTGTGATGAAACGGGCCTTTTCTGGAAGAATATGCCAAAGAGGACTTTTATCACCCAGAAAGAGAAAGCACTGCCGGAGCACAAACCAATGAAGGACAGGCTAACTCTGGTGTTCTGTGCCAATGTAGTGGATGAGACTGTGTCGTCTGGAAAAAAATATGGGCCTGGAAGTCGATGACAACGATTTTGAAGAGCTGATTGAGGGCCACAGTGAAGAGGTCATTACAGATGAGGATGTGGATCTTCAGAATGAACAGCTAAAGACATTAAATTTGGAGCAGTCGTCCGATAATGAGGAGCCAGTGACCAATTCAACTGTCAGGATTAAAGAAATTTGCAGCAAGTGGGCAGACGTCGAAGACTTCATTGTTAACCTCATCCAAACAAACTTGTTGCTAACAGGGCAGAAAACCTGATGAATGATAACGCGATAGCCCACTTCAGAAAGAATTTCCAACAAAAGGAGTGACACATTTCCCTCGATAGTTTCTTGGTACAGAAAGATTCCCAGTCGGCTGCCAAGAAACAGCGACAAGAAACTCATGAAACTAATGATTCAGAATAGCAAAGAAAGTGACAAATTTCCCATGCTCGTTTTCTTGGTAAGAAAGATAGACTAAATCTTTTTTTTTTAAATTTTACATTTAATTTATTTGGTTGTTTTTCTGTTTTCTTTATTTAATACATGAAGTACACATATTCTTTGCGTTTTGTCAGGTAAACGACCGAATGTTAACAAAAAGGAACTATTCTGCCATTTTGAAACAGATTGTCTCTATTTCATTGATTTCAAGGTTTCGAGTTACGAACGTTTCGAGTTCCGAACCGATTTATGCAACGAATTAATATCGTAACCCAAGGTACCACTGTATGTACAGACCAGATAGAAACAGAGGAAGAGGCCGACCACGTAAACGTTGGGTGGAGGGAATAGCAGAGTCCATGGAAATATCGATACATGAAGCCCATAATCGGGCACTCTCACGATATTTATACTTCACCTCGACACTGTACGGTACAAGAGGAACATGATGAGATTATATATATATATATATATATATATATATATATATATATATATATATATATAACATCTCATCTCAACATGTTCCTCTTGTACCGTGCAGTGTCGAGGTGAAGTATAAACATCGTGAGAGTTATATATATATATAGTGTAGTAACGAAACAAATAAAATATAATAAAATGGTGAACATTAAAAAAAAAATAAAAGAAATAAATTTAATTAACAAAATAACAAAATTAAAACAAAGTAATTAAAAAAAAGTAACAAATAACAAATAATAATAAAAAAATACATAAATAAATAATGGCGGTTATTATTTTTGTTGTGGTCGTGTCTTAGATTATAAACCACAAAATCATACTCTTAGGATCGTATTATTTAGTGTATAAACAATATCATACTCTTGCCAAAGACGCAGCAAACTTGTTAAAGAGTTATAGCGTAGCAAGTCAGTTTTAGCAATGTCAGTCAAAGACAGAAAAGGTACCTTTAGGGAGAGTGGGCATGGGGAAGTGGTGGTGTAGTGTCTTCACAGTGTCATCAAACAGCAACCAGTAACTGGTAGAATTATTCGCTAAATCTGTAGGCATATATGGCTATAAACATAAGTCCTTTGATACTGCGATAACAAGGTGGCTGGCAGAATTTCTTTACTTAGAGTTGAATAAATCAAGATGAAGTCTCAATATTTCGTTGTGTTTGTGAATGTGAGAGCGCTTGAGTGTGGCTATATAAAACATATAGTAAGCACCGGATAGTCCCCATCCTAACGGTGATTGTCTAACACAGATTGTGGACAAATTCTAAGACCAAACTCAAAATTTGTTGTAACCAAAGTGTGAACGAAGTTTTACAGTAACACGAAAAACATCCCGGAACGGAAAAGATAGCGAATAACAATAAAATAAAAATTAAAGCATGGTCGTTTACAATTACACAATTGTCACGTAGTCATATACATATACAGTTTATAGCAATAAAGTGATTACGCAGTAAATGATTATAGGTGGATATGATAGGGCATATTTTAATAATTACATTATCAAATTATCAATTACATAATATGTACATTACCATGAATTAATATTTACACACAATAGATATATTGTTATGAATTACATCGTTATGATATACACGGTGAAGTGGTTACAATGAAGTCAATTAACATATAATCAACTGCATAATACTCCCACCTATATAAACAACCCCGGGGATCTCTTCTCATTTAGTTTGATGTCCTGAAATTCCTGGCATGTATTGGTATTAACATCTAGAAGGATTTTCACCTTCTGTGGCCAGTGGTGTGAGGGGTGAGAGATGATGACGTCACAAATAAAGATGACATGAAAAACAAGTAAAGATTGCACGAACAACAAATAAAGATGGCATACACAACAAATAAAGATGGCCTGACACAACTTGGCAACTTGCCCTCACAACTTGTCGAAATGTCCTCACAACTTCCCCATTTGCTCTGGCAACTTGTCGACATGCCCTCGCAAATTACCCACTTGTTCTCACAACTTGTCGACTTGTCCTCACATCTTACCCACTTGCACTATTGCGTTCACAACTTTCTCCAATGCTCTCACAGTTGAATCTACCTGTGGTTTCTTGTCTACCTCACTACATACAGAAGTGTCCCTCACATAATACAGAAATGTTACTTCTTTTTATCATTGGACCACAGGCTTTCTTTATCCTTTCATGCATGCTTCGGATGTTACCGTTATCACTTGCATTTTGAATGGACTCACATAACTTGACCCAATAGTCATTTGCACACTGCCTGGCAGCCTTTTTCACATCCTTCCTAGCTTATTTCAGCTCACTGAGAATTTTACGCGTTGTTCTATCCTTGTTTCATAAGAGAGCTGCCTTCTCTTTATCAATCAAGGGCTGCGGTGCAATTTTGCCTAGTACATCAACAGCAGCTGAAAAATGCTGATGTTAACTGCAGCGTCCTGTAAGGGATATGAACAAAAAATCTGTTGTGGGCTATATCATACTCCATTCAATATATGTGTATTAGTCCTTATTTAAGTGTCTCTATTATGGGGTCGGAGGATAAGGTGTAGATAGAATATACTTAAGCCTTACCAGGCTAGATAAGGCATCTAGCCGGGTTATCTGGAGACAACGAGGAACCCTACCTCGTTTTGTTATACACTTGACTAATTGAAACTATCGAAGGTAAAATGTTAACACAAAATTAGGCCTAAATACATCAAGTAATAATATAAGCAACGAAAACGTCATTAAAATATCAGATGACAAAAAGAACTGAAGGGTCATGATTGTCAATGCCTCCTTCAGGACGGGCACATGAAGAAACAGAAGAAGAGGTCGAATTGATGTAATTCAAATGTTGTTTTCTGAAATTGATAAGTTAAATGATGTTGAAATCCTACAATTGCCCTGGTTGTTTACCATTGACAAATCTGTGCTTTTTTCTAAGGTAATTTGGATGTTCGACAGTATCGTTTTTTTATAGCGAAAAGTAAACATCATTTGGGTATATAATCTTTATAATAATGAGCAGTTTTAATGTATAAACTCTTGAGCGTATTAATGATATAACATTTCGTCAGGAAATAAGTATGTTAATACTGGATCTGCGGTTACACAGTGGTGTATCTTCGTGTTTACCAACGGTGGCTCGGGTTCAACACCCAGTATTGGCAGAATTATTTCACAAGCAGAAGGGCTACTGAGTTAACTCAGCATCTTAAAATAGTATATGCGAAAGGAAATCCTGACTGAACGCCGCTGTGAATATCCACCGGAATAAGTGGGCAGCTTTGCAACTGAGCTGAACTGGGCCTTCACTTGCAGGAAATTATGTCAAAGATGAAGGACGCACTCCACTGATGTGGATGTGGAATTCAAGGGCAAACCGTCACAGTATTATCGTGAGACAAAATGTAAGAGAGTTTTTGACGATTTTAAATGGTAGAGAGAAACATCGGAAGGCTCGAACACCAGTCTTCAGACTGTCTGACCAAATTAATGAATGGACTCTTTCTTTCTTTCTTTCTTTCTTTCTTTCTTTCTTTCTTTCTTTCTTTCTTTCTTTCTTTCTTTCTTTCTTTCTTTCTTTCTTTCTTTCTTTCTTTCTTTCTTTCTTTCTTTCTTTCTTACCTTCTTTCTTTCTTTCTTTCTTTCTTTCTTTCTTCTCCGATATCAAGATTTCAGTATGATTGAGAATTGTCGCTGATGCCACATGTACACACCCAGATTTCAGAAGGACTTTTAACTAGCCACTATAGTTTAACATCACACGATGTCATGACAACAGAGACGTAATTATGATTGAAACTGCTGACAGATAGGAGGCTGTGTAGGTTTTATGGACGTCTGTGGGAGAGTGAGCTTAATAAACTGTTATGAATGAGTGAGTTTTTATAGATGCGTATAGGTAAGTGAGTTTTTACAGATATGTATAGGTGAGTGAGTTTTTACAGATATGTGTAGGTGAGTGAGTGTTTACAGATATGTATATGTGAGTGAGTTTTACAGATATGTATAGGTGAGTGAGTTTTACAGATCTGTATAGGTGAGGGAATTTTACAGATGCGTATAGGTGAGTGAGTTTTTACAGATATGTATAGGTGAGTGAGGTTTACAGATATGTATAGGTGAGTGAGTTTTTTTTACAGATATGTATACGGTAATTTACGGGGTATGCGAGCCGGTCACTCAGAAAGCAATGGCAAACTACTGTGAATATAATAAATTAACAATAAATCAACAATAAGCTGAAAGATGCTGATGTTGACAGCGATGTCTTGTAAAGGATATGAGAAAAAAAAAAAAATAAAAAAAAAAAAAGGTAATTGAGTTTTTACAGATTTGTATAGGTGAGTGAGTTTAACAGACATGCAAGCTGAATAAGATTCACAATCTACTGCTGAGTGAGTTTCACATACTATTATGGCCATTAAACTGTAGAGCGACACACACACACACACAACACACACACACACACACACACACACACACACACACACACACACACACGCACACATACAACATTACACCGGCTAATGTTTCTTTTCCATGGGATGATTATCTCAATTTTATGAAAGAATTGTCCGAATTATAATCATTGAGATGCTTTTACTCGCCACAGACTTTATTTTTATGTTTTTATTCAGCTTTACTCTCGCAGGACCATACATGTTTCAATGTTTCTGATGGATTCTTCTGTCTCTGTTGAAATTTCACATAGGTGAGGTTTATTCTTCTTCTTTTGTTCACCTGAAATATGTTTATAACTGTAATGTTGTCTCTTGTATGAATCTAACAGTCTTTTTTAGTTCATTCAGCGGTCCATAGAGTTTATCTTCCACTGTTGTCTCTCTGGGCCAGAAGGTTCGCCTGGATATGTTGTAGTTTGGGCAATCCTGGAGTATGTGCTCTGCTGTCTGCGACGCCAATCCACATGTGCACATGGCTGAGGCACCAATCTTGAAATTTGTATACATGTGGTTGCGTAATCTATTGTGTCCTGTTCTGAGGCGCAGAAGAATGACCTGTTCTGGTCTGTCCATAACGTGGTAGTCGTCTTGAGTAAGGTTTGGTGGCTTTCTGACTGATTTGATCATTCTTTTCGTTTGTTGGTATGTAATGGACACATCAGGCTGTTCTTCTTTTGCTCCTTCCTTAGCCAATCGATCAGCTCTGTCGTTTCCGGGACTCCACAGTGGGATGGTATCCACTGTATGGTGAACTTACGCTGACTGCTAAGTTCAGAAAGTAGTGTCTTTAGAACTGGCAATTTCTCAGACAGGAGCGCCTCTATTACGGATTTTGCATCTGTCAATATCACCACAGGTTGTGTGTACCATGGCTGGTATTTTGTAATTTCTCTGTGGCTATCTTGATTGCCTCAATTTCAGCATCATAGTTATGGCAGTACTTTCATGTTGGAACTCTGGCCGTGTCTCTAGTATTATTTGGGTATTCTATGTACACTCCCGCTCCTCCATTTCGTACAGCAGTTTGTGCTGACCCATCTGTGAAGACTCGGATCCAGAGGTCCTGTGGGTATTCGTCATCAAGGAAACTGAGAGTGGCTGTTCTAGCGCTGTACACTGTTCTGTTCTTCCTTGTCAAATATTCCTCTCACTTATGTCTGGATTTGTAGCGATAGTCTATGTTCATCTTTCCACGGGGTTCGCTCTGGAATAGTTGTCAGGGGGATACCAACTGTGGGAAGATCGATGATTTCTCTGCAGAGTTGTTTGGCCTGGTGGATGAAACTACTTCTTTTCAACCGCCCCATAGCTAAATTTTCAAATCGGTTCTTCATAGGGTTGCCTGGCAAGCTGAGGAACTTTTCTGCTTGTATTAGTGTTTTTTAGTGTTTGTATCTCTGCGTTCTCTTAGAGCTTGTGTCCTCCCCATTTTCTCCATTGCTACTATAGGGGTTGATCTCATCCCTCCTGTGATGCCTCTAAGAGCTTGATTTTGCACCTTGTCCAGCTCCTGTAATGTGGTTTTTGATGTTGAACACCACGCAGTTGACCCGTATTCCAAGTGTGGTCGTATATTCTGTTGATAAACTTAGCTAAGTATTTTCCCACTGGCTCCCCAAGTGGTTCCACTTAGCTTTCTCAGGATGGCTATTTTCCTTCTGACTTTTGCTATTGCTTTTTTGATGTGTTTTCTCCATGTCAGATGAGGTTTAAAGCTGACCATTTTAATGACCCCTTCCCCACCAATCCCTCATTATCCCTCCAAATACACATACAAGCACACACACAAACTATATATATATAGAAGAACAACGAGTCATTATTTGTTGTTATTGTTGTTGTTGTTGTTGTTGTGTGTGTGTCTGTGGTCAGAGTGTGAAACATTGTGCAATCTACACACGAATGGTGGATGAATATGGAGACACTTGTTTTGAGACAGGGAAGAGTGTATAAATTGGTAGAAGGATTAGAATGGAAATGTCTGTTTTCTACTGTTATGAAAAGACTCTGGAATCCGCTGGTGATGTCATGATGACCATCTTTTGGGTTATGAAGGGCCATATACTGGTGCATTTCTGGGAATGAGGTGAAACTGTGACTAGTGCTGGATACAGTGACATGCTAATGTACAAACTGAATACGATCCAAACGGCGAGGACTTCTCTCAAAAGGAGTATTGTTGCTGCACGACAACTCCCCCCTTCACACGACTGCACATAACATTGATACACTACGCGCACGTATCTATGAGATCTTGAAACCTCCATCATACAGTCCAGACTTGGCGCATTAGGACTTTCACTTCTTTGGATCATTGAAAGAACATTTGCGGGGTTAGAGGTTTACAGATGACAACGTAGTGGATACGGTGCAATATTGTTTAAAGGCCACACCCAAAATATCTTTTATCAGAAGGCATCAACAAGCTAGTGGACGAATGGACCAAGTGCCAGGCAGCGGGCAATTGTTGAGAAATGACTCAACAATTTCTGGTGCGCGTTGTTGTAAACAAGTTATTCGTAAAGTTCATGTTACTTAATGACTCTCCGTCTATTAGTGATATGCATTGTTATTAAATAAAAGTAAATTGCATATACTTGACAGAGCTTTGCAGTCAATCGGATCATTTTTGGTTTGTAATTTCTTGACAAGTTTCCGTTCAGTAGTTTGATATTGATTTTTGAATGACAGGCACTCATATCATTTTTATGAAAACAAACGCAAGGCAGTCTGCTGCCAAATCGCTCACAGCCGTGTTTCGATTTCGAACGCGGCATGCGGGAATACGAGTTGCGTTCGTAACCCCTTTCACCATAGGGACACGGTTATAAAGGAAACATGTAAAAATTATGATCAGGATTGGGTGTTGACAATAACAATAACAAAGAGTTTCCGAAAGATTCTAGCCATGGTTTATGGTTTTCCATACAACCCCCAAATACCGAATCACCGGCCATCACGCGTTAATCTCAGCGTGTTTTAAAGTACCAGCATTCTGTACAGACGGCCTGTAAATAATATTCGAATACATTCATGAAACATCGGGGCAGTTTCGAATTTAAAAAAAAAGATGACCTGGGATCCAAGGATGACCCAGTCTATAATGTGTACCAACAATATATTGGGAAGTAAAGGCGGAAGGCATGCTACTGGCTACATTATATGCTTGGGAAGTAAAGGCGGAAGGCGTGCTACTGGTCACATTACCCACCGAGCGCCGATCGTTCTATAAAATATAGCTGGAGGGCGGTACCGTGCGGTAAATTTTCTCAGTACGATGCAAGTCTTCGAACTGCCGCCCCTTACATGTTTTTTTTTTTAAATTTAAAATCCCACTGCCTTATGAAGTCCCCTTACGGTGCTGCCTGATGCGCCGCCTCTCTGTATCACAGTACGGCACGGCCCTACTTTAGCACCATCAGGCCAACGGGCCTTAAGGAGTGTAAAACCATCCTTTATGGATTTATTTACATACTGACTCACCCCCCCCTCCCCCCGCATATCCTTTACAGGACATCGCTGTCAACACCAGTATTTTACCGCTGTCGTTGATTTCTTGGCAAGATTACGCTCAGTAGTTTGCCATTGCTTTCTCAGCGACCGGCTCACATACCCCGTAAGTTACCGACGCGGCGAGAACCACTACCAATTCTCGCACACATCACGTTACTCACGAGAGTATGCAGGATTACGGAGAAAGACGTAAACTCCTCGGACAGGGAGACGGCATTTACTGACTTATATTCGTGAAAATGTACAAGCTTTCTCGTGGCTACATTATAATTAGTGGTAGAAACGCAACATTCCTTGTAAATTATTCCATCATCCGGTATTAGTCGTCTCTCTTTTATTCTATGGTGCATATGTTCCTTATTGTCATGCATTTTTACAATCATTACTCGCACGCACGCACACGCGCACACGCACACGCGCACACACGCACGCACGCACGCAAGCACACACACACACACAACCCACACACACACACATATTTTGCTTAACATATTCAGTGTTTTCTGTATTTGGCCACTTTATGTTAGTTAGTCAGTCGCTTAAAAAGTCGCTTAAAAGTCGACAGTGTCAACTTCATTGCACCAGGTATTTTATCCCATATGGCTCAGTCTCTTTCCGCAGCACGGACAGCGTCGCACAAAGCACGAACTCCGTAGCTCCAGCGACGACCCGCAGGAGTCTCCGAAAAATGCACTCGTGAACCGAATGACGAGGCCCGGAATCGAACCCACAAACTTCGGAGCCCGAGTCAGACGACTTAACCACTTCGCCATGGAGACTCCCTGAGTTAGTCAGTCAACAAATCCTGCTCATTGCACATGGAACCAGTAGTTCATACATGCTCAGCGCTTCTTCTCAGTATCTCCTTCAGCTTGTAGCGACTGGCGACTTCAGTTCTGTATTGGTTAATTATTCTTTATGGCGCATGGTGCTTTTATCTAGCTTGACCCGGTGTGAACTGATGTTCGTGTAGTCTGGTCAAAGTTGCAGAAGAACATTCATCCCTTGAGTCGTTTACTCTCTGAAGGTAATCAGGATGTCAGCCTGGGCTCTAGCTCGTCACCTCTACACAGCAGCCAAGCCTTGCCTCTTCATGAGCTGTTTCAACATATAGTCTCCCGGCATTAGAACTTAGGGACTTGAAACTCTTTCCTTTACATGTATGAGTTGCCGTGTGGCTAAGAATGCCGGTTTCTCCTTCGGGGGACAACGTTCGAATCCTCGGTAAGGTGTAGATTTTTTTTGGGGAAAAAAATACTAACCTGCACAGATCGCGGCGTTTGCCCTGGCCAGGCGACCTTTATTCCTCAAGATGAAGACCCCCCCCCCCCCCCCTTCCCCCACAACCAACCTCACCCCTTCCTCGTCCTACACTGCAAGGCACTAGAGGCAGTAGATGCAGACAAGATGTTAGTTAATATATAACTGTGTGTCTTCATGTTCTCAAGACATTTAAACAACGACAGTTATCTTTAAATACTGGCATTTCACACGAATGATAGGAGTGGAGAAATAAAGTCAGCCATGTGTCATGAAACTTGATGTTCATCCGGCTTGATGTGCGGCCATGAAAGAGAAATTGCCTTCACCGGCAGCGTGTCACAGACCTCATCTTGAGAATAAATTAGACTAGCTTTACCCACTCTTAGAATTTGCTGTGAGGCCACAGAAGTCAATACAGTTGTATAAATCTGTATCGTGGCTTCCCCGATGTCTGACGGTATTACATTGTGATGGTTTAAGTTGGGCAGGATATTATTTTCCTTGTCCGAGATAGTCATTGTGCATACACGTTGTGCCATGCATGTGCACTATTGTACAGGAGCAGGTTTCGGAGCGGGCGGTGCGTGTCTCTGTGTGTACTAGTGCACAGTAGAACTACCGTTTGTGCTGCTTGTTGTCAGGACGTATTAATTGGTGCCGCTATGAGAGGTTACGCTGTGAAACGAAATACTACTACTACTACTACTACTACTACTACTACTACTACTACTACTACTACTACTACTACTACTACTACTACTACTACTACTACTACTACTACTACTACTACTACGTCGACGACTACTAATACGACTACTACTACTACTACAACTACTACTACTGCTGCTACTACTACTACTACTACTACTACTACTACTACTACTACTACTACTACTACTACTACTACTACTACTACTACTACTACTACTACTGCTACTACTACTACTGCTGCTGCTGCTGCTTTTAATGCTGCTGCTGCTGCTACTGCTAAAACAACAACAACAACAACTACTACTACTACTACTACTACTACTACTACTACTGCTGCTGCTGCTGCTGCTACTACTACTACTACTACTACTACTGCTGCTGCTGCTTCTGCTGCTGCTGCTGCTACTACTACTACTACTACTACTACTACTACTACTACTACTACTACTACAACCACAACAACAACAACAACAACTACTACTACTACTACTACTACTACTACTACTACTACTACTACTACTACTACTACTACTACAACAACCACAAAAACAACAACAACTACTACTACTACTACTACTACTACTACTACTACTACTACTACTACTACTACTACTACTACTACAACAACAACAACAACAACTACTACTACTACTACTACTACTACTACTACTACTACTACTACTACTACTACTACTACTACTACTACTATTACTACTACTACTACAATAATAATAATAATAATAATAATAATAATAATAATAACAATGAATTGTATAACAATAATCACACTAATAAGGCGTCTTTATCGCGAGATAGAGAACACAGTCTCATAGTCCACACAATCGGGTTTGAAGTCAGCAACAAGAATTTTGGGAGCAGATTGCTTTGTGTTGATTTTCACAATGGTAAGGTTGTTGACCGTTCAGAAAGCAATGGCAAACTACAGAAAATAAAACTGCTTAGTTAATCACAAACAACTAATAAATGCTGGGTTTGACTGCAACGTTCTATAAAGGAC
The DNA here is from genome assembly GCA_014155875.1 of Cepaea nemoralis. Lineage (NCBI taxonomy): Eukaryota > Metazoa > Mollusca > Gastropoda > Stylommatophora > Helicidae > Cepaea > Cepaea nemoralis. The sequence continues at coordinate 78,294 of JACEFZ010001550.1, forward strand.
GTACAACTAATATTTATCACACAAGTTAACAGAAACAAAAAATCACACACACACACACACACACACACACACACATATCCAACGCGCTCGCAACACACACACGCACACATACACACACACATACACACAAAGACACACACACACACACACACACACATATATATATATATATATATATATATATATATATATATATATATATATATTTCATATATATATGATAGGATGATGAGGAAAAGAAGAGAAGAGAGAGAGAGAGAGAGAGGGAAGAGGAAAAGATGGAGTGGAGTAGAAGGAGAGGTGAGAGGGAGATAGATGAAAAGAGAGATAGAGAGAGAGAAAGAGAGAGAGAGAGAGAGAGAGAGAGAGAGAGAGAGAGAGAGAGATGATAGAGATAGATAAGGAAGAGATAGATGTGGTTCGTTTCCTTTGTGAAGATGATTACTATTTATATCACCGCTCTACTGTTGCTCTCTGTGTTTTAGTGTCAAATTACCATTGAATATAAAACTATAAGGGCCGATCTACGGAGTCTCAGAATGACAAGTCAAAATAAAAGGCAACACAAATGTATATTTATTCCCGCTTGAACAACAACTGGGTGACAATCACCAGCATAACAGATAAAATACTTCGTGCAATAAAGATAGTGTACAAATCGACATTAAAGAAAAATAATGCATACGAACATCGACGAGAAAAAAGTAAAATAATACGCAATCGGATATAAGAGAAATGACAGGCACGATCTATTATTGAGAGAGTGCCAACTACAATCACTCGAAAGTTAAAGATATGCAATAAATGAACGGTAAAGGAGCATAAGCAACTACTACTTGTATAAAGACAGTTTTTTTTCACTAATTGTCTCAAAAGATGTACTAGCACTAAAGAAATACAAGCAGGAGCCATTTATTCAGTAGTAACAACCTATTAAATTTACCCAGGGAGGTTGTCGCTCCCGCTGAAAAACAGAAGCATTAATATCTTTGACAATCACGTAAAAATAAACATCTGTACTTTCATGCATGGAAAGTCCCCAGCATTTGAAGACGTCTCTAATCATGCTTATTAAATGTATCATCATCTTTATCATGTATCGCCGACATTAGCATCATCGTCGTCCTTGTCGACATGTACTAACATCGCCATCATGTATCTATATAATTATCAATATGTATCAGTGGCACCATTATCATCGTCGTCGTCCTCAGTAGCATGTATTAACACCCCCATCACGTATTTATATCAACATGTATCATTAGCGTCATATCATCGTCGGCGTCCTCAGTAGCATGTATTAACACCCCCATCACGTATTTATCTCATTATCAACATGTATCATTGGCGTCATCATCAACGTCGTCCTCATCAACATATACTAACATCATTATCAACATATATCAACATCATTATCAACATGTATCGACATCATTATCAACATATATATCCACACCATTATCAACAGCATTGTAATCTTAATCATTCACATGTATCATCCCACACTAGTAACTTCTACCCCCCAGTGCGTCGTCTAGTATTAAACTAAGCCGGAAACACATATAACCCTTTACTGCAAATTTTCGTGGAGATTCGAATCCGTGGCCTTTAATCCGCAAGGTTAGTCCGTTGCCCGCGCTAGCTACGGGATAACAGAACTCGTCCCAAGTTACCCCCAGTTCGGTAGACAATACACACGCATTCCAGCCCTGGTCGCTCCCGCTCCTGGGCGTTGGCTTATTAACTGTCCTCAGTGTCTACTGACCTAGTGACCCTCCTGTTGTATACATCTGCTTGCTAGATTGTTTAGATTTTGAGCGTGCGGCTTCCGTTCCCAAATCTTCTTATTCTGTAATTTTTTTTTTGCGTATCCTTTTACAGGACTTAGCTGTCAACAGCAGCATCTTTCAGCCGTATGTTGATCTCTTGGCAAGATTACGCTCAGTAGTTTGCCATTGCTTTCTGAGCGGCCGGCTCAGTATCCCGCAAGTCACGAGCGGGGGTCGAACCGCCTCAGCTCTCGCTCCGCTACGAGACTCTGCGTGATAAACGGGATTACAGAGAGAAAGTGTTGTAACCCCACAGCCAGAGAGACCGGCTCTTATTCTGTAACGCTGTATTAATTAGTTACAAGCCTAATTCACACTACCTACTAGTGCACCTTATTGCTTAGCCTTACATTTAGTTCCTCTATCTCCCACTCCGATAATTGATCAATCCGACCCACATTACTTGTTTAGTTGGTCGGCCAGTTAGTATCCTTTATAGGACGTCGCAGTCAACCCCAGCATCGGTCGGCTGTTTGTGATTTCTTGGAGAGTTTATTTTTGCCATCGCATTGTGTACTAGACCGCTGTCAGATCCGACTAACCAAATCTATCGAGTTGTTTATCTAACTTACGCCATCTTACATGCAAACTTTGTTGACAACATATTATTGCTCACAACAATTGATTGCTCGTCTGGGCTTCACCTGACTCTCTCAGTCCTATATGACCGTAGCCGTCCGGGTGATTCCGCCAACATGTTTTCTCCGATCCAATTGTAGCGATTTCCTTTCTCAAATCCAATAATTCTGAGTCCCTCGGCTACACTCGGCTACAGTGATGGTGTTTCCTACATCTTTCACCTCAGTTCTGTCTGATTCTTGTCGTCAATTGTAGCTTGCCATCGGCCCTCCGATTCCAGTAGCTCTGTCCTTGCCACTTAACAATTTCTCGCGTCTGTACTCCTTTACCTTTTCGGTATATACACCTGGGCAATCTCGCTAGTGGTTTCCTTTCTCTCCATGTTCCATACGACATGTGGGTACAGGCATGGACCAGGCTGACATTCGGAATGCTTTATGAGAAATAAGCCGTTCGTGAGAACCACGTGATGACTGTGAATTTACAACCATGGTCAGACTGCGAGAACAGCACATTAAAAGAGGGGTGGCCAAACAAGAACACTACGGATGAGGCCAAAGAAGATTAATAAACCAACACAGAACTGGTGTCGTTAGCCGCTACTCGCTGCGGGATTTACTGAGGAGGGGATCCGAGCACTTATTGACTGAATGGTTCGATGTGCAATGAGGATGAGCTGTCGACTCACTAACTAACTAACTAACTAACTAACTAACTAACTAACTAACTAACTAACTAACTAACTAACTAACTAGCTAACTAACTAACTAACTAGCTCGCTAACTAACTAACTAACTAACTAACTAGCTCGCTAACTAACTAACTAACTAACTAACTAACTAACTAACTAACTAATAACTAACTAACTAACTAACTAACTAACTAACTAATAACTAACTAACTAACTAACTAACTAACTAACTAATAACTAACTAACTAACTAACTAACTAATAATTAACTAACTAACTAACTAACTAACTAACTAACTAACTAATAACTAACTAACTAACTAACTAACTAACTAACTAACTATCCCATGCAGTTACGTCCATGCCCTCCTAATATTATTAAATTATGTCTCTACTTCACTTCTCCCTTTGTTTTTGAGTGTTCCTCTATTTTTTTCGCCTTGGGTATTCCAGACAAAGGCCTTTCTATTTATACTATTCTCAAATTTTCTCATTGTATGAACTAGCCAGCGCCAACGTCTTTTCATCACCTCTAGATCCACCGGTATGTGTCTAGCTCTTCCACGAGCCCAACATTGATGATATATCATTCCTGGTAATACCATTAAAATCCTTCTATTTAGCATTTGTAGCTTATATGTAATGGTTGTAGTTGTTCGCTGTTTCTGACCCATACAATAGTACTGATGTAACGTTATAACTTGAACATTCTAAGTTGGTGCTAAGTTTACTTTCCTGTGACTTCGACAAATGTCCTAGCGCTATGAAAGCTCGTCTTGCCTTGTGTATTCTTGTTCCAATATCTGTATCTGCTCTCCCATCTATGCCTATGTTGCTGATTTCTCCTTGCGTTCGTTCGCTTTAAATTTAAAGGTAGTTCATACACGTGCTATTACTTCTAGTTCACTGGATTAGATTGTTGCGTGTGGATTAGCTTTCCTTATTACCAGTGTCCCTCGCCATCAGGCCAACCCACTGCGATTTCTGAGGTACTTGTAATTTACATCCCCAAGTTAAGGATGAGACGTCAATATTTTAGTCCAACGGACCAACGTAGGGGTTGAACTCGTTACCTTGGCATCAGCACACCGGAAGCCTCAGAAATCAATCAATCAATCAATCAATCAATCAATCAAACAATCAATCAATCAATCAATCAATCAATCAACACAAAACATTAACTAATGACATTTCAAATAATCAACTAACAGAATCAAGCAAACCAAGAAATAAGATAACGGTAGACCTCGCTCTACTGCAGTTCGCAATATCGGCGTTTTGCGTGTGTTGCATGTATTGACCCCAGATTGTTCGTGCCAATTCCTTTCAGAACTGGCCATCTTGTTCCAGTGCCGTGTGTTGATAGCATCGTCTTGGACGAATAGATCGGTCGCCATTCTGCTAGCTGCTTTTGCATGGTTCTAATCTCCGCTACATATTCGATCACATATCGCAAGGTTAAGCTTGTTTCATTGTTATCGCGGTATTTCATATGGCAATTTGGGATCTGACCAACGCTGTTGCTTCGAATCGTTGAGCAAGGGAAGTTACCTGTTGCGATAAAATCGAAACATGAGGAAGGCATCGCGGGCTTTGCTGCAATTATAACAAGCGCATTATGATTTGCTAGGAATCATGTCGGCACTATGGCTTAAGGCGCAGTGACCGCGTTTCACAATTCCCCGATCCAACGAGTCGAGGGTTCACAATCAGCTGCAGGCAATTTGGAAGAAGAACGAACCATCTTGCGTTAATATCGATGGAATTTGCCTCTAACGTTAGAAAGCAATGACAATTGCTCAGTAAATCACTGACAGCAAACATGATGTGGTTGATTGCAAGGTCGTCTAAAGGACATGCAACTAAATTAACTGTAAATGACAAATAAGTTCTATTGGGAATAAAATACGATTCTACAAAGACTCAGGGCAAAAGTGGTAGAAACTCATTACAGCCAACACTCAATGCGGTGATGGCACTTGATGTTAAGAAAGTGCTATCAAACAGTGTCGTATGCTACAAATACTTGCTCCGCGAAAGCCGAAGTTTCTGTGTATTGAACTTTCGCAGCTTAGAGTAGACTATCATGTAAGCATAATTTAGAATTCTAAATACAGCGATAAGAAAGCGAACGAAACGGTTTTATATTGCGTTGGCCTGCCTGCCTGCCTGCCTGCCTGCCTGCCTGCCTGCCTGCCTGTCTGTCTGTCTGCCTGTCTGTCTGTCTGCCTGCCTGCCTGTCTGTCTGTCTGTCTGTCTGTCTGTCTGTCTGTCTGTCTGTCTGTCTGTCTGTCTGTCTGTCTGTCTGTCTGTCTCATTACCAAACTATCTACATACTGATTTGTTTATTTTGCTCGCCACTGCAGACACCATAATTATTATTTATTTATTTCGCTTCCTTTCTGGCAAATCTGTCTTTGTGATTTCCTTGTTCGATTATCTTTGTCTTCTTTGTATATTCTTAAATATCACCATTAATGCTATCAATAAATATAACAGTTAATTCCAATATATGTTACGCTGTCATAACATTTTAAAGACATTGTATCGTATTTATATCGACAGTACCATATTCAAATGAATATTGCGAATACCTTGGAATGTCAGAGTAACTAACAATGATTGTTCTGGAAGAGGATATTCTTCTTCTTCTTCTTCTTCTTCTTCTTCTTCTTCTTCTTCTTCTTCTTCTTCTTCTTCTTCTTCTTCTTCTTCTTCTTCTTTCTTCTTCTTCTTCTTCTTCTTCTCTTCTTCTTCTTCTTCTTCTTCTTCTTCGTCTTCTCTTCTGTCTTCTTCTTATTCTTCTTCTTCTTCTTCTTCTTCTATCTTCTTCTCTTCTTCTTCTTCTTCTCTCTCTTCTTCTTCTCTTCTTCTTCTTCTTCTTCTCTTCTTCTTCTTATTCTTCTTCTTCTTATTCTCTTCTTCTTCTCTTCTTCTTCTCGTTCGCCTGAAATATGTTTATAACTGCAATGTTGTCTCTTGTATGAATCTAACATTCTTTTTTAGTTCAATTCAGCGGTCCATAGAGTTTATCTTCCACTGTCGTCTCTCTAGGCCAGAAGAGGCTATTGAAAATGGAACATTATATGCAACTATAAGAATAGACAGAAGGCTATAGAAAACTGCTGAAGTAAACTTGCCAAGGAATCACAATAGCCAAAAATGGCGGGAGTTGACTGCAACGTTCTGTAAAGGAAATGCAACTAACTTTAAGAAAAGATAAACAGCATCCTTTGGTCACGTGGTGAGAAGAGAGGCATTGGAAAACATCGTGACGACTGAGAAGATCAGTGGGAAAAGTGGCACGGACAGACAGAGAGAAATGATGCTAAATAGACTGAGACGGTCACATGGTGGAATATCACGAGCAGACATCATCGAGAACATCAAACACCGAGATCTGTGGAGAGACATGATCGCCTGCGCCGGTGGGCTGCGTATAAGATGATGAAGATCCTATTCAACTCTTCTGGATTATATCTAGGGATATATAATATCAACTGATATTTCCAATAATGGGTGGGCTTTGCTGACGTATACTTTTGTTATTTCTTACTGTATAGATAGCCTAATCTTGTATTTCAGACAGTTGTAATGGTTATATCGTGCTATCCATCTTTGCCCAATCGTATAATTTAGCTTTTCACAAATTATTGCTATTTAACTTTACATTATTGATGCCTTCTGAGGGAATATTTGTTTTCATGAAATATATATATATATGGATCTTTCTTTGCAGTTTTTTAGGGTTATCCTTTGACATGTTTTTTAAAATTTATTTACTATCACAGGCTTATTCCAGTGCGTCAGCAATGGTTTACATTCAATTAATGTATCCTTTGAGGTTCATGTATGTCATCATCATCATGTGCCGTTATGATAAGCGTCGGCGGTCATGATTTGCTATCCCACGCACTCACCCGAGTCATGGATCAGATCCATGTTCTTGCCCCGTAATGCCATGTGGTCAAGCCATATAAATAATTGCTTTTTTTCTTGCTCTCTCCCAATGAATTTTGCCACTTGTCATATTACTTACACTCCAGCAAATAATGTTCTATGTTATTACATTTCTGGCATACATCACACTTATCTTTTATCTTATATGTCAGTATAATTTGATCCTAGTTCTTTTATTCTAAGATTTACGGGAATGATTTAATTTGTCACTCTTAGTGCTTCTGCTGATATTTTCTTTGGTATGCCTGCAATTATAAATAGAGCTAGGTATTATATTTTGTCTGACTGAGATTTGTAGCTTTTAGTTGGTGAATCAAAGATGATGCTTTCATAATCTGTGTCGTTTGCATAACGCAGATTGTTTACACTATAATCTCTATTCTGTGTTTCTGGTCTGTCTTTGACCTTGCCCTCTTTATTAACAGGATATATAGAAAAGGCAATGGAGTCAATTTTCCATTTTTAATTGCTACTACTTGTTTCCAGTAAACTATTAAAAAAGAATATTCTGATATCCACATCAGTTTAAATATCCTTCAACATTTAGATAATTCCATAATGCTTTACTCATTTAGATATTATGGCCAAATCAATAGAACGCAGGAATAGGAATCTCAGCTAACGCCTGTATCAGTGTTCGGAGTAAGGCTATGAATGTAGATTTCAGCATAACAGTAGGTAGGTGTCCACTTTTTTAAATATCATTCAACAGTTTAGTTAATATTTGTATTTCGAATTCTCCCTACGCCACAAATACTTCTAACTCTGTCGTGATGTCATCTGGAGCAGCCATTTTTCTTGTCTTCATATGTTTGAAAGCATCAGTGAATTCATTCTTCATCTAGTATAGGTCGACATTCTAAGCTATATTCTGCTCTTTCCCAACCATATGAAGCTCTTATGTAATAATGCAATCTCTTTATCATAGTATCTTGTTCTATGGATGGCTCAGGCGGAGGATACGATCAGACAGGTGTGTATCTTGGAGAACATTAGGCGAGGAGAGGAGCGGGTCAGAGTGCCAGCGGAGCAGTCAGACTTGTGCATAGTTATAATCACATTGAGCCGGGAGTGCAGGGAGTGGCCAGCAGGGGCCACAGAAGTGGAAATCCAGCAACTAATTCAGGATAATGCTCGCTCGGGTGATGTGATTATCTACACAGATGGTTCGGTGTCGAGAGGTAGGAGAAGTGCCTGGGGGTTCTTAGCAAAACGCTAATGGTCGACGTTTGATGCACAAGAGCCTGGCAAATGATACCACAACATCTAACTTAAGAATGGAGGTGGAGGCTGTCAGTGCAGCTTTCCGCTGGATGGAGAATACGATACACACACACATCGTGATTGTAACTGACTCAGAGAGCATGCTGAGGAAGGTGAGGACAGGCAAGCTTCGGTCAAAGTGGCTTGCTTCTCTTTGGAGGTCACGGGCGGCAAGCATCGCCTGGATCTTTTCTCTGGGGCATGCAAGTGTGCTGGGGAATAAACAGGCGGACAGATTGGCTGGCTCTGCAAAACTTGGTGGAGTATTGATGCATGACAAGGCAGACGTGGTTGCGGCCTTGTGGGAGCACGTGTACACCTCGGATGAGCAAATGGATCACCCTGGTCTGGCAAGAATGAGACAGCGAGGAGTGACGAGGGGATTTGGCCGACTCTCGTCGCTCAGAGGAAAGGCGAGACGGACATATAATCAGATTGCTACTGGTAATATTGGTGTTGGAACAATTCGCTGGCTGCTGAGGATAGGGACGGGGCGCTTATGGGAATGCCCCGAATGCTGTGATGTCGGTTCCTAAATCAATCAATCAATCAATCAATCAATCAATCAATCAATCAATCAATCTTGTTCTACCTTTCCTGTATTTGATTTTAAATGTCGTGAGTTTAGTTTCATTTCCCGCATGTCAAATCACAGATTTGTCTAATGCATATTTGTATATCTTATATATAAATTAGGATCTCCGTCTGTCTGTCTGTCTGTCTGTCTGTATGTCTGTATGTATGTATGTATGTATGTCCTTTATGCGCTCGCGAACGGCCCATCCGATTGAGATGAAATTTTCTACACGCCTTCCTTTCATTCCAGCGCTGCCAACTGTCATATTGTTTTAGTGTGAAATCGGCTGCTTACCCAATATTATTTCATTTTTCATTTTTCATTATAATTTCATATATCTCAGGGGACCTAACTCTGTAAAAGTTATTTCAAGGGGCATAACTTTTCTGTATAACTTATAGTCATATTGTGGCATCGTTTTCAAAGATTTATAAACTCTTTGTCCATAGTTATGTACCGGCATATGAGTTATAATAAATAATGATACAATCTGTAAGGCATTTTCAAAGTTTTCATACAAATAATGTATAATGCATAACATTGTAACTCATCTTTTTTTGCTTAAAGAATGAATAAATAATAGTTACCTTATCTCTATCAAGTTTGAAGATTTTATATTTCTTTACACTGTCGCCAACTCTAAGAAGACATGGAACAACTTCAGCCATGATTAAATCTACAGGCATATGCGTTATATTCCTCCTCCTCCTCCTCCTCTCCCCTCCTCCACCTCCTACCCTCTTCCTCTTCTCCTCCCCCTCCCCCCTCTCCCTCCTCCATCCTCCTCTTCTCTCTTTCTCCTCCTCCTCCCTCCTCCTCCCTCTTCCTCCTCCCTCCTCCTCCCTCTTCCTCCTCCCAGCTCCTACTCCTCCTTTTTCTTCTTCTTCTGCTGCTGCTGCCGCTGCTCCATTTACCCAAGTTAATTGTTGGGGAAGATGTAAAGATCTTTCAAGTGCTCTTTCTAATGTTTTTTGTAAGTTGGTCTTCGTTTATCAAAGGATGTTCTAACTGCAACCAATAAATGATTAGACAGACAGGCAGACAGACAGACAGACAGACAGACAGACAGACAGACAGACAGACAGACAGACAGACAGACAGACAGATAGTCGGTAACGGGAACGAGAACTTATATGACTACTTATATGAATTAAATGAGATGCTCCCCACCAGGGTCTGGGCGAAGCCGGGCCGGGTCAGCTAGTCCTTAATATAATATAATTCAACTGTGTTGTTCTGCTAGATTAAACAATATTCTTTAACCTTTCATGTCTCATTTTTCTTTATTTATCTTACCATGTTCTTTTATAGCATTCTTATTTGGTTTCTTTTGTCTATAAACTGATATATTTCTTCAGCCTTCAATTTTTTCATAGCTTGTCATTTTCTTTCCGGGTATTTCTTTTGTGTTTGTATGATGTATGACTTTTTCAGCATTTCGTACTGTCCATTAATGCACAGTATTGGATGTGTAACATTGTATTTTGTTTCTCACAATCACTCTGTATGTCACATGCGTTGTTTTTTCACGTGATCTTAGAATACACTAGTTAAGTTATTGTTCTTAACCTCTTTTATCTCCTGTCACTTTTACTTTTAGTTGCCGCATAAAATAACGTGATCACTGTTACAGTCAGTGTTAGACATTGTCTTGTGCCATGTCGTGAAGTGTAACTCATGGCATAGGGAAAGAGTGTCACACGAAAGGACGTGACACGCGTGACTTTAGGTCATGAACTGGCACGCCGAGATGACCACCGGAGCGAACCCACGTGATCGCGAAGGTGACAGGGCATTCGAGCCGTGGACTTCGTTCTGTGCGGACGTACCACGAAGGCCAAAGATGGTGATGGCCAAAGATTGTGCCTACCATTTTAATAGATTGTGTAGCAGTGTTATATATTGTGTATTGTAGCATACGTGACTGTGATAATGTCTACGCTAGAGTGTTGATTATACAGGAAAACCTACTCTTGTGTCCGAGTCACATCTGTGTCTGAGTGTAGCGTTGTATTCAAGTGTAAGCTGATGCAGTTGGTAGAGAATGGCAGAGTTTCCAATTAGCCAGACAAGGCGGAACGATTATCAGAAAACGCAGATGAATACTCAAGTTACAGAGCCTGTCCCTTTGTGTGGACGACGAAGCCGAGAAAGTAGTAACCACGGTGATGGTATGGACGGGAGGCGAGAAGTTATAACTAATATCCCTTGGCATCTGTGAATCCACGTAACCCCGTCTTTCGCACCCTGGCATCTTGTCTTCATATTTATCAATGCATGCCTACATATTTTATTAATTTTATGCAATCAATTTGAATGTCTACAGACACAATTTCAATGCAACCAAAATCATACTCAACATTCAAGAAACTGACAATGTCACACACTGTGAATATCATGGCTCCATAATTATCTACACTGAGGAATGTTCAAGAACAGTCAGACTGAAACTGGTCACAGCACATCAGTAGTTAAACAGTGTTAAGTCTAGGGCACAACACCAGCAAATAAAAATACCATTGTTGAGACTAAGCATCGCTCCTGCGTCAACAAACGAATATGAGTCAAGGAACATTTTCCAATCACTAAAATAAAAATGAGAGACTGAACTTAAATTACAGATACATTCTTAAAACGCCGTATACCGAGACAAAGAAAATACTGAAACTCTACAAGATGTGAACGTCGAAGAAGCGGTATCATGTCTCGGAAACCGAATAACTTTAGTCATATTAAACGCCACCGTGATTTGTAATGATCAGTGATGGAATGCATGCTGCATGCAAACAAAGCCAGATGTAGACCAGTATGGTAGATGTAAGAAGATCCAAGTGTCGACCAGTATGGTAGATGTAAGAAGATACAAGTGTCGACCAGTATGGTAGATGTAAGAAGATACAAGTGTCGACCAGTATGGTAGATGTAAGAAGATACAAGTGTCGACCAGTATGGTAGATGTAAGAAGATACAAGTGTTTACCAGTATGGTAGATGTAAGAAGATCCAAGTGTCGACCAGTATGGTAGATGTAAGAAGATACAAGTGTCGACCAGTATGGTAGATGTAGAAGATACAAGTGTTTACCCGTTGGTAGATGTAAGAAGGGGCATTTGTCGACCCTAGGTAGAGTAAAGAAGGGTTTATTATCTACCATATGGGAGATGTAAAAAATCCACGTGTCGACCCGTATGGTAGAGTAAGAAGATCCAAGTGTCGACCAGATTGGTAGATGTAAGAAGGGTCAGTTGTCTACCAGTATGGTAGATGTAAGAAGGGTCAGTTGTCTACCATATGGGAGATGTAAGAAGGGTCAGTTGTCTACAAGTATGGTAGATGTAAGAAGGGGCAGTTGTCGACCCAGTATGGTAGATGTAAGAAGATCCAAGTTCGACCAGTATGGTAGATGTAAGAAGATCCAAGTGTCGACCAGTAGGTAGATGTAAGAAGATACAAGTGTCGACCAGTATGGTAGATGTAAGAAGATACAAGTGTCTTACCAGTATGGTAATGTAAAAGATACAGGTGTCGACCAGTATGGTAGATGTAAGAAGATACAATGCGACCCGTATGGTAGATGTAAGAAGATACAAGTGTCGACCAGTATGGTAGATGTAAGAGGGTCAGGTGTCGATCAGTATGGTAGATGTAAGAAGATACAAGTGTCGACCAGTATGGTAGATGTAAGAAGGGTCAGGTGTCGATCAGTATGGTAGATGTAAGAAGATACAAGTGTCTACCAGTATGGTAGATGTAAGAAGGGTCAGTTGTTACCAGTATGGGAGATGTAAGAAGATACAAGTGTCGACCAGTATGGTAGATGTAAGAAGATCCAAGTGTCGACCAGTATGGTAGATGTAAGAAGATACAAGTGTGACCAGTATGGTAGATGTAAGAAGTACAAGTGTCGACCAGTATGGTAGATGTGAAGGGTCAGTTGTCTACCAGTATGGTAGATGTAAGAAGATCCACGTGTCGACCAGTATGGTAGATGTAAGAAGATCCAAGTGTCGACCAGTATGGTAGATGTAAGAAGGGTCAGTTGTCTCCCGGTATGGTAGATGTAAGAAGATACAAGTGTCTACCAGTATGGTAGATGTAAGAAGATACAAGTGTCTACCAGTATGGTAGATGTAAGAAGATACAAGTGTCTACCAGTATGGTAGATGTAAGAAGATACAAGTGTCTACCAGTATGGTAGATGTAAGAAGATACAAGTGTTTACCAGTATGGTAGATGTAAGAAGATACAAGTGTTTACCAGTATGGTAGATGTAAGAAGATACAAGTGTCGACCAGTATGGTAGATGTAAGAAGATACAAGTGTCGACCAGTATGGTAGATGTAAGAAGATACAAGTGTCGACCAGTATGGTAGATGTAAGAAGATACAGGTTTCGACCAGTATGGTAGATGTAAGAAGGGTCAGGTGTCGATCAGTATGGTAGATGTAAGAAGATACAAGTGTCGACCAGTATGGTAGATGTAAGAAGGGTTAGGTGTCGATCAGTATGGTAGATGTAAGAAGATACAAGTGTCTACCAGTATGGTAGATGTAAGAAGGGTCAGTTGTCTACCAGTATGGTAGATGTAAGAAGATACAAGTGTCGACCAGTATGGTAGATGTAAGAAGGGTCAGGTGTCGACCAGTATGGTAGATGTAAGAAGATACAAGTGTCGACCAGTATGGTAGATGTAAGAAGATACAAGTGTTTACCAGTATGGTAGATGTAAGAAGATACAAGTGTCGACCAGTATGGTAGATGTAAGAAGATACAAGTGTCGACCAGTATGGTAGATGTAAGAAGGGTCAGTTGTCTACCAGTATGGTAGATGTAAGAAGATACAAGTGTCGACCAGTATGGTAGATGTAAGAAGATACAAGTGTCGACCAGTATGGTAGATGTAAGAAGGGTCAGTTGTCTACCAGTATGGTAGATGTAAGAAGATCCACGTGTCGACCAGTATGGTAGATGTAAGAAGATCCAAGTGTCGACCAGTATGGTAGATGTAAGAAGGGTTAGTTGTCTCCCGGTATGGTAGATGTAAGAAGATACAAGTGTCTACCAGTATGGTAGATGCAAGAAGATACAAGTGTCTACCAGTATGGTAGATGTAAGAAGATACAAGTGTCTACCAGTATGGTAGATGTAAGAAGATACAAGTGTCTACCAGTATGGTAGATGTAAGAAGAGTCAGTTGTCTACCAGTATGGTAGATGTAAGAAGGGTCAGTTGTCTACCAGTATGGTAGATGTAAGAAGGGTCAGTTGTCTACCAGTATGGTAGATGTAAGGAGGGTCAGTTGTCGACCAGTATGGTAGATGTAAGAAGATCCAAGTGTCTACCAGTATGGTAGATGTAAGAAGATACAAGTGTCGACCAGTATGGTAGATGTAAGAAGGGTCAGGTGTCGATCAGTATGGTAGATGTAAGAAGGGTCAGTTGTCTACCAGTATGGTAGATGTAAGGAGGGTCAGTTGTCGACCAGTATGGTAGATGTAAGAAGATCCAAGTGTCTACCATTATGGTAGATGTAAGAAGATCCAAGTGTCGACCAGTATGGTAGATGTAAGAAGATACAAGTGTCTACCAGTATGGTAGATGTAAGAAGATACAAGTGTCGACCAGTATGGTAGATGTAAGAAGATCCAAGTGTCGACCAGTATGGTAGATGTAAGAAGGGTCAGGTGTCGATCAGTATGGTAGATGTAAGAAGATACAAGTGTCTACCAGTATGGTAGATGTAAGAAGGGTCAGGTGTCGATCAGTATGGTAGATGTAAGAAGATACAAGTGTCGACCAGTATGGTAGATGTAAGAAGGGTCAGGTGTCGATCAGTATGGTAGATGTAAGAAGATACAAGTGTCTACCAGTATGGTAGATGTAAGAAGGGTCAGTTGTCTACCAGTATGGTAGATGTAAGAAGATCCAAGTGTCGACCAGTATGGTAGATGTAAGAAGATACAAGTGTCGACCAGTATGGTAGATGTAAGAAGATCCAAGTGTTGACCAGTATGGTAGATGTAAGAAGATACAAGTGTCGACCAGTATGGTAGATGTAAGAAGATACAAGTGTCGACCAGTATGGTAGATGTAAGAAGATACAAGTGTCGACCAGTATGGTAGATGTAAGAAGATACAAGTGTCGACCAGTATGGTAGATGTAAGAAGATACAAAGATACAAGTGTCGACCAGTATGGTAGATGTAAGAAGATACAAGTGTCGACCAGTATGGTAGATGTAAGAAGGGTCAGGTGTCGATCAGTATGGTAGATGTAAGAAGATACAAGTGTCTACCAGTATGGTAGATGTAAGAAGGGTCAGTTTTCTACCAGTATGGTAGATGTAAGAAGAGTCAGTTGTCTACCAGTATGGTAGATGTAAGAAGGGTCAGGTGTCGATCAGTATGGTAGATGTAAGAAGATACAAGTGTCTACCAGTATGGTAGATGTAAGAAGGGTCAGTTGTCTACCAGTATGGTAGATGTAAGAAGGGTCAGTTGTCTACCAGTATGGTAGATGTAAGAAGATACAAGTGTCTACCAGTATGGTAGATGTAAGAAGAGTCAGTTGTCTACCAGTATGGTAGATGTAAGAAGATACAAGTGTCTACCAGTATGGTAGATGTAAGAAGAGTCAGTTACTACCAGTATGGTAGATGTAAGAAGGGTCAGGTGTCGATCAGTATGGTAGATGTAAGAAGATACAAGTGTCTACCAGTATGGTAGATGTAAGAAGGGTCAGTTGTCTACCAGTATGGTAGATGTAAGAAGATACAAGTGTCGACCAGTATGGTAGATGTAAGAAGATACAAGTGTCTACCAGTATGGTAGATGTAAGAAGATACAAGTGTCTACCAGTATGGTAGATGTAAGAAGGGTCAGTGTCCTACCAGTATGGTAGATGTAAGAAGGGTTCAGTTGTCTACCAGTATGGTAGATGTAAGAAGATCCAAGTGGTCGACCAGTATGGTAGATGTAAGAAGGGTCAGTTTGTCTACCAGTATGGTAGATGTAAGAAGATACAAGTGTCGACCAGTATGGTAGAGCTAAGGGGGGGGAGTGTAAAGGGGTCAGGTGTCGAATCAGTATGGTAGATGTAGAAGATACGAGTGTCGACCAGTATGGTAGATGTAAGAAGCATACAAGTGTCGACCAGTATGGTAGATGTAGAGAAGATACAAGTGTCGACCAGTATGGTAGATGTAAGAAGGGTCAGGTGTCGATCACGTTATGGTAGATGTAAGAAGATACAAGTGTCCTACCAGTATGGTAGAGTGTAAGAAGGGTCAGTGGTCTACCATATGGTAGATGTAAGAAGATACAAGTGTCGACCAGTATGTTAGATGTAAGAAGATACAAGTGTCGACCAGTATGTTAGATGTAAGAAGATACAAGTGTCGACCAGTATGGTAGATGTAAGAAGATACAAGTGTCGACTAGTATGGTAGATGTAAGAAGGGTCAGTTGTCTACCAGTATGGTAGATGTAAGAAGATACAGTGTCTACCAGTATGTAGATGTACAGAAGATACAAGTGTCGACCGTATGGTAGATGTAAGAAAGATACAAGTGTCTACCAGTATGGTAGATGTAAGAAGGTACAAGTGTCACAGTATGGTAGATGTAAGAAGATACAAGTGTCGACCAGTATGGTAGATGTAAGAAGATACAAGTGTCGACCAGTATGGTAGATGTAAGAAGATACAAGTGTCGACCAGTATGGTAGATGTAAGAAGATACAAGTGTCGACCAGTATGGTATATGCAAGAAGAGTCAGTTGTCTACCAGTATGGTAGATGTAAGAAGAGTCAGTTGTCGACCAGTAGGTAGATGTAAGAAATCCAAGTGTCTACCAGTATAGTAATGTAAGAAGGGTCAGTTGTCTACCAGTATGGTAGATGTAAGAAGTCACAGTGTCGACCAGTATGGTAGATTAAGAAGATACAAGTGTCTACCAGTATGGTAGATGTAAGAAGGGTCAGGTGTCGATCAGTATGGTAGTATGTAAGAAGTACAAGTGTCTACCATTATGGTAGATGTAGAAGGGTCAGTTGTCTACAGTATGGTAGATGTAAGAAGATACAAGTGTCCGACCAGTATGGTAGATGTAAGAAGATCCAAGTGTCGACCAGTATGGTAGATGTAAGAAGATACAAGTGTCGACCAGTATGGTAGATGTAAGAAGATACAAGTGTCGACCAGTATGGTAGATGTAAGAAGGGTCAGTTGTCGACCAGTATGGTAGATGTAAGAAGGGTCAGTTGTCTACCAGTATGGTAGATGTAAGAAGATCCAAGTGTCAACCAGTATGGTAGATGTAAGATGGGTCAGTTGTCGACCAGTATGGTAGATGTAAGAAGGGTCAGTTGTCTCCCGGTATGGTATATGTAAGAAGGGTCAGTTGTCTACCAGTATGGTAGATGTAAGAAGATACAAGTGTCGACCAGTATGGTAGATGTAAAAAGATACAAGTGTCTACCAGTATGGTAGATGTAAGAAGGGCCAGTTGTCTACCAGTATGGTAGATGTAAGAAGGGTCAGTTGTCTACCAGTATGGTAGATGTAAGAAGGGTCAGGTGTCTACCAGTATGGTAGATGTAAGAAGGGTCAGTTGTCTACCAGTATGGTAGATGTAAGAAGGGTCAGTTGTCGACCAAGGTGGTAGATGTAAGAAGATCCAAGTGTCGACCAGTATGGAAGATGTAAGAAGGGTCAGTTGTCGACCAAGGTGGTAGATGTAAGAAGATACAAGTGTCGACCAGTATGGTAGATGTAAGAAGGGTCAGTTGTCGACCAGTATGGTTGATGTAAGAAGGGTCAGTTGTCGACCAGTATGGTGTATGTAAGAAGGGTCAGTTGACCAATATGGTAGATGTAAGATGGGTCAGTTGTCGACCAGTATGGTAGATATAAGAAGAGCCAAGTGTCGACCAGTATAGTAGATGTAAGAAGAGCTAGATGTAGAAAAGCATGAAGATGGGCCCATGATGGTGAAGATAACTTGACATAAAAATGCAAGAGGCAGGGAATTACAGAGGAAAGAGAAACCTGTCGGTGGACAATAATGAGTCACTTCATTAAAGGTTATACCACATGATGATGAATCAAGTTTATGAAATAGTTGTTTATCAGTACTATTCCAGGTGTAGTATCATCTCTTATATTGTTTAAACCAGGTGTTTCCAATGAATATATCATACAGTTGTGCCTATTCTATCAATTGTCCTATTCTTTCTTTTCCTACTCCCAAATCATAGTACAACCCTATTTCCATTCTCATCTTTACAACTTTTGCGTTGAAATCTCCAAGTTTTATTTTGATTATCTGTGATGAAATATTTATTTTTCGTTGCTGCTTGTTATTGGTTCTTATGACTGCAGACTATTTACATGTATTTGTTTGCTTTTAATTGTAACCATGTGAAATACTTCAATACAAACTTTTTGACTTTGTTGTTTTAACGCCGAATAGTAGTCCCACGCCGTTTTCTTGATTATCATTTCTTTAAAATAATTGCGGGTGCTTTCCCTATATTAATTTACCCAAAACGCCTCCTCGTCATTTTGCCCATTGATTTTATATGGATGCCCATCTTTTCAATTTATTAAACTATATCATCTATCTTTCCTACTTCTGCCATGGTCCTGATATTTCAAGTGCCTATTCTACATTTGTTACTTTTGGTTTCGCCATTAATCAGACGTCCAAAATAAGTTTCAGATATTAAGAAAGTGAATGAATACAACATTTTAAGAAAGTGGGTGAATGCAGCAACTGCAATTTCATAAAGATCAGGTTTCTGCACACAAGTAAGCCTACCATGTTTGAAGAAGAAAAACCACATCACGACAACATTCGAACATGTTTCTGCCTGTCTTTACCACGAAGAATGTAGTTTGCGTGCGCCAAGAGGACAAAAAGACGCACTTTTACCGACTGAAACGTAAAAGGTATGTGTCCCAAAACAGGAATCACATTATAAATACACAGGCAGCTATTTCTGGAGATGGTTTTAAGAGGGTAATGAATCGTTACTGTCTTTCATTTTGTGTCTCTTATTTCTGTACTTGGTGTTCTCCTCCTCCCATCCTACTATTCCTCAACATCATCACGATCATCATCATCATCATTGTAATCGTCATCACTACAGTCACCAACTACAACATCACCACCTCCACCAACACCACCACCAGGAACACCATCATCATCAGCACATCTTTATCAACATAACTATCACCATCACAATTATCATCAAAACTACAGTCATCATTATCGCCATTGCCATGGATATCGTCGTAATCACGATCACTAACTTCTCACTGTTGTTTGTACTTTCTGTTTAGTGCACTTTCTACAGTCTCAAATCAAATCAAACTGTTTTCACACGTAATCTGATGCAGTACTTTGCAGTCCAAAATCAAACCAAAATGTTTGCACATGTAATCTGGTGTAGAGCTTCTACAGTCCCATATCCCATATCCAACCAAATTGGAAGTTATCAGTTGTAACTAAGGTTTGAAGGTAGATAAAAAAGATTATCAGCAACAAATCCAAGAGAGAGAGAGAGAGAGAGAGAGAGAGAGAGAGAGAGAGAGAGAGAGAGAAAGAGAGAGAGAGAGAGAAAGAGAGAGACAGACAGACAGACAGACAGAGAGAGAGACAGACAGACAGGCAGGCAGGCAGGCATGCAGACAGAGAGAGAGAGAGAGAGAGAGAGAGAGAGAGAGACAGACAGACAGACAGAGAGACAGACAGACCAGACAGGCAGGCAGGCATGCAGACAGAGAGAGAGAGAGAGAGAGAGAGAGAGAGAGAGAGAGAGAGAGAGAGAGAGAGAGAGAGAGAGAGAGAGAAATACAGGGATGAGATGGAGCGAATGGTTAACATTACTGCATATTGTCTATTAAGAACATGACGCGCGTAGCAGACAGATGGAAAAGCAATGCACCAAATGAAGATAAAAACAGGCGCATACATTCCAAGCTTATTTAATGTAATGTAATAATAAGTAATCACAATATACAAAACACTGATCAGACCAGTTGTGCTGTATGGCTCTGAAACCTGGAGTACAACGAAAGGAGACGAAGCCTTGTTACAAACCTTTGAGAACAAAATTTTAAGACGCATCTTTGGACCCATTAGGGATACACAAAGTGGAGAGTGGAAAAGAAGAAGTAACAAAGACATTTATGATTTGTTTAAGTCCCCGCTAATCACTGGTATCATGAAGGCTAATAGACTACAATGGCTGGGGCATATAGAAAGAATGGAAGATAATAGGGAAACAAAACTCGCTTACACTCAGGAAATAAATGACCGTAGACCCCGAGGTAGACCAAGAAGGCGGTGGAGAGATAATATACATACAGACCTACAAGCACTTGGAATCAACGACTGGCAAGAGAAGGTCCACCAGAGAGACGAATGGAGACAGATTGTATTTGCAGCAAAGAACCTCAATGGCTCGGAATGCTGAAGAAGAAGAATAATAAGTAAGGTGAAAGAACAGGACGATTTTAAATGCCTTAAGGAGCATTGGGCATGTGGTGCTAAACCCATGTTTATATAGACTACTCGACACTTGGTGGGTCATGTGGTCAGTGCCACGGCGGCCGCCTTTAACTCCCAAGATTAGACTGGGTGGACTTGGAAGTGCTGGTCAGTTTTAACATGTGGATCCGCATCGATGCGTACCGAACCTACGTCCACTGGTGTGGCAGGCCAGTGAATAGTCACCATGCTAATGTAAAAGTACATTACCCAAATACCCGATGTTTGTAAAGTCTCACTACACTTTGTATGTAGAATACATGTGAAAGATGAAGTACATGATGCCATTAAAATGTGTAAAAATTCATTAAATTAGTTACAAAATTGATGATCCTTCATTATTATTCCGAATATCATATCGTTCTTATCTTGTATCATAATGTACGTTTGTCACATAATCTGACCATGCATGTAGGATCTGATCTTTTTCTATTATGATTTTTCCATCTTTTCATTTCAGGCAACATGTTGATGTAAGTGTTCTTTTATTAGTAAGCTTTTGAATTCTTTTGTGCATTAATTTTGTATTTTTACTGTTTTGTTGTTTTTCAATTTCTATTCAATTTTTCTCAAGCCATGGTTCTTGTGCCTTATTACATAGTATTCTGACTTTTCTGTGAATCTTTTCATATGTGTCAGGATTAATTTTGTTGTCTACTTGTTTCCTATAGTCGTAAACCTTCTTCATTCATCCATTTCTTACGACCTGCTTTCTTTTATTGTGGGATAGGTGTTTCTGCAGCCAGACTGATTGACATCTTCAACATTTCTCACTGATCATCTACGTCTTTAAAAAAGATCTCTAGTTCTGACAATGCATCACATCAGTTCTTTACATCTGTGTTAAAATTGTCTTGTATTTCCTTGTCATTTTTCAATGTACACAAATCAGTTTAGTGTTTCCTGGTGTATACTTGACTTTATTTAACTTCAATGTGCTTGTAATTAGTCTGTGATCACTGTAACAAACTGTTTTTGCGATAGTTAACGCATTTTGAAACATTCTGCTAATCAGGATGTAATCACTCTGGTTTCTAATCCTACTGTCGCGACTCCTCAATGTCCATAATCGTCTTGGATGTTACTTAAACTAGGTGCTTTCCGACAGTACGTTCATGCTCTTTTGATCATTCTGCAAGTCTCGATTGTCTTTCGTTTTGTTCTCCCAAACCGTATTTGCCTATTGTGCACCTATCGCCTTGAGTTCCTACTTTCGCATTGAAGTCACCCATTATGATGTTTATTTCTGAATCTTTATATTTCTTCAAAACATTCTCCGTGTCATTATAAAATTCCTCTACAAAATTGTCACTAATGTATCCTGTTGGAACATATATTTGAATGACGTTTATGTCAACAGGTCTGCCGATTAAATTTACCAATTGAAACTTATCTGACACTGCTCAATATCCTTTAACAGATCTTGATGTTTTAAGATCCAAGATAATTGCTACACCTCTTTGCCTTTCCTTTCCCCCTGAATATATAATCCTACAATTCCCACTATCCTAATCCCTGTCCTTTTCCATAACGTCTCACACATTCCTATTATATTAATATTCTCTCTCCCTATTTCTTATTTGATATTGTCCAATTTTTCATCTGCTCGTAAAGTACGAACATCCCAAGTTGCCACTTTCAGTGCTGCTGTCCTTTTCTTGTGACTTTCTGTGATTTGACGAATCATGATAAATTAGGCATCTTACAGAAGTCGTTGCTTTCCTTCCTGGCAGTGACCATGTTGTTCGGTGACCGCAGCCATTGTCTCGTTAAAGAGAACCTCTGCATACCGTCGCGAAACATGAGACCATAACCAAAACTATCTGTCGGCTGCCCTCAAAATTCCACCCACCACCTGCTTTCCGTGATTACTGTTGAAAATCACTACTAAAACAGTTACGAAAAACAGCACAACATTCCCAGATTAAAAAAAAAACAACATCCTCCATCTGCGGAAAAAAACATCGTTATTCCGCACCATGTTACCGGAAAATCAGACAGACTATAGTTTGTCAAATGAAGTCATACCTTTCCATAGCACATAGCCTGGGCTGAATTTAGAAATCATGTGTTGCTCATGCAGCATGATCAGTCTCTCCTAGCTTACTCCAGCGGAAACAAAACGAGAAAAAGAGTGGTGTTGTGCTACATAGAACCTGCACTTTTGTATGGACGTGAAACATGGCCAGTAAGCAGCAAGCTGAAAAAAAACATTTGAATGCTGTGGAAATGTGGTTTCTGAGGAAAATACAAAGAATACATTGGTATTCTTTGCGGTGATAGCCACTGCAGCACGAGGTTCCCTTGTTGGTATAACAAGCAACATTAGGTAAAGAATTCATTTACACACCTTTAGTCGTACTTAGTGTTAGCTCCCTTGTTTGTATAACAAGCAACATATTGTTAAGGATTCATTTACGCACCTTTAGTCGTACTGAGTGATAGCCACTGCACCACGAGTTTTCCTTGTTGGTATAACAAACAACATTAAGCAAAGGATTTATTTACACACCTTTAATCGTACTGAGTGATAGCCACTGCACCACGAGTTTTCCTTTTTGGTATAACAAGCAACATTAAGTAAAGAAGGAAAATTCAAAGAATACCATGGGCAGACAGAAAAAAAAACAGTGACCAAGTCCTACAAGAAGCGCATGAAAAGCGTAAACTGATTAGAGAAATTAGACGTAGACAGTCAAAATTTTTTGGTCACGTTAAAATTAAATAAATTTGAGAATTTTGTGACAACTGACAAGATCTAGGGGAAGAGAACAAGGGGAAGGCAGCAAAGTAAATACCTGGATGGCTTGGCCACGTGGTTTCGTCGAGACAAGAACACTGATCTGATCCACGACTCTTCTGATCGAGTGCAAGGGCGAAATATGACCGTCCACGCTTATCGATATGGCATATAGTGAATAAAGGACTTGGTCATTGGCTTTTCTGTCTGGTATTCTTTGCGTTGTGCCCAGAAACCACATTCCCACAGTCATTACATGTTTTCAGCTTGATTGCTCATTGTCCATGCTTCACATCCACACACAAGTACAGTTTCTATTTTCTCGTTGCAAATGACATCTTTTTATTGGTCAGTATTAGCCGGTCTCCCTGGCCTAGGAATTAGCATCTCTCTCCGTAATCCCGTATACTCTCGTGAGTGACGTGATGTGCTCGAGAATTGGTAGTAGTTCTCGCCACGGCTGGTAACTTACGGGGTATGTGAGCCGGTCGCCCAGAAAGCGATGGCAAACTACTGAACGTAATCTAGCCTAGTACATCAACAACAGCTGAAACATGCTGGTGTTGACTGCAACGTCCTTTAAGGGATTTTTTTTGTTTTTGTTTTTTGCATATCCTTTACAGGACATCGCTGTCAACAGCATCATCTTTCAGCTGTCTGTTGATTTCTTGGCAAGATTACGCTCATTAGTTTGCCATTGCTTTCTGAGCGGCCGGATCAGTATCCCGCAAGTCACCAGCGGGGGTCGAACCGCTCCCAGTTCTCTCCCGCTTCGAGACTCTGCGTGATAAACGGGATTACGGAGAAAGTGTTGTAACCCCTCAGCCAGAGAGACCGGCTTAAGGGATATGCAACATTTAAAAAAAAA
Organism: Cepaea nemoralis; assembly: GCA_014155875.1. Lineage (NCBI taxonomy): Eukaryota > Metazoa > Mollusca > Gastropoda > Stylommatophora > Helicidae > Cepaea > Cepaea nemoralis. The sequence continues at coordinate 102,351 of JACEFZ010001550.1, forward strand.
TATTTTCCATATTGCCATGGCGATTCTTGTTCTAATCTCTTCAAGGCATTTGCCATCAAATGTTATGTCTTTTCCAAGACAATTGTACTGATTCACTTGTTTAAGAATATTCCAAATTACTTGTATATTACATTGCTGTATTTCTTTCTTCTTTGTGACGACTATAATCTGTGTCTTCTTACAAGTTAATTCTAACCATGGTTGTTAACTGAGTGCAACAATCGCATCTACTAAATGTTGCAAATCATGCTCATTGTCTGCAATCAATACTGTATCATCCGCATATCTAATTTTATTGATGTTACATCCCCTAGTGATAATTCCTTTCATATCTTCTACATTTCTGAAAATACTCTTACTGTACTGGGATAAAAGATTTTGAGTCATTACACATCCCTGTCTCACACCTCTCTTAATAGACTGATATTGACTTATTTCGTTATCACTCCTTGTGGCAGCTTAAAAATATGTTGTTTTTTTTACAAGTCTAAGGTCTTTCCCATCAATTTTGTAGATCTGCAAGCATCTTCATCATGTTGTCAAAATAGCAAAGATGTGGGGCTTTGTCTACTTCTATAGAACTCCAATTAATGTTCTCAGCATATACACAGCATTTATTGCACCATTGCCTTCTACATTGGTCTTCTCCTATTTCGGGTTGTATTGTCTTCCCAACTCTTCGCATGGTAATTCTTAGCAAACACTTCGTGAGGTGGCACATTATACTAATTGTTCGGTGTTGATCACATTCCAAAGCTCCTGATTTCTTTAGGATTGCAATAAATATTTTTTTTTCGCATTTCCTATTACTGGACATCGCTGTCAACACCAGCATTTTACCGCTGATGATGATTTCTTGGCAAGATTACGCTCAGTAGTTTGCCATTGCTTTCTGAGCGGCCGGCTCACATATCCCAAAAGTAACGGTGGCGGCGAGAACAGCTACCGATTCTCGCGCAGCTGCGTGTGCTCACGTGGATAAACGGGATTACGGAGAAAGTCGCTAACTCCTAGGCCAGGGAGTCCAGCGCAATAAATATAGAATTACATAATTCAGGAGACATATCTCCAGTATCATTGTTCAGCAGTCTGGTGACTTGTTCTATTCCATATTCTTCTAAGGCATTGATAATTTCTGTTGTGATGTTGTCTGAACCGGGGGGACTTGTTATTTTTCATATGGTTAAGAGCATTCTGAACTTCTTACAAGAAATATATGAAAACTGTAAACGTATTAGAGAAATTAGACGTAGACAATCACCTCTTTGGCCACGTTATTAGAAGAAATAAATAAAAGAACTTGGTGACAACTGGCAAGACTGAGGGGAAGAGAATAAGGGGAAGACAGAGAAGTAATTACCTGGATGACTTGGCCACGTGGCATGGTCGAAACAAGAACATTGAGCTGATCCATGAGTCTGATGATCTCGTGACATGTCAAGACGGCAAGGTGCCAGTCATTCACTGACGAAAGATGATTGAAATCCTACTTCTGTCGATGAGTAGTCTTCAGATCCACTGCAGAACAGCTTCTACAGCAACTACATTAACTTGTATACAAGTGTATGCCTTCAAGAAAACTAATAAAGAATCGACAAGAATACACTTTATAATATGAAAAGGAGCAGCTTGTCAATAATTTATCCTCATGCCGCCCAGCCTTTACTTCTCAGGTAATATCATAGTGCCCATTAAAGGCTCGGCGGACCTGGGAGTGCAGGTTAATAAAGAAAAAATCCGAGCTTCAATTGGGATTTTCGAATACCTGATCACCAGTCTGGCAGCCAAGCGTGCTAGCCAATGCACCACGAGTTTCCCTTGTAGGTATAACCAGCAATATTAAGTAAAGGATTCGTGTACACACCTTTAGTCGCATTGAGTGCTAGCCACCGCACTAGAAGTTTTCCTTTTTGGTATATTATAACAAGCAACATTAGGTAAAGGATTCATTTACACATCTTTAGTCGAACTGAGTGCTAGCCACTGCACTAGCAGTTTCCCTTGTTTGTATAACAAGCAACATTAAGCAAAGGATTCATTTACACACTTTAGCCTTACTTAGTGATAGCCACTGCAGCACGAGTTTCCCTTGTTGGAATAAAATGCAACATTAGGTAAAGGATTCATTTAAACATCTTTGGTCGTACTGAGTGCTAGCCACTGCACTAGAAGTTTCCCTTGTTGGTTTAAAAAGCAACATTAGGTAAAGGATTCATTTACACACCTTTAGTCGTACTGAGTCATAGCCACTGCACTAGGAGTTTCCCTTGTTGGTATAACAGGCAACATTAAGTAAAGGATTTATTTAAACACTTTAGCCTTACTGAGTGATAGCCACTGTAATAGGAGTTTCCCTTGTTGGTATAACAAGCAACATTAGGTAAAGGATTCATTTACACACCTTTAGTCGTACTGAGGGCTAGCCACTGCACTAAGAGTTTCCCTTGGTGGTATAACAAGCAACATTAGGTAAAGGATTCATTTACACACCTTTAGTGGTACTGAGGGCTAGCCACTGCACTAAGAGTTTCCCTTGGTGGTATAACAAGCAACATTAGGTAAAGGATTCATTTACACACCTTTAGTGGTACTGAGTGCTAGCTCCATTGTTGGTATAACAAGCAACATTAGGTAAAGGATTCATTTACACACCTTTAGTGGTACTGAGGGCTAGCCACTGCGCTAAGAGTTTCCCTTGTTGGTATACCAAGCAACATTAGGTAAAGGATTCATTTACACACCTTTAGTCGTACTGAGTGATAGCCACTGCAGTAGGAGTTTCCCTTGTTGGTATAACAAGCAACATTAGGTAAAGGATTCATGTGCACACCTTTAGTCGCACTGAGTGCTAGCCACTGTACAAGTAGCTTCCCTTGTTGGTATAACAAGAAACATTAGGTAAAGGATTCATTTACACACCTTTAGTCGTACTGAGTGATAGTCACCTCACTAGGAGTTTCCCTTGTTGGTATAACAAACAACATTAAGTAAAGGATTCATTTACACACCTTTAGTCGTACTGAGTGATGGTCACCGCACTAGGAGTTTCCCTTGTTGGTATAACAAGCAACATTAGGTAAAGGATTCATTTGCACACCTTTAGTCGCACTGAGTGCTAGCCACTGCATTAGTAATTTCCCTTGTTTGTATAACAAACAACATTAGGTAAAGGATTCAATTATACACCTTTTGTCGTACTGAGTGCTAGCTCCCTTGTTAGTATAACAAGCAACATTAGGTAAAGGATTCATTTACACACCTTTAGTCGTACTGAGTGATAGCCACTGCACTAGGGGTTTCCCTTGTTGGTTTAACAAGCAAAATTAGGTAAAGGATTCATTTACACACCTTTAGTCGTACTGAGTGATAGCCACTGCGCTAGGGGTTTCCCTTGTTGGTTTAACAAGCAAAATTAGGTAAATGATTCATTTACACACCTTTAGTCGTACTGAGTGATAGCCACCGCACTAGGAGTTTCCCTTATTGGTATAACAAGCAACATTAGGTAAAGGATTCTTTTACACACCTTTAGTGTTACTGAGTGCTAGCTCCATTGTTGGTATAACAAGCAACATTAGGTAAAGGATTCATTTGCACACCTTTAGTCGCACTGAGTGCTAGCCACTGCACTAGTAGTTTCTCTTGTTGGTATAACAAACAACATTAGGTAAAGGATTCATTTACACACCTTTAGTCGTACTGAGTGATATCCGCTGCACTAGGAGTTTCCCTTGTTGGTTTAACAAGCAACATTAGGTAAAGGATTCACTTACACACCTTTAGTGGTACTGAGTGATAGCCACCGCACTAGGAGTTTCCCTTGTTGGTTTAACAAACAACATTAGGTAAAGGATTCATTTACACACCTTTAGTCGTACTGAGTGTTAGCTCCCTTGTTTGTATAACAAGCAACATAAGGTTAAGGATTCATTTACGCACCTTTAGTCGCACTGAGTGATAGCCACTGCACTAGTAGTTTCTCTTGTTGGTATAACAAGCATCATTAGGTAAAGGATTAATTTACACACCTTTAGTCGTACTGAGTGCTAGCCACTGCACTAAGAGCTTCCCTTGTTGGTATAACAAGCAACATTAGGTAAAGGATTAATTTACACACCTTTAGTCGTACTGAGTGCTAGCCACTGCACTAAGAGCTTCTCTTGTTGGTATAACAAGCAACATTAGGTAAAGGATTCATTTAAACACTTTAGCCTTACTGAGTGATAGCCACTTAAATAGGAGTTTCCCTTGTTGGTATAACAAGCAACAATAGGTAAAGGATTCATTTATACACCTTTAGTCGTACTGAGCCATTGCCACGGCACTAGGAGTTTCCCTTGGTGGTATAACAAGCAACATTAGGTATATGATTCATTTACACACCTTAAGTGGTACTGAGTGCTAGCCCCATTGTTGGTATAACAAGCAATATTAGGTAAAGGATTCATTTGCACACCTTTAGTCGCACTGAGTGCTACCCACTGCACTAAGAATTTCCCTAGTTGGTATAACAAGCAACATTAGGGATGTGTTCTAAATTGGTAGCCATGTCGGGCTGGGTCGACTTGGAAGCCCAAGTAAATATGAAAAATCTCCGCGGTCCGGCAAGAGTACCAGCCACTGCTACAACAACTTAACCTTTTTATTAAAAATGTTTTGCAATCCTTTACAGGACATCGCTGTCAACATCAGCATCTTTCAGCTGATTGTTGATTTCTTGGCAAGATTACGCTTAGTAGTTTGCCATTGCTTTCTGAGTGGCCGGCTCACATACTCCGTAAGTTACCGACGCGATTCGAACTACTGCTGATTCTCACCGTCGTCACGTTACTTACGAGAGTATACGAGATTACGTAGAAAAGTCGCTAACCTCTAGGCCATGAAGTAACCTTTTTATTATTAATCATAATAACACTGTCATGAAAATCAAGCTAGTCTTCGGCCAGACAACAAAACCCCTAATTCACGATCCCTCTGGGGTTCCAACCCGGGGATCACGCCAATTTCATGACGTAAATAATGCTTGTGGCACGTAAACCATACCTTCTTTTCCGTGACTTTTGAGGAGGGGAAAACATTACAATCTGTTTCCCTGTCAACCAGGGAAAATTTGCAGTAAGAACACTGAAAGTTCATCTGAACTCACACAAACCCATAGAATCAGAGTTTACCCTCGGGGAGGTGAATAATCTCCCTATAAATATCATTCTCGGGGTGTGGTTGGTAGTTCAAGGTTACTCAAACGTTACGTCAAAGCCACAGCATGAGGGAAAACAGTCAGGCCTGACCGCGGGTAGGGGGGGGGGAGGGGCAAGAACGTTGTTATATATGTTACGCTGTACCTCTTCCAAATTGGATTTTTGATTCGATTTCACCATTACCCCTATCCCTGTTCAGCTTCAAGGAAAAGTTATAGTTATGGTCGATCACTGGCTCAGAATGATAGACTTGTGATTGAGTCAGCAGCAAAAGCTGCTGCTCACAGTTTTACTCCCACACCGAAGGCGATTGTTGTCCATATGGGGTAATGGACTAAGATAAGAAGGGACAGATCTACAACTTAACATAGTGGGGATACCAAATACTGTCAAACTGTCATTTACTGCCAGTATAATACCTTGCGGTGGGTGTATGGGAGGGGGGTCTTGTTTTCCTCCGACAGAAATAAAAATCCACACCTTACCGAGGATTCGAACCCGGGTCTCCCGAAGCAGAACCCGGAATATATATATATATATATATATATATATATATATATATATATATATATATATATATATATATATATATATTATATATATATATATATATATATTCAAGTTCCATGTCGGCTGGCGTAGGCGTTCATGACTTTCCACAGATCTCGGTCTTTGGTGTTCTGGATCAACTCCGCTAATGAAATTCCTCCATGCCACCGTCTCAATCCATCCAGCATCATTTCTCTTGGTCTACCTCTCCCTCTCTTCCCATCTATCTTTCCAGTTGTCACTCTAATGCCTCTCTTCTCATGACATGACCAACGTAAAGATATTTTCCTCTTTCTTATTGTTGTATACAATGCTCTTTCAGGCAGTCGTTGTTAGTTAATTGTCTTAGGAACCACATCTCTGTTGCTTCCAAGTTCTTCTTAATTTGTTCATTTACATACCAAGATTCACTGCCATACAGCAATGCAAGTTCTATATAACATTTTAGCATTCTCTTTCTTACATTCAATGATAGTGACTTATTGCATAGGACATTCTTCATTTCCCAAAATGCATTCTTGGCTTGCCCTAATCTGCTCTTAATTTCTGCTGTGCATCTTCCATCTGATGTTATAAATGCCCTTAGGTATTTAAAACTATCCACCTGTTTAAGAGACCAACGGGAAGACGGAGAAGTAAATAACTTGATGGCTTGGCCACGTGGCATGGTCGAGACAGAAATACGGAACTTATCCACGACTCTGGTGATCATGTGAGATGGCGAAACATGACCGTCCACGCTTATCGGCATGGCACATGATGGATGGACTTGGTTAAGAATTGTCCCTTCTATTTCTATTTCACATTTTGCTGCAGATACAATCCGTCTCCATTCGTCTCTCTGGTTGACCTTTTCTTGCCAGTCGTTGATTCCAAGTGCTTGTAGGTCTGTATATATATTATCTCTCCACCGTCTTCTTGGTCTACCTCGGGGTCTACGGTCATTTATTTCCTGAGTGTAAGCGAGTTTTGTTTCCCTATTATCTTCCATTCTTTCTATATGCCCCAGCCATTGTAGTCTATTAGCCTTCATGATACCAGTGATTAGCGGGGACTTAAACAGATCATAAATGTCTTTGTTACTTCTTCTTTTCCACTCTCCACTTTGTGTATCCCTAATGGATCCAAAGACGCGTCTTAAAACTTTGTTCTCAAAGGTTTGTAACAAGGCTTCGTCTCCTTTCGTTGTACTCCAGGTTTCAGAGCCATACAGCACAACTGGTCTGATCAGTGTTTTGTATATTGTGATTTTGGTGTTACGAGATAGCGCATTTGATTTTAGCAGATGTTGTAGTGCATAGTATATCTTATTTCCAGAATTGATTCTAGTTTGTATTTCTTCCCTTGTGATGTTGGAGCAGTTGAAGATTGTACCCAGGTATTTGTATGTTTCCGTTCTTTGAATGGTCATATTATCTATTTGTATGTGGCCAGAAGTTTTAGCCATTCCTACTCTTGAAATTACCATATATTCTGTCTTATCTTGGTTGATAACCAACCCCATCTGTTGGGCATTTTCCTTTAAGTGAGTCAATATTTCCAATGTCTTTTGTTAATTTTCCCCTATAATATCTATATCACCTGCATAACCAAGCAGCTTGGATGTTCCTCCAATATCATATTCCTCTTTTACCTTCCTTACAACTTTCTCTAGAGCCAGATTGAAGAGTAGCGGCGATAGTGCATCACGCTGTTTCAAGCCAGATGTTATTTGGAAAGGGTCTGATTTCCTGCCTTTATATGTTACTATATTATAAGTATCTTCCATGCATAGTCTGGTCATGTTGATTAATTTCCTTGGTATTCCAAATTCCTGCATCGCATTCCATAGACTATTCCAATGGACACTATCATAAGCCTTTTTAAAATGCACAAAAATGCTATGGAGATCTCTTTTATATTCCCAATTTTTCTCGGCTATTTGTCGTAAGATAAATATCTGATCTATTGTTGATCTGTTTTGTCTAAAACCCGCCTGGTAGTCACCTAATATGTCTTCTGAATATGGTTTTAGTCTTATTTAGTAATACTGCGGATAGTATTTATAGCTTGTGGACAGCAGTGATATTCCTATATAATTTTCACATTGGAACTTGTCTCCTTTCTTAAAGATAGGTATCAATAATGACTCTTTCCAGTCATGGGGTAATTCTTCTGTCCTCCAGATTTTTATTATTAGTTCGCATAGCTTTAGATGTAATGCATGGCCACCTGCCTTTATAAATTCAGCAGCAATTCCATCAGCCCCAGTTGCCTTATTGTTTTTAAGTCGTGTGATTACATATAGGATTTCTTCAAATGCAGGTTCTTCAATTTGTGGTTCACACGTTAGAACCTCTTCCTGTGGGAAAGTGTTATTTGGATCTTCACAATTTAGTAATTCAACAAAATATTCTTTCCATGTGTTGCACATTTCCTCATTGGTATTTATCATATTACCATTTTTGTCTTTTAAATAATATGTGTTGTGTTGGTGCCCTCGTTTAATTGACTTCAGTTTTTTTTAAAAACTTTCTGGATTCGTTTTTCTGGTGATTAGTTTCCATATCTTTGATTATATTACTCATATATTCTCGCTTCTGCTGTCGGACTATTTTTGTAGCCTCTTTACATTCATTTCCATATTGCTCTTCCTTTTGGAAGTTGTTGATGTCATTTAACCATAAATGTCTGGCATTCTTTTTCCTAATGATTGCTTCTTCACATGTTTGATTGAACCATCTGTTCTTTCTATGCGTGGTTAATACACCGAGACATTCTTCTGCGGTAGATTGAATTGTATTCTGATGTTCAACCAAGTTTGGTCAACGCTTTCATTCAAAGGGTTTTGCAGAGTTTCAAGTTTACATTTTATTTCATCTGTAAATTTCTATTTGACTGTAATTTCTTGTAGTTTTTCTCTGTTATATGTTGGGTGTAATCTTTGTAATTTAGTATAGAAAGCTCTCTTAAGTTTTATTTTAAATTTTGCTCCAACGAGGAAGTGGTCGCTGTGTCACTCAGCTCCTCTATAACTTCTAACTTGTTGTATTTTGATGCATTTCTGTTGTTAATTAAAGTGTGATCTATTTGATTATAGGTTCTCTTGTCACATGATTTCCAAGTTTGTTTGTGTATATCCTTTCTTTGTAGTCTAGTGCTGCTAATTTGCTGTCCTTTGGCTTCTGCCAGGTTGATGACTCTCCATCCATTATCATTTGAAGTTGTATGTAGGCTTTCCATACCGGCCACTTTTTTATGAGTTTGCTCTCTACCTATTTTTGCATTGAAGTCTCCCGGCACAATAAGTCTCTGTGGCGAAGTGGTCAAGCCGTTTGACTCGTGCTCCAAAGGTTGTGGGTTCGATTCCGGGCCGCGCCCTTCGGTTTACGAGTTAAATGTTTCGGAGACTCCTGTGGGTCGTCGCTAAAAGCTACGGAGTTCGTGCTTTGTGCGACGCTTTCCGTGCTGCGGAAAGAGACCGAGCCATATGGGATAAAACCCGGTGCAATGAAGTCGACACTGTCGACTTTTAAGCGACTTTTTTTTTAGGCACAATAAGTATGTCCTGTTTGGGGGTTTCTTCTATGACATCTTCCAAATCATTATAAAAGTCTTCTTTAACGTCATCTTCTTTCTCTTCAGTAGGTGCATGTACATTAATCATCGTTATATTTTTCCATTTACCTTTTATTCGTAATTTACTATTTCTGTCATTATTTAAATTCTGACCCTCTCCTGGCCACCTTATTTCTTGAATTGCTGTCATATCCATTTGATATTCAACCAGCTCCCGGGTTAGTTCTTCAGCCTCTCCAGCTCGATATAGTGTTCGTGCATTCCATGTTCCAAATCTCAAAAGTCCTTTAACGTTCCGAGGTAGTTGTCCAAATAAGTCAGTCCGAATTCGAGGCTTATGTATCTGTTTCGTAACAAAATAGTTTTTACAAAGGTGGGAATGTTAACGCCACGCTTCAACCCCCAACCCAACCTGGAGGACCAGGGTGTTTCTCTTTGTCTGTACTCTACCCTTTGACCTGTCCGGCTTGGGAGGTCCTGCTGGTAGCTACGATACCGCCGGCATAACTCTCGGGGTCATTGAGAAACTCAAGCTCCCCCACCACGACAAGGTGGAAACACCATCGGGATATATATATATATATATATATATATATATATATATATATATATATATATATATATATATATATATATATATATATATATATATATATATATATATATATTCTTCTTCTTCTTCTTCTTCTTCTTCTTCTTCTTCGTCTTCTTCTTCTTCGTCTTCTTCTTCTTCTTCTTCTTCTTCTTCTTCTTCTTCTTCTTCTTCTTCTTCTTCTTCTTCTTCTTCTTCTTCTTCTTCTTCTTCTTCTTCTTCTTCTTCTTCGTCTTCTTCTTCTTCGTCTTCTTCTTCTTCTTCTTCTTCTTCTTCTTCTTCTTCTTCTTCTTCTTCTTCTTCTTCTTCTTCTTCTTCTTCTTCTTCTTCTTCTTCTTCTTCTTCTTCTTCTTCTTCTTCGTCGTCGTCGTCGTCTTCGTCTTCGTCTTCTTCTTCTTCTTCTTCTTCTTCTTCTTCTTCTTCTTCTTCTTCTTCTTCTTCTTCTTCTTCTTCTTCTTCTTCTTCTTCTTCTTCTTCTCTTCTTCTTCTTCTTCTTCTTCTTCTTCTTCTTCTTCTTCTTCTTCTTCTTCTTCTTCTTCTTCTTCTTCTTCTTCTTCAGCGTTCCGAGCCATTGAGGTTCTTTGCTGCAGATACAATCCGTCTCCATTCGTCTCTCTGGTTGACCTTCTCTAGCCAGTCGTTGATTCCAAGTGCTTGTTGGTCTGTATATATATATTATCTCTCCACCGTCTTCTTGGTCTACCTCGGGGTCTACGGTCATTTATTTCCTGAGTGTAAGCGAGTTTTGTTTCCCTATTATCTTCCAGTCTATCTATATGCCCCAGCCATTGTAGTCTATTAGCCTTCATGATACCAGTGATTAGCGGGGACTTAAACAGATAATAAATGTCTTTGTTACTTCTTCTTTTCCACTCTCCACTTTGTGTATCCCTAATGGGTCCAAAGATGCGTCTTAAAACTTTGTTCTCAAAGGTTTGTAACAAGGCTTCGTCTCCTTTCGTTGTACTCGTCTACTTTCGTTGTACTTTCGTTGTATATATGCATGTGAGACCTGCACACTTACTATACCAGCGCATTAACGCCTTTGAATATGAATGTTATAAACAAGTTCTAAGAATACCTTGGATAAAGAAGAGAACAAATGCATCCATACTTCAAGAGCTGAATATTGAAGAAGGTTGGCTATTAAAGAAGATAAAAAAAAGAAAATTAAAATATTTTGGTCACTTGAAACGTCTCCAAAGTTTAGAGAGAACAATAATGGAGGGGTGTATTCCTGGGAAAAGAGGAAGAGGAAGGCAAAAGAAGATGGGTGCGGGATGTGGACATCTTGCTTATGATAGAGTGTTTTCCAGAAGGTTGTAATGGGAGAGAGGATCTGCAAAGGACATGATACTGAATGAATGAATTAATTAATGAATATATACACACATACACACGCACGCACGCACGATGAAAATTCTGAAGACATCAACCAATTGCTGGCCGAGAAACATCTTCTCCCCAAGGCACACTTGAACGGCCCGAAGTCAACATAAAAAAGATACTTTCAATAACATTCGGAGAGTAATGCAACAGAAACTTCGGCACATGCGGGACTCCTGGCTGAGCAACAAAGTTGATGAAATTTAAGGCTTTGTTGACAGACATGATATGAAAAACTCTACGACTCACTGAAAGCGGTCTATGGTCCTCCATCACCAGGCGTAGTTCCCCTCGTCAGTGCGAATGGGGAAACATTGGTAACCAATATGAAAAGACATCCTTGAACGCTGGGCAGAGCATTTCAGCAACAATTAAATGCAACTTCCTTCTTCGATGATGAAACTATCCCACTAATGATACACTTGATGACCTGCCAACCATAGTGGAACTAAACAAAGCCATCCAGCAACTTTCCAGTGCAAAGGCGCCTGGTCCTGACTCCATCCCAGCAGAGATATACAAGGCAGGTGGGCCAGAGCAGCTTCACCAAATCTTTACAAACATATGGGTGAACGAGACCAAACCACAAGATTTCAAGGACGCGTCAATAGTCCATCTTTGCAAACGTAAAGGAAACCGCCAATCCTTTGACAACCATCTAGGCATCTCCTTGCTCTCAATCGCAAGGGAAGATACTCGCCAGAATTATTCTCAATCGCCTCACGGCCCATCTCTATCAACGTCTTCTTCCTGAGAGTCAAAGTGGCTTCAGAAAAGAACGAGGAACTGTTGACATGATTTTCGCTGCCAGGTAGCTGCAAGAGAAATGTCAGGAACAGAACTATGAAATGTTCTCCATTTTCATTGACCTTACCAAGGCTTTTGGTACAGTCAGCAAAGAAGGACTGTGGAAGATTATGGCAAAATATGGCTGTCCACGAATGTTTGTCCAAATAGTGCGGCTATTTCATGATGGTATGCAGGCAAGAGTACAGGAAAATGGTGAACTGTCTGAGCCCTTTCATGTCACGAATGGAGTGAAGCAAGGATGTGTCCTGGCACCAACACTGTTCAGCCTCATGTTTTCAGCTAAGCTGACGAATGCTTTCGGGGACAATGACAGTGGTATAGACATCAACTACCGTATGGATGGAAAGTTGTTCAATCTCAGAAGGCTGAAAGCTAAAACCAAAACTAACAGCGACACCGTCAAAGAACTGCTGTTTGCTGATGATTGCGCTCTATACGCCAACTGAGAGGCAGACATGCAACATAATGTTTCAGCTTTCTCACATGCCTGTGTCAACTTTGGGCTCAATATCAACTTGGAGAAGACTGTAGTTATGTACCAGCCAGCTCCAGGGAATAATCACACCGTGCCGAATATCAAGGTGAACACTCATAAACTAAGTGTTTTAGACAAATTCACCTATCTTGGCAGCACTGTGTCACAAGCTGCCACAACTGATGACGAAGTGAATGCAAGAATCTTCAAGGCCAGCACGGCCTTTGGCAGACTGTACAAGAATGTATGGGACAGAAATGAAATAAGCCTGCAAACAAAGCTGAAAGTCTATAAAGCAGTTGTATTATCCACACTGCTATATACTAGTGAAACATGGACTGTTTATCAGCGACATAGAAGGAAATTAAACCACTTCCACACAGCCTGCCTTAGGAAGCTATTGAAGATTAAATGGCAAGACAAGATCCCAGACACTGAAGTCCTAGAAAGAGCGTCCATGCCCGGTGTCCACACTCTACTATTGAACAGTGTCACACACAGCACACTTACAATAGCCCCAGCTACGGCCACACAGGAGTCTCCCAGAACATTACACCCATGAATCGAAATACGGTGTCTGGTAACAAGCCCACTTACTTCGGAACGTGAGGCAAGCGGTTGAACCACTACACCACGGAGATCATCTCGGTCCACAACGAGGTGTGACGTCCAGTTTACTTATCACATTTCCTTCCCACATAATTTCCAGAACATTATAAACAATATTGTCACTTATTTTAATTAGGGTGGGTTGGCCCCAGAGTTGTACTGATCGAAAAAAAAAAATTAACATGGCCGCTGTGTGGAATTGAAACCGGAGTACTATCTTAGTAGGCATGAGCACTAATAACGATTTTGTATAGTCAAAGGGAGAAACCTTCTCTTTTATAGAGGTTTCGTTATATAGAGTCCGACAATTTCAGTTTCAAAGCAACATTTTTGAGTTAGACATTGAGGCAATCATGATAGCAACAGAGAAACTACCAAATACCAGCAATGGTACACAACCTGTGGTGCTATTGACAGATGCAAAATAAGTACTCGAGGCGCTCTTGTCTGGGAAATTGCCAGTACTAAGGACACTACTTTCTGAACTTAGCAGTCAGCATTATGTCACCATACAGTGGATACCATCCCACTGTGGAATACCCGAAAACGACAAAGCTGATCGATTGGCTAAGAAAGGAGCAAAAGAAGAACAGCCTGATATGCCGGTTACAAACCACCAAAAGAAAAGAATGATCAAATCAGTCAGAAAGCCACCAAAGCCTGCTCAAGATGACTACCACATTATGGAGAGACCAGAACAAGTCATTATTCTGGGCCTCAGAACAGGACACAATAGATTACGCAACCACATGTATACAAAATTCAAGATGGGTGAATCAGCCATGTGCACATGTGGATTGGAGTCGCAGACAGCAGAGCACATATGCCAAATTCCAAGACTGCCCAAAATAAAACATATCTAGGCAAACCTTCTGGCCTAGAGAGACAATAGTGGAAGATAAACTCTATGAACTGCTGAGTGAACTAGTCGTAGGAACTCCGACGCGGAGCAACCACCGCAGGGGACTTTCGATCATCAGAAGTAACCCCTTCCCCAAGAATTTCGGACCCTTTAATATTTAATACTTTCGGAAGGGGGAGGGGGCGGTCCCGTCCGTGTCATGACTCCGGGCGTCTGGCCCCTGCCGTGGAGACGGTTCGTTCGGTCATATTCGTTATCCCTGATGTTAAGCTTGTCCCTTCGCTGTTACTTTGTAACGGGAGCCCGTGCAGTCTGTGCCTGGCCCTTGTCACGTGTGATCGTGGGATGTCTGCTTCATCCCCCGCCACGGCCTCTGTCGCCTCCACTTATCTCCGTTGCCATGTGCCTTCCCCGTGCCCCGTTCACGGCGCCGCAATCTATTAGGAAGCCGGTTTCTTCCTTTCTACTCGGATCCACCTCTTTGGTCTGTCTGCAACTGACTAGACCACGTAGTTTGCATATCTCGTGACAATGTGAGGTGGGGGATATTATGGCAGCCTTGTTAAATGCACTCGGACTGGGTGCGACCTACGGTCGATTATAGCTATATTGTGGAGGTTGAGCGTCGGCCGACATTTGCGTGATTTACTGCACCGGGACTCGCTACCACGTTCGAAGGAAGTGCTAAAGATCTGACACGAGACGTTGTAAAGTTCGAGGTCTTAGTTGAGAAATTGTTGGTATTGCAGTTACCGCTTCTGACCATACTAGTTTCGAGACACATTCCAATCTAGGTTGCGGCAGTTCCACAGCCAGCACGAGGCCTTTTCGGCTGCCCCAGACAGTTGTTTCTGGGCCCGGGCCCTTGTATCGTCCTTTAATGCCCATTCGTTTCAGCACATCGAACACGGAGTAGGAGACAAGACCTCGCGCGCCTACCTCGACGGCGAACAGCCTAACGGTGTAATCCTCCCGCCCAAGACTCGCGACCAAGTTATTGTACTTCTCTGTCTTGTACAGGTGTTGCTCCTCAATATTCGATTCGTACAGGACAGTCAGCTCAATCAGCGTTAGCTGCTTGGCTGACGAGGAGGTAAGCACAATGTCACAACCAAACCTTCGGATCACCTCAGGGTAATTGATACGGTCCATTAGATCTACAGTCAGTTGCCAGTCCCTCACACCGTCGAAGACGGTAGCAAGCGGCAAGTCGTCAGCTTTACCATTTTTGCACCCTGCTCGGACGAAGGAAATTTCCATCGGCCTCGGTTCTGTGCACCTCTTTGTTTGCCTTCATTCGGGCTACGTTCACTATGGTGGCCAACTCGGTCAGGTCTTTGTTATGTCGCCACGTGAATCGCCCATGGTTCAGGGCGACCTTACAACCAGACAGCACGTGTTCCTGCTGTCTGGACTATCTGGGCTTTTTTTCACAGAGGGGACAGTACGGGTCTGTAGTTAACCCCTATTTGGCCAAGTTGGCAGCTGATGGCAGGACATCGTAGAGGGATTGGATGACGAAACTTAGATGCAGTGGTGCCATGCGCCGTATCTCATTCTACGTAATGGATCTCTGCACCACCGCCTCCCATGACATCCACTCTCCAGCTGCGCTTGCTGGGCAGCCTTGCGGACTCTTCCGTCATCTTCCGCCTTGCGGATCTCCTTAACCACCAGGTCCCTGCGTTCCTTGGCATCCGCCTTCGACCACATCGGATCATTCACATGGAATCCGAACCCTTGCTTGCCAAGCTGGTTGTGGCCCATTACCTCCTTCAGCTGGAGTGTAGCCTAGGGCTTGTTCGACTGCGCTGACGACTTTCCACTCCCTTCCCGTTTTCAAGGCGGGAACTGAAACACTGACCGTTATATCTGGAGACTCGCGCAGCATCATCGCGAGTCTGTTTTTTCCGGTTTTGAACTCTTCCATGAGGGACAGGAACGGGAGGACGAGTTTACTCTGCTTTAAAATACAATGCGACAGTCGTGAGACAAGTGTGTATCCCAAGCCATTTCCTTATATGCCTGCTTTTCTTACCTTCCATGTTGCTCACTGCGGTCACGCCGATATCATGTATCAGCAGCGGCCACAGGAGTTTCGGAATAAGTATAAACTGGAGGACCCAGATTTTTAACTTGCCTATCAGCCTGGTTCTATCGATGGTATTCAGGCCGTTCGTTAGCATTGTTTGTATCTCCGCCACCGCGTTCCTGTCCGTCAGGGTTGAGTCGTACACACGACCGAGACTCTTCACAGGTTCCTCCATCACCGTGGGAATCGCTTGTCCGGATACCGTGAACCTCTTTTCCACCGCCTTACCCTTCATGATTGACAGGCTTCTCGATGTCTTTGGCTTGAAGCTCATCCTGCACCATCGAATCAGATCATCCAGTCTGAGGAGAGCGCTCGGTGTTATGATTGTCGTATCGCCTATGAAGGCTTTATGCGGTGGCGTGTTCATCCCTTTGCTGAGCTTCGGACCGTGTGCATAGCCGGATGCCGCGTCCAGTATGACCTACATGGCCATGACAAATAATATCGGCGAAATCGTACATCCCATGAGAATACCAACTTCCAGGTCGATACATTTGGTCGTGAACTGTTTTGGTCGAGAACTGAAGAGAGAAGCCCGAGAAGTATTGCACTAGCATTTCCGTTATGTTCTCGGGCACGTGATAAGCCTTGAGTGCATGCCACAATACCTGGTGTGGCACTGACCCATGGGCGTTAGCCAGATCCAACCATATCACGTGGAGTTCCCCCTCCTTCGTCTTCACTCTCTGGATAGCATCCCAGGTCATGGTACTGTATTCGAGACAACCGGGGACTCCGGGTAGCCCCCCTTTTTGAACCGCTGTCTCGATGTACTTGTTCCCCGTCAAGCACTTCGTGATCCGACTGGCCATGATCGAGAAGAATATCTTCCCCTCAACGTTCAGAAGAGAGATCGGCCTGAATTGGGTGATGCCGGCAGAGATTTGCTCTTTTGGAATGTAGATTCCGTTGGCCGTCTCCAACTCCGTGCTGACATGCTTTTGCTTCCACGCGGATCTCAGTATCCGGTGTAGCTTCATAAGGATGTTCGACCATCTTTTATAGACTAAAACTAAAAAAGACAGTTAAATTCATACAAGAGACAACATTGCAGTTATAGACATATTTCAAGCGAACGAAGGAAGAAGAAGAGTTAGAAATACCTTGCTTTGTACCATGTCTGCGATCATAAATTAAATAAAACTATATGAATGTAAATAACATTTGTAGAATGCTGCACATCTGCTTGCAACGCATTGTACAAATATTAACGACCTTACATCAATAGCCTTGTCATTGAAATAATATTATATACATTTATAGAAGCCGTTTGAGGAAAGTTTATCCAAGAGGGGAACTGGTGAGCCCACCAAACCCCTAAATGTTATGAATATATTCATAAGTGTGGATGTTTTAGAAAGAAAGCATGTTACAAACTTTACACTAAAATGACTGTTCTTTTTCTCTACATCCGAAGAAGTGGGGATTAGAGGACACATTAGACAACTTGCAAGTCATAATGTGATATCAGAGATTCCGACTTAAACAAAAAACAAAAAAACTTTAAGAGTGTGCATCAGACAAGAACAAACGCCAACAAACAGATTGTACTTACACAATTCAAAAAATTAAAAGTGTTTTCTTCTTATACTCCACGCCGTGCGTCGTTGGTTATCCTGTCTGTTCACTAGTCTTCTGTCTCTTGTGCTTTAGTCATTTCTTATACCGACTTTCCTCAATGCCATAATCTCAAATTGTTCAGCATGTTCTCTCTGTCTTCCCCTGCCTCTCTTCCCCCAGCTTGCTTGTTGTGACGACATAATCCAGCTTACCCCTTCTCAAGGCGTGCCCCACAAATGTGGACTGTCTTCTTCTGATGCGAGTACCAGGTCATCTGTGTGAGTTATAGTTCCATGTGAGATAAGAATGATTGTGGTAACTAACTAACTAACTAACTAACTAACTAACTAACTAACTAACTAACTAACTAACTAACTAACTAACTAACTAACTAACTAACTAACTAACAAACTAACTAACTAACTAACTAACCAACCAACCAACCAACCAACCAACTAACCAATCAACCAACCAACCAACCAACTAACCAATCAACCAACCAACCAACCAACTAACCAATCAACCAACCAACCAACCAACTAACCAATCAACCAACCAACCAGCCAGCTACCCAACCACCCAACGATCTGGCGTGTGTCAGTGTACAATGTCCCAGACTGATTTAATTGTAATACTTTGTGGAACTGAACTACTACCTCGTGGACACTGTTGTAGATCTAGTTATAGTTAACATATTTCTTTACATTAACCGCCTCAGCTAGGAGACGTTACTGTTAAAAGCTGTTTTCTCCCCATTTCATATAAATCCTACCTTACATGTTATTATTCTACTCAAAGGACATCATAGTACCGCAGAAGTTACTATACTTGAATTACTGAAATCTGATATACAACCTTTGTCTTACAGTGTATCCACCGATGTGTTGGCTGTTTCTCTAATCATGTCTGATAGGTTGCAGATGCAGTGTGGCAGCAAAAATTGCTGTTGAAGTGTTGGTAATGCAACCCGCTCCCTGTTACTTGTTGAGTTAAGCTATAGGTTTCGGTCTATCCTTCATGCTATCCTCCATAAGCAAGCATGACTGCATTAGTCAGCATATTACACTAGTTAGTTAGTTAGTCGCAGTTCCAACTTCACAGCAACGGGTTGTCCCCATTATGCTCCGTTCCTGTGCCAGTGAATATCACACAAAACGCTCCCCACTCGACAAACAACAGTCCGCACAGATACACTGTGCATAATGCCGCCGCCAGAATGTCAACACAATAGTCCCCCACGAAACGCAGAGTTCATCTCTGATGGAATCAGCAGTCATTTTCCCATCTGGATGTTTCCTAGATGTTCACCCACACAGTCCATGAAATACAGTTCATCGTCGATGACAGTGGCAGTCAACCAGAAGCCCAGCAGCCACACATTTCTGCATAAGGCAAAAACCGGTCAACTCTGGGACATAGCCATCTGCCATCGCTCCGAACATGCAGTCACGTTCCAAAAAACCTCGGGCAGATTCAAAAGCATTTCACACGAAACTCACAGCTCACAGTGTCGCGCCACGCACTCACTCAGTAGCAAGGCGACGGAACCATCAAGCCTCCTTAGTCGACTCTTACGACATGCGTGGTAGGCTACCGTGTTGCTATTCTTTGCTTCCCTTATGGGCCCCGGCAACACACGGGAGATATATTACACTAACTACAATCGAGCGCAAAATGTACCTGATATGAAAATACCTGATTTTAACTAATTGTGGTGTGCTGAAAACGAATATAACATTAGAGAATGATGATTGGCTCTAGTTTACAAGATATATGCAACTAGTTTATTTAACTACGGTCAATTTATACGCGCGCGCGCGCGCATACACACACACACACACAAATTGGAAAGGCTGAGAAACACATGATTGCATTGGAAATGTGGTTTTGAAACACACACATACACACACACACACACACACACACAGAATACCATGGAGGGACAGACAAACCAAAGAGCAAATGCTACACGTTGCTTAAAAGTCGACAGGGTAGACTTCATTGCACCGGGTTTTATCCCATATGGCTCGGTCTCTTTCCGCAGCGCGGAAAGCGTCGCACCAAGCACGAACTCCGTAGTTCTAGCGAAGACCCACAGGAGTCTCCGAAAAATTTCACCCGTGAACCGAAGGACGCGGCCCGGAATCGAACAGACAACATTCGGAGCGCGAGTCAAAGGGCTTGACCACTTCGCCACGGAGACTCCAAATGCTACAAGAAAACAAATGAAAATCGTCAATTTATTAGAGAAGTTAGATATAGACATTCAGTAATGTCTGGACATGTTATGAGTAGGAATAAAATAGAAAATTTTGTGACGGTGGCAAGATTGATGGGAAGAAATCTATGGGAAGGCAAAGAGAAAACTTCCTGAATGGGTTGACCACATGGCATAATCTGGACAAGAAATCAGAGCTGATCCAAAGCGCTGGTAAAATGGCGATCTTTGACCGCCAAGGGTTATCGAAATGGCACATGATGAGGATAATTTCAGAATCTCCCTGTTAGTTGTGATGAGACATGTGTGCAATTTGTGTCTCAGCTTACTTATACGGTTTGGCGTATTAACAAAGGAATCTCCTATCGGCATGGGAACGAACATCAACCGGATGTAACGTAGAACAACAAAAAAGGTCAGGGTGCTCTCTGTCCATAATGAAATTACTGGTTAAAAGGCACGCTCAGCATCGTTCCCGGCGGGGTTAATGAAATAAGCATAACGGTTCAACTTTTGGTGGACGTGTTCAAAAGCTGTACCGTCCCACCACCATTTTGGTGGCACAAATACGGGCAATAATTTGCTCAATCTTTCAATGCCGGTTGAACAGACGAGAATCCAAGTGCGTGTAGATATAGCAATTTCAGGAACAGCGGTAAGTTGCTGGTTGTATAAAATATCATCCCACAGCTGACACAAGTTTGGAAAATATGTGTCAGGGCCCTACAGACATAACATTCTGAGGTGAAGAGATTTGTTCCCTTACTCGTTTCTATTATTATTGGCACGAGGCTGAAATTGTCACAGGACAATGTGCAATTGGAAGTCCACAATGACATGAGACTGAACGCACACGATTGCACTGAAATGAAGTGCATGATTGTAACGATGAGTTTTTAACTACACATTATATACACTACGTGTATTGCCTGTAAATTATAACTACAAAGTGTGTATACTACATCCACTGTGACACAGAGGAACATCAGTATCAGAAATGAGACAGAAGGCTGTGAACATGATCACCAACGCCACAAGGCATGGATTTTTTTTTTTTGCATATCCTTTACAGGACATCGCTGTCAACACCAGCATCTTTCAGCTGTATGTTGATTTCTTGGCAAGATTACGCTCAGTAGTTTGCCATTGCTTTCTGAGCGGCCGGCTCACATACCCCGTAAGTTACCGATCCGATTCGAACCACTGCTGATTCTCACCGTCATCACGTTACCTACGAGAGTATACGAGATTACGGAGAAAAGTCATAACCTCTAAGCCACGAAGCCGGCAGGCATGGATTATAAGAAGAAAAATCAGATATATTCTACCTGTGCTGCTTGTGGAAGTTAACCACAAACTATGTATACTACAGTCTGGTACCTGTGGACTTTAACTACCCATCATGCAACGTTACTAACGTGTAGTAACTGTAGAAGATAAAGATATGCCAGACTTGTGATAGAGTGTTAGCTAAATGTGGTATTGATTGTATGTAATGGTATAATTAACGTGCAACAGTGTTAGATACGTGCGTGTAGTTAGTTGCATTTCCTTTACAGTAATGTCGCAGTCAAACCAGCACTTTTGGGCTGTTCGTGATTTCTTGACAAGTTAATGTTCAGTAGTTTGCCATTGATGTTTGAATGACCGGAACTCATACCATTGTATGAAAACCAGCGCAAGATGGCCAGCTTCTTGACAGCCGGCAGATGTTTTAGAACATATTATGCGGGATTGCAAATTGCGTTTGTAACTCCTTCTCCAAAGCACCACGTGAGGTACTATTGGAAAATAACGTGTATACTAGACATATAGAAGAGTTTCAGATCAGTGAGGTAGGTGATAATGTGATAGAAACATTTACAAGACATGTAAAAGTCTACAATAGGCGAGGTTCCAATTTGATGTATACGAAGCATGTAATAGAGTTTAAGATATGTGAGATAGCCTAGACGTGGAATAGGATGTAGTAAACGCTATGTGCTGATGGACCTTGAGGATTGGCCAGACATGGAATAGTGGAGTCAAGTCACTTTGCGCAAGTGCAACATTCAAGTGATACATAGAACTTGCAACAATGTAGAGTAAAATACCGCAAAATGCAAGAATATGTGAATGTTTAACATTTTACACAGCAATATATATATATATATATATATATATATATATATATATATATATATATTATATATATATATATATATATATATATATATATATATATATATATATATATACACACATACATACTCGTAATTCCAGTTGCAATTTTGCGCTATCTTCCATATCGACCCTAATAGTAAGACATTAGTAGCCTGAATACATTGCCGATGTCTGTCTGTCTGTCGTTCGGTCGGTCGGTCGGTCGGTGGGTCGGTGGGTGGGTGGGTCGGTCAGTCGTTGGGTCGGTCAGTCGGTCGGTGGTTCGGTGGGACGGTAGATCGGTCGGTGGGTCGGTGGGTCGGTGGGTCGGTCGGTGGGTCGGTCGGTCGGTGGGTCGGTCGGTGGGTCGGTGGGTCGGTCGGTGGGTCGGTCGTGGGGCGGTCGGTCGGTGGGAGAGTGAGAGAGAGAGAGAGAAAGAGAGAGAGAGAGAGAGAGAGAGAGAGGGAGAGAGAGAGGGGGGACCAGAGAGTTAAAGCGAGAGAAAGTGTCGGATTAAGAGTCAGAGACAGATAGTGTGATAGAGAAAGTCAGATAGTCGGAAAACAGAGTCAGCTAATGAGAGACAGAGAAAGAGATAAAGAGTCAGAGATAGTCATAGAAAGAGAGTCAGAGAGAGGGAGAGAGAGTGCGACGAAGAGAGGGAGGGTTGCAAAGAGATTATAATCAGACAGAGAGAGAGAGAGCCAGCTTCACACACACACAGAGAGAGAGAGAGAGAGACAGAGAGTCAGAGAGAGACGAAGAGCCAGAGAAAATCAGAGACTATCAGAGAATCAGAGGAAAAGCGAAAGTATCGGAGGTGGAGAGTCAGAGACGGAGATATTGAGAGAGAGAAAGTGAGTCAGAGAGAGAGAGAGAAAGAGAGAGAGAGGGAGAGAGAGAGAGAGACAGAGAGAGAGAGAGAGAGAGAGAGAGAGCTGGAAAGAACGAACGAACGAACAAACTTTATTTTCAAAGGGTTAAGAATTGGGCACGCAGGCCCGTCTAACATTCTGCCCTTCTATCACTCTCTTTCATACATTATTTCATTCACACATCATTCAAGGCTAACAGAGAACAGAGAGAGGGAGAGAACCAGAGAGAGTTACAGAGAGTGAGCCAGAGAGAGGGAGAGAGAATGTCACAGAGACATGGAGAGAGAGAGAGAGAGAGAGAGAGAGAGAGAGAGAGAGAGAGAGAGAGAGAGAGAGAGAGAGAGAGAGAGAGAGAGAGAGAGAGAGATTGAAAATGTAACAGAGATGAAAAGGAGATCTTCGTATCCAAAGACTCGTTAACTAGAAAAGTAGCTACTTGATAAACAGAAGAATCAGGAACAGAACAAAGCCATGTTTTCGAAATGTGTTGTATAGAGTGTTCTTCTGAATGGTGGTAAATCTCAGACAGTAAATATTGACGTAATAAAGAAACTGCAGGTTGTGGAGACTGCGTTTTGAAGAAGATGTATGTATACACGAAACAAACAAGAAACAAATTGTGGCGGTAATTATTTGTGAAACCGGGAACCCAGAATGTTAATACTTGTAAGCAAACGTCATGTCAAATGAATGCATTGCCGTGTTCAACACGCGCGCGCCTGGGTGAGCCGTTTGTGTTGCAGGCTTCAAACATTCAACAGACTTCGCAACGTGACTGAAAGGAGGAATGAAGAGAACAGTAATGGTCGGAACCATGTCATATTAGCATAACGGGTAATGTTTGCTGAATCTAACTTTACTTCTTTGAACGTTGGTTGTTGCTTCTTGCCCTTCTTCTCTACTGTAGCATTTCTTGCTTTTCAGTTCCTCTTTTAATTTGCGGTACTGTTTGCATATCGCTTCGCAGCAGCACTAGCAATATTTCAATAGTAGGAAACATGTCCACAGCATAACATTTGTTGTTTGTATGGTTGATGTATACGCATATGGCGTCTCAAGCCGATCTGAGACCCCAATCACTTCCTGCTCCATAGTGCGTCGAGTAGACATAGGTGGAATCTCTACAGGATAGTTTCGTAGCGTCCTATCAATGATCAGTGAAAGAAATTGATTGATTCACCAGTTAATTGTTTACTATTAACTGATTCAATGTCGAAGGATAATATATCGCCACATGCGACCTCCCATTTGGGAAAAGACGATAC
The DNA here is from genome assembly GCA_014155875.1 of Cepaea nemoralis. NCBI lineage: Eukaryota > Metazoa > Mollusca > Gastropoda > Stylommatophora > Helicidae > Cepaea > Cepaea nemoralis. Next base: position 126,545 of record JACEFZ010001550.1, read on the forward strand.
ATCTGCCATACGAGTGTCATTGTGTTATTTGTTTTGTTTCGTTACATCTTCCACAAGTTCAATGAGCTTTTTGGGCGAAAATTACACTATAGTACTGTCTGTCTGTCTGTCTGTCTGTCTGTCGGTCGGTCGGTCGGTCAGGCCTGTCTGTCTGTCTATCTGTCTGTCTGTCTGTCTGCCTGTCTGTCTGTCTGTCTGTCTGTCTGTCCGTTGTCTGTCTGTCTGTCTGTCTGTCTGTCTGTCTGTCTGTCTGTCTGTCTGTCTGTCCGTCCGTCCGTCTGTCCTGTCTGTCTGTCTGTCTGTCTGTCTGTCTGTCTGTCTGTCTGTCTGTCTGTCTTACAGGAGAGAAGGAGTGATTATCTTATAACACTATCAAAACTGAATGGTAGCTTCCAAAACAGCAAACAATTCAGTCTCTCAATAAACGTATACATATCACACAGATTAATCTCATGAAATATTTAGACATAAGCACACAACATATCGGAGAGAGAAAGAGAGAGAGTGAGAGAGAGGGTGAGTGAGAGAGAGAGAGAGAGAGAGAGAGAGAGAGAGAGAGAGAGAGAGAGAAAGGGGTGCCAAAGGGTTAAAGCGACGGATTGAGAGTCAGAGACATACAGAGTGAGATAGAGGGTCAGAGAGAGAGAGAGAGAGAGAGAGAGAGAGAGAGAGAGAGAGAGAGAGAGAGAGTCGGAAAATGAGAGTCAGAGAAAGCGAGTCAGTGTGTCAGAGAAAGAGAGCCAGAGAAAGAGAGTCAGAGAAAGAGAGTCAGAGAGAGGGAGAGAGAGTGCGTCGAAGAGAGGTAGATTTGCAGAGAGAGGAGATTCAGAGAGAGAGAGAGAGAGAGAGAGAGAGAGAGAGAGAGAGGGGGGGGAACCAGAGTCAGAGAGAGAGAGAGAGTCAGAGAGAGAGAGAGAGAGCCAGAGGAAATCAGAGAGAGTCAGAGAATCAGAGGAAAAGAGAGAGTACCGGAGGCGGAGAGTTAGAGACAGATATATTGTGAGAGAGAAAGTGAGTCAGAGAGAGGAAGTCGGAAAGAGAGTCAGAGAGAGAGAGAGACTCAGAGAATCAGATAGGAGAGGAGAGAGAGTCAGAGAGGTTTACATAGAGAGAGCCAAAGAGAGAGAGGGAGAGAGAGAGTCACAGAGACAAGGAGAGAGAGCGAGAGAGAGAGAGAGAGAGAGAGAGAGAGAGAGAGAGAGAGAGAGAGAGAGAGAGAGAGAAATTCGTTAGAAAATATAACATAGATGAAAAGGAGATCTTCGTATCCACAGATTCGTAAACTAGAAAAGTATTTTCTCGATAAACAGAAAAATCAGGCATAGAACAAAGCCATGTTTTCGAAATGTATACAAAGTTCTTCTGAATGGTCGTAAATGCCGGACAGTAAGTATTGACGTAATGAAGACACTGTAGGTTGTGGAGGCTGCGTTTTGAAGAAGAGGCGTGTATACATGAAACAAACAAGACTCCTGACTAATAGAAACAAATTGTGGCGGTAATTATTTCTTACACCGGCATCCCAGAATGTTATTTCTTGTAAGCTGACGTTATTTCAAATGAATGCGTTGCCGTGTTCAACAGGCGTGTGCCTGGGTGAACCGTTTGTGTTGCAATTTTCAAACAGTTAACAGACTTCGCAACGTGACTGGATGGGGGAAATGAAGAGAGCAGTAATGGTTGGAAGGAACCATGTCATGTTAGCATAACATGTGATATTTGATGACTCTAACTTTACTTCCTTAAACGTTGCATGTTGCTTCTTGCCTTTCTTCTTTACTGTAACATTTCTTGCTTTCAGTTTCTCTTTTCATTTGCGGGACTGATTTGTACATTATGGATTCGCCTAAAGACTGATCATAGCAAAACAAGGAGAGAGACATTAAAATTAGCAACATGGAATGTTAGGACGTTAAACAACGACGAAAAATTAGATAACATATGAAATGGAAAGAGAGAAAATTAATATTTTAGGGATGTGCGAAACGAGATGGACAGGAGCAGGCATCAAGATAGATGAAGATTTTAAGACTATTTATTCCGGAGGAGAAGATCGACAAAGGGGAGTGGCAATTATCGTGGACCGGAAAACACCAAAATCTGTTCAAGGATATTGGGCCGTGTCGGACAGAGTTCTACTAGTTAAATTAAGTGGAAGACTTTTTAGCATAAATGTTATTCAAGTATATGCCCCAACAGGAGAATCCAGTGAAGATAGTGTAGAGAAATTTTATAATGACATAGAGTCTGCCTTAAAGAAATGTAAAAATTCAGAAATGAATATCATAATAGGGGACTTCAATGCAAACGTAGAAAATCAAGGTGATTAATACATAGTAGGAAACTATGGTTTAGGAGAGAGAAATGAAAGAGGATACAGGCTCGTTGAGTGGGCTACAGAACAGGAAATGATTGTAGGAAACACCTGGTTTAAGCAACACCCTAGCAGATTATGGACATGGAGGAGTCCTGATAGCAGGATTAGAAACCAGACTGACTACTTTCTGATTATCAGAAGATTTAGAAACGCGTTAACAATAGCAAAAACAGTTCCCAGTGCTGATTGTTATAGTGACTACACATTACTTACAGGAACTTGAGGATATAGTTGAAGAAAGTCAAGTATATAACAAGGAAATACTAAATATGATTTGTGTACATTGAGTAATGACAAGGAAATGCAAAACAAATTCAACATAGAGGCTCAGAACAGGTTTGATATATTGTCTGATCTAGAGATCCTATTCCAGGATGTGGATGATCAATGGAAAATGTTGCAGATTTCAGTCAGTTTGGCTGCAGAAACAACTATTCCAAAATTAAAGAAGGTGGGTCGTAAGAAATGAATGACTGAAGAAAGTTTACACCTAATGGAAGCATGAAGACTGAACAAAAATAATTCTGCCAAATATGAAGAAATTCACAGACAAGTCAGAATATTATGTAAGGAGGAAAAAGAAGCAAGGCTTGAGGAAAAGTGCTTAGAAATTGAAAAAAAAAAAAAAAAAAAAAAAAAAAAAAAAAAAAAAAAAAAAAACCACAACAACAACAACAACACAACAGGCAAAATACTAAATTAGTGCACAAAAAAAAATTCAGGAACAATAAAATAACAAGTACATCAGCAGGCTGTCTAAAAACTAAAGATGGCAACATCTTAATAGAAAAAGATCAGATTCTACATGTATGGACAGATTATGTGAAAAACCTTTATGATGATAACAGAGAGGAACGGTATGATATTAGATTTAATAATGAAGGACCGCCAATTTTGAAGTTGGAGGTTCGAAATGTTTTTCAGCATATGAAAGCTAGCAAGGCCCCCGGTGCAGATAACATCAAAACAGAAATGATTACAGCTTTAGCGGAATATGGAATAAATCAAGTCAACAGACTGCTGAACACATTATATGATATTGGAGATATTTAAAAAAAAAATTAAAATGTTTGCATATCCTTTACAGGAACATTGCTGTCATCATCAGCATCTTCCAGCCGATTTGTTGATTTCTTGGCAAGATTACGCTCAGTAGTTTGCCATTGCTTTCTGAGCGGCCGGCTCACATACCCCGAATGGGTTACCGACGCGATTCGAACCACTGCTGATTCTCACCGTCGTCACGTTACCTACGAGAGTATACGAGATTACGGAGAAAAGTCGCTAACCTCTAGGTCAGGAAACCGGCATTGGAGATATACCTTCTGAATTATGTAACTCTGTATTTATTGCAATCACAAAGAAATCAGGACCCTTGGAATGTGATGAACATAGAACAATTAAATACTGAGCACAACCTACTACTGGCAACGCTGATCGTATTCTGGTATGAACCTAAGGCCTATCCACGTCAATGCAGGACAGCTACAGCCTACGATGGGTGACGTTGTAATATTCTATTGATGATAATTTGGCTGTGTCCAGCATGTACCGCGTGGTCTAGTGTTTACACGCCCGCTTCACACGCCAGTGATCTGGGGTTTGTTTCGGGGTCCGGTCAAGGATATGCACTACTGACGAGCTCAAACGAGAGCGAAACTCGAGTCTAAGTGCTTCCGCATTGACGTGGATAGGCCTTAGGTTCATACTAGAATACGATCAGCGTTGCCAGTAGTGGGTTGTACTCAATATATAAATCTCAAATCCCGAAACAACCAAATAAATCAATGTTATTATTGCTCGCTGGAATTTAGGCGGACTGGTGTGCCTTGCCAGTGAGAAGACCTGATCGTTCGGGTCCACATCGATTGACGGACGTCAGTCGAGGCGATCGGGCAAATCTTGAGCTACAGCCTACGATGGGTGACGTTGTAATATTCTGTTGTGATAATTTGGCTGTGTCCAGCGTGTGCCGCGTGGTCTAGTGTTTACACACCAGCTTCACACGCCTTAGGTTCATACCAGAATACGATCATCGTTGCCAGTAGTGGGTTGTGCTCAATATTTAAATCTCAAGTCTCGAAACAACCAAATAAATCAATAGAACAATTAGTATAATGAGTCACATCACAAAGATTTTGCTACGAATTATCATGCAAAGAGTGAAGAACAAAATACAACATGAAATAGGGGAAGAACAATGTGGGTTTGTAGAAGGAAAGGGTACAGTAAATGCTGTGTATATGCTGCGATCAGTTATTGAACGTGTTATAGAAGTAAACAAGGATATACATCTTTGCTGTATTGACTACTCAAAGGCTTTTGATAGAGTTAGACATGTTAACATGGTGGATATGCTTGCAGATCTACAAATTGATGGGAAATACATTAAACTTATAAAAAGCATATATTGGAAACAACAAGCTGCCATAAGGATTGATAATGAAGTGGGACAATATCAGCCTATTAAGAGAGGTGTTAGGCTAGGGATGTGTAATGTCTCCAGATCTTTTTTCAATATACAGTGAAAATATTTTCAGAAATGTAGAAGATATAAATGGAATCAGCATTAGATGACGAAACATCAATAACATTAGATATGCAGATGATACAGTATTGATTGCAGACAATGCGCAGGATCTGCAACAATTAGTAGATGCGGTTGTTGTAAACAGTGAGCAACTGGGGTTAGAATTAAATTGTAAAAGGACACAGATTATGGTCGTCACTAGGAAAAACGAAATACCACAATGTAATATACAAGTAAATGGGAATATTCTTCAACAAGTGAATCGGTACAATTATCTCTGAAGAGTCATAAAATCTGATGGGAGATGGATTGAAGAGATTAGAACAAGAATCGCCATGGCGAAAGTAGCCGTTAGCAAGATGAAAAACATTCTGACCAATGAAAAGATGTCAATTGAAACGAGAAAAAGAGTGTTGAGGGGATATATAGAGCATATTCTTTTGTATGGATGTGAAACTTGGACAATGAGCAGTCAACCTGAAAAACATCTGATGGCTGCAGAAATGTGGTTATCTGAGGAAAATGCAAAGAATACCATGGACAGACAGCAAAACCAATGACCAAGTACTCATTCATTCATTCATTCATTCATTCATTCATTCATTCATTCAGTAGCATGTCCTTTGCAGAACCTCGCTCCTATAACAACCTTCTGGAAAACCTCTCGATCATGAGCAAGATATCCCGCGTCTGATTGATTGATTGATTGATTGATTGATTGATTAAGGAACCGACATCACAGCATTCGGGACATTCCCATAAGCGCTCCGTCCCCTTCCTCAGCAGCCAGCGAAGTTTTTTCCAGACCTAATTTTTATTTGGCACTGAATCAGTTAATGTTACTAACAGTATGTTGTTACAGCCTTGTTCTATTGTTTAACCATGCGCATGGGGATTAAATCCATAATGTTAATGTCAAGACAAAAATGGCCCTGAAGCAGAAATCAGCTTCGATAAAGAAATTATAACAGATCACATAATGCCAGCTGTCAAGGTGTTAGATTCTTGTAGGACAGACTAGTGACAGAAGAGGGACAAGGACTGAGAGGACAGAGAGACAGGACCTCTATAAAGGTATAGACATAATAGAGACAGCACCCAAGCTAGGACTTAAGAACAGTTATAAGACCAGACTCGGGTGGGGACACTAACGTGTCATATTTAGGACAACAGAGGGACCAACCCCGGGAACAGGGGATGGGTACATTAGGTCACGGGAATACCGTGACGACGTAAACTATAATAAGACTGTAGGGGGTAACCAGTACTAAGACGACAGTACTACGTGCAAAGAGAACAGCACGCAGAGTTGCTGACCGCACGAGGGATTTTGACCACGTAGACAAGCGACAGACTGAACTGCTTCAGACAGCGACGAGACGGCTTTCCGACTGGACGTAGTGTTTTTCTGAAGCCATTATCTATTGTTGTGAACGCCTGCGATATTAGAGAGAGAGAGAGAGAGAGAGAGAGAGAGAGAGAGAGAGAGAGAGAGAGAGAGAGAGAGAGAAGAGCGATCATGTTTGATGATATGCATATATATATATATATATATATATATATATATATATATATATATATATATATATATATATATATATATATATATATATATATATATATATATATTGTGTGACGAGTGATGATCATTGTATTGATTTGACAGGCAGATAACGCCTTGTCGCGAATGTATGAGTGTCAGGCTTGCCTGAAATAAAATCCGTGTAAAACATCTGTACTGAGCTGAAGTTATATTTGAGGTACGGATGACGTTGCCTGAATGCGAGTAACGCAGGACTGTGCCAGGCAACGTGTAATGGTGTCAGAAGTTACGGACTGAACGCATGCCTAAATGTTAGCAAAGCACGCCTGATTCTAATAATGGATAGTATGCAATGTTTGTGTTAGAATGAGATTGCCAGCATAATGAAACGCTCGAATGAACGCAGTAGCGAAGTATGCTGAAACGAATTATTGAGTGAGAAAGAAAGTTTGTGAAGTGCGCCGGGTGACCTGTAAATGAACTGATTACCGTCGCAAGTGTGTAAGCGTGTGATTATTGATCGAAGAAATTTAGAGCAGAGTGAAACGTAATGTAATATTGTGATTATAACATGTGTTGTTAAAGACGTTTCAGCTGAATATCAAGCCAGTGAAGACATGACGACAGACATAGACATTACGACAACTACAATTACGCAAATTTAAACATAATAAACCACTTTTCAGCTTCCTGCCCAGGCAACTTATAGGACATTTTGTGCATTGCTGTGTGATTTATTTACGCCAGATATTAATTGTTTGCGCTCTATATACCAGATTGTTCATGAAAGTGTTTGTACCATCCAGCCGAGAGTAACTATGGAAGAATAGAAGCCACTTCCCCGAACGAAAAAAGATCCTTATCAGCGTCAACGATCAGATAAGTACACATAATTTTGACCTGCATGATAAAGTGGCATCTTTATTTTGATTTTCTCGCCTGTAAATTGACCATTATACAATTGATTATCATTGTATGTATTAGAGTGCGTGGAAAATAAGTAAGACCGATGTCAACACTTAAAGAGTGTATAGAAGCAGGTATAGCACTAGGGTATAGTGGTGATAAACTGGAACAATGGGCAAAAAGCCGAGTATAAAGAATACACGGATAGACAATCTGCAGCAGAGAAAGATGAAAAAGACAAACAGAGAGATGAGAAGGGCAAAAGAACGATTACACCAAAAAGAACTCGCTGAGATTGCTGAAAGTAGCCAAATTAAAGCAACAAGAGGTAGCTGAAACTAATAGACTGAAACAAATAGAGATCGAATCCCAAACACAGATAAAGATGAAAGAGCTCGAAATTGAGTCTCATGTTCACATTGCTACAACTAAACTTAAAAGTAAAGAAGAAGAAAATAAGTTTGCCAAATATAAAGGGATCGTGAAACCACTTTGCCAGGGCGAATCTATTTCAGCATGGTCAGAAAATGTAGAATACCAACTAAAAGTGCAGGAAGTACCAAAAGAACACTGGGCGATGATATACATGAAAAATCTTTCCGGGGAGCCTTTAAAGGTAATAGAATCCATCCCCCAAGACCTTAGAAATAACTATGAGTATATCCATCAGAGGGTAATGCAGCATTTCCTGTTAGACGCCCCAGGGTACCAAATTCAATTCTCAAATCTAAAACCTAAGAGTAATCAGACGTTCATTGATTACGTCTCAACAGTGCAGGACGTCTATAACAAATGGCTTAAGGCTGCTAAGATTAACAGTAATTATGACAAACTTAGAGACCTTATGATTATGGATAAGATCATCTCAACTATCCCCAGTCCATTTGCTAAGTTTTTGCAACAGTCAGACGTAGATTCTCTAGAACAGCTAGAAAAACGGGGGTCTGCGTATTTTTCATCGAATAGAGATATTTTCAAATCTTTTAATGAAGAAAGTGAAATTGTAGCAGCTGCTATGGGCAAACCACAAAAGCCTTATAAATTTAGAGAAAAGCAAATGGGCAACCTACCACAATGCCCATATTGCAAATTTCAGCACCCACAGTTTGCTATGTGCGATAAAAACCCGTATTATCCAGCACACTTAGAAATGATGATAAGGAAACAGCAAACTAAGAGAGAAACATTTAGACGTGCTGTAAAATGTTTTTTGTGCCATTGTTTTGGCCATTATTCCTCTGGCTGTACTGGAAGAAAGAGGTTGAAAACAGCAAATGCATTGTTGGTTGAGTCATCATCTGAATGTGAGAGTGATTTGGAAGAGATGCGTGAGAGTGATGAAAATGTTGTGGCAGCAATTGATGTATTGAATTACAGTAACTGTACAACATGCCATCAGTTCCATGAGAACGGAATACTCAAATGTGGGCATACAGTGCCGTTTTCGCTTGAAAACGCTAACGCAGCATTGACTTTTAGAGGCAGGTTAGAGTTCCACCACGGTATAGTCAATAATATGCCATACAAACTCCTGCTCGATAGTGGCAGCACATTAATCGGTCTGAGAAAGGAATTGGCTAAGCCAGAAGACTATACGGGAGAAGTTGTTAACTGCCGTACTTTTTCAGGCAGCATAGAAAAGTACCCGTTGACCATAGCTAACATAAACACCCCTTTCTTTACTGGCACCATTACATGCGCGGTTTTAAAGAACCCATGTGCGGACTTGATAATCGGCTGTTTGCCACAGGTGAAGAAATGTACCACTGAAGACATAGCAGCCTGGAGAGAAACCTACTCCAATCAGGCTGAGTCCAAAACTAGGTCAAAAACTAGTAAACAACATGATGACCTACAAAACAAAATAGTACACGCTAATGCATCCAGTGGTACAGTGGAGAACAACACCACACAAAAGGTCATACAGGCGCAGCGCGCCAAGTCAAACACACCACCGTATTTTAAACAGCCCGATACAAGTGTAAACAGCGTACAGCTTGAACCCAATCAGGATGTTTTGGTACTGTTACCAGATAAGAGTGACTTGTTATTGACCTCATGGCAAGGGCCTTTTAAAGTGGTGAGAAAGATTTCAGAGGTTGACTATGAGATATCCTTGAATAACAAACTCAAGATATTTCATATCAACATGTTGAAGCCTTATTACACAAGACAAGACCAGGAGACAGAAGACCAACACAACGCAACCACACCAGTTAATCATACTCCAGACGAACAGATTACAGACACAATAGTGAGCGACGTAGAAGACGAACACATTACAGCCACAGTTATCAGACAGAAGAAGATGACTTTGAATTACCAGTACCGACTGTAGAAAGCACCACGACAATTAACAACATACACCTAGGGCCGAAGATGACAGACGAACAGAAACATCAGACAAGAGCATTATTGACTGAGTACAAACAATTTTTTCAGACATTCCAGGTAGGACAGATAGGATACAACACTCCATTGTTCTCTCAGACTATACTCCAATCAAATGTCGACCATACTCTATCCCTCTAAACTATAGGGAAAATCGAGATAAGGAAATTCTTAGTCTAGAAGCTTGTGGGATAATCCAGAAATCCCAGTCTGAGTATTCATTTCCGATAGTCTTAATCAAAAAGAAGGATTCCACCTTAAGACTCTGCGTATATTATAGGAAATTAAACACAGTCACAAAAGTTGATGCAGAGCCTATTCCTTCCTGTGACGACCTTATCTTGAACATGTCATCATCTATTATCTTTTCAAAACTTGACCTAACTAAAGGCTATTGGCAAATTCCGATGCATAGAGATTCCATTAATCTTACTGCCTTTGCAACACCTCTAGGTCTCTACGAGTGGCGTTTTCTTCCGTTTGGCCTGCGCAACGCACCTGCCACCTGTGTGCGCCTTACTAGGGAACTTCTCCATGGAGTCACAAATACTCAGACATATATAGATGATATATGCATCCATACAACAGACTGGACAACACATCTACAAACTTTGAGACTCGTCTTCGAGAGAATAAAATTGTTTGGACTAACAGACAAACCAACCAAAGTCGAGTTGGCATTGGATGAGATAGATTTCCTAGGCCATACGATATCCAAGGGCCAGTTAAAAACAGATAACAAAATTATAACCAAAATCTTGAATCTCACTATTCCGACCCCAAAAAAAAAGTGAGGAGCTTGCTTGGGGTGGTAAATTATTACAACAAATTTATCCCCAATTTGGCACAAATAACATGTGTATTTTCGGACTTGTTAAAATCTTCTGCAAAGATAAATGTGCAAGATGCTACTTTACAAAATGCAATTTCAAAATTAAAGTACCTTTTCAGTAATGTTCCTATCCTCCGCTTACCTAACCCGAAATTACAATATATCCTTAGATGTGACGCCAGTGCGACTACAATCTCGGGCGTACTGCTTCAGGAACATGAAGAGATCCTCCATCCAATCGTGTATGTCAGTCGTAAACTTACCACAGCTGAATAAAATTATGATGTCTCTCAACTTAAGGCTCTCGCAATTGTGTATTGTGTTACTAAACGTCATAGATATTTGGCTGAAACTCACTTTTTCGTCGAGACCGACAACTCTCCGCTGTTAGTGATGGAGAAAGGCCTGCCTAAGAATAACAGGATTTATCGCTGGGCCTTAATACTCCAAAACTATTCATTCTCCATAAGGCATATTAAAGGGAGTAGCAATACCCTTGCAGACCTGCTCACGAGACCTTCAGACATTGAAGTGATGCAGGAAGGAGATGAAAACTGCCACAGTTACCTGTAGTTACTACCAATTAGTTCATATAGAAACTGTGCTAGTAATAGTAAGACAGAAGACACTGTGTAACATAAGTATCATTACGTGAACTTACCAAGAACTCTAGTAGTGCCAGAACGCATGAACAATGTATTTATAGAGTCATTTGGTGCATATAAACTGTGATACTACTATGAACAGAGTGTGACACGTTACATCGTCACGTTAGTTACAGTGAAAAGTGTATATAAACTATCGTAAGGAATGACCCAGAGGAAGGACGCGTCGTGATCACTGTCACCTGCAACTACGATTCGTTAGTTAGAATATTTGTATGTAACATGTTTCTATGTATATAACATGTATGTATTAATATTATATGATATGATTTTAATGAAGTTGCACTAAGCAATTTAGTGGTTCTATACAGTAGTGATAGGATTATTAGAAGAACCACTAATACCCCAACGAACCGATAGCTTATTTCAAATTGGTAGCTGTAGTAATAACCATGATATAATTAGTGTAGAAACACTTACAATTAGTGCTTAGAAGTAAATGTGGATAGTATTTATATTTAGACTATAGCAAACAGCCCTCTAGCGAGACTGCTACCGATGAAGCCAATTAAAACGGCGAGGTAATAGACCGAAATTTAATTAGAAATAGAATATATTAATTGTCAAATAAATTTAAGAATTTAGTAATTTGTAACTTTAGTAGACTTCAGGGAACAAACACATTTTCTTACAGAATGTTTAGTTTAATTAATTACTTTCCCTTAGAAACACCCATAAATTGATAGTTAGTTAATTATATACCTATATTTAACAACAGTTATTATTTAGTTTAGTTAAATAAATCATCTTATTTATTACACCCATCATTTAGTTAAATAGGTTAAGTACATTATTTACTTTAGTAACATCCTTTATTTATTATAGAACTTATTTCTTTTACTTATTATCGTCAAGTAATAATTTAGTTAACTTACTTCCCTTTAGTAGCTATTTACTTTAGTTTAGATTAAGTACCTTAGTTAGTATAATTAGACATCACATCCATACAATGATAGTGATACTAGATATTATCGGTCTAGTGACTGATCAAATCAAACCAGTTACCCATTAGAATAGTTAGATATAGTTAGACTTAATAAAAGTGTGTACTTTTATGTGTGTTGTAGCCACTAATGAATTACAGTAATGGTTGTTTTCCAGGATCCCAGATCGGCGAAGTACGTCATAAATTAAGCAGACGCATTACTTTGTGACGTGCATTAACCTACCTGTGATGCTTGAAGACCTCAATACATCGATTATAGACATATAGTTATGTTTCTAATTGCAACACATATAAAATAAATATTTACACCCATACAAACAGGAATACAAACAGATAAAAATACAAAGCAGCAGTTATTTTTGCAAAGGGACAGAACACCGGATCAGGGGACACTACAGACTTAGAATAAGTGAAAGGGACGAGTGAATGTTTAGCCACAAGCGGAAGCGAGATAGGCGAATATCAGCATACACACAACTAAGAAACAAACAAACAAACAAACAAACTTTATTTTCAAAAGGTTAAGAATTGGGCACGCAGGCCCGTCTAACATTCTGCCCTTCTGTCACTCTCTTCCATACATTATTTCATTCACACATCATTCAAGGCTAACAGAGAACAGCAACAATATACAACTTATGCATTATAAAAGCATTGGCAAAATGCGAACATCAAAACTACATGACACAGTAACATTAGATAATAGTCAGACACTTTTTAGCCATGTGGAATATTCTGGCCTACCAAAAGGGGACTGGCTGTTATACTAGGGTTTTGTTATTATTATTATCGCTATTATTATGGGGGAAGGTAATCCGTACTGAGATAGTGTTCGAGTAATTTGCGATTATATGAATAAGGATTGGTGATGTCTTTTATTTCTTGAGGAAGATTGTTCCACAGCTGAGCTGCAGAGTACGTTAAGCTTGTTTTGTATAAGTCAATCCTAGGCTTCGGAATGTGTAATATATTTAAACGTTTACTGTGTCTAGCATTATATTTAAACAATGGCCAAAGGTAATTTGGGGCATTCCGATGCAAGATTTTGTGAATTAGCTTAGCTTTATTGAAAAGCAGGCGTTTGCGGAGTGGTAGTAACTGAAGGCGTTTATACAGGCTGGGATTGTCAGATAAATGTTTGCTGTAAATTAGACTCATGGCCCGTTTCTGGAGTGAGTAAAGTCGCTTGGTGTTTGAATTAGAACAACCGTCCCAGAATGTAGAGCAGTAGTCAAAGTGTGTCTGAATATGAGAAGTATAGAATAGTTTCCTTGTGTCCTCATCAAGGAAGTTTTTAATTTTGGCGAGTTGGTAGACTTTTTTCGCTGTTTGTTTAATGAGCGCTTGAACGTGGGAATTAAAGGTTAGGTTTCTATCAATGATTAGGCCTAATGTTTTGTGCTCAATTACACTTTCTACTGGCATGTTATCGATGTGAAGTTGAAGTGATGTGTGTGAGCTTAGAGTTTGAAGTCTTTGTCTGGTTGTTAATAACATTGATTTTGTTTTAGTGATATTAATTTGCATACGGTTTGAATAGCTCCACGTAACTACATTATTTAATTCTTGTTGTAAAGACGACTCCAGTAAAATAGTTTTCAGCGTTTGTGTACACTGTACAGTCGTCTGCAAATAGATCGCAGGACGATGAAAGATGCAAAGGTAGATCGTTAATATATATGGCAAATAATAGAGGGCCAAGAATAGAGCCTTGCGGTACTCCAATATTGAATGTAGTGGTTTGAGACAGCGATTTATTATGTGATACTACTTGCTTTCTGTCCGATAGAAAAGATGATATTAGAGTGACTACATTAGGACCAATTTTCATTGTCTCAAGTTTCTTAATTAAAATAACATGGTCTATCATATCAAATGCTTTCTTGAAATCAATAAACACAGTTCCACATAGACTGTTGTTGTTTATACTCTCGTGCCAATTTTCTATCATGTTTGTTAGGGCCGTATGGCAAGAATACTTTGGTCGAAATCATGATTGGCTGTCAACAATAAGCTTGTTGCGAACTAAATACTGTAATGTTACTTTATGGATGTGTCTTTCTAGTGGCTTAGATAGTGATGATAGTAAAGAAATGGGTCTGTAATTGTTCGGGAGACCATTGTCCAATGAACCAGATTTAAGAAGAGGGTACACTTTAGCGATTTTGAGAGCTGATGGAAAGTGGCCTTTGGTGAGACACTGATTATATACATAGGTTAGTGATATACTGATCACTGGCGCAGCACAACGGAGAATCCGGTTGCTGATTCCATCTAAGCCAGATGAGGTTGTGTTTTTTAGGTTACTGAGGTAAGTGAATACTTCAGTGATTGTCATTAGCGGTATGTCGGAAAGAATATCGCGGGAGCATCTACTCTCGCAAAACGATGACAGCAAAGATAAGTTGCAAGGAGAATTAGGTATTGAAGCCTTCAACTGGGCTATGTCAGGTTTAAAGAACTTACTGAATTGGTCGCATGTAATATGATTTGATGGTAAGGAATTTCGGGAGTTATACTTGTTTGTCGAAGTGTTAATTGCCTTGACCATATATCCTTACTATTTGTTTTATCTATTACTAAGTTCTTAAAGTAATTTTTCTTTTCCCGTCGTATGGTATATTGAACTTTGTTTCTAAGAGTACGGTATACGTTGAGATCCCGCTTTTTATGTGCTTTATCTCTGTCTCTCATAATTTCAAGTATTTCCTGTGTGATCCAAGGTGACTTGGCGTGGTGTTTTACTCGAACTTCCTTGATTGGCACATGTCTATCAAAAACATCAATAAAGGTTTTCATCCAGAATTCCAAAGCATCATCCGGGTCAGGAAGCTGATATACATTGTCTAGAGGTGAACTGAGCAAGTCCTGTAAAAATGCGTTTTGGTTGAAATTTTTGTAACTTCTATATTTTACACTTATGTGTTTATGTTTAGGAGTTTTAATTCCTTTTTAGACCACGTGCAGCATATTGGGTAGTGATCGCTCATTGCACAATTGGGTACGGTGCATTCTATGATGTTGTCTGAGCAAGTTACATAAATGTGATCTATGATTGTTGAAGATGACTTTGTTACTCTAGTAGCTTGTTGTACTATTTGTTGGAAATTGTATGATGCAATTATATTTCCCCATATTATGTTGGATTTGTTGGTGTCAATGTTAAAGTCTCCGAGTAGTATAATTTCTTTACCGGAAGCGAAAACCACATCCATCATGGTAGTGACGTTTTCGTACCAGACGTGTCCAGCACTGGGATTTCGATAGAGGTAGCCAATTATCAGGGGTGTGCGGTTTTGAAGTTTTAGCTCTAACCAAATACATTCTATTTCGCAAGTTTCAAAGTCTAGCTTACGGTTAGCATTTAGTAAATTAGAAACATATGTTATTATGCCTGTCTCTTGTTTCCTACAGGGATCCCTTCTGAAAACTTTGTACCCTTTAATAGAGATATCCTCATCTGAAATGTTATCGTTAAGCCTACTTTCACTAAGGCCGAATAAATGAAAATTTTGATTGAGAATAGAAGATAACGCTGGTAGCTTGTTAAATAAGCTGCAAATGTTTAAGTGTCCAAGGCGTATTCCTGACTTATTGAGCCAGTGTTGCCACTTCTCAGACATTTCATCCATGAAGAAAGTGTAAATTAGTCAAAGTCAAGCAAAAATACAAGATCATAAAAAAACACAATTACATTAACTTACAAAATATCAATAATCCAAATCGATATGTAAATGACAATATTATAACGATATAACTAATTAGACCAACGAATATAATGCAAACACGGAACAAAACGAATTAAAGAACATACAACAAATAATTAACCTGAAAAATCTACTTCACAAGCTAAGTAACCAACTGTTATCCAATAGAATTAATAAATGACTACACAAGTTAATGTCTCTGTTTAAAGCGGAGTATCCCACATGGGAAATGAAACGTTAAACAGTAAGCAATTAAAGTTCAAGGAGGAAGCTCTGTTGCTGGTGTCAATGCATATAGGGTTCCGTTTTTAATACATATCCTATCTCACAGGTCTGTATTGTAGAGACATCATAAGGGCTTGATTCAATGCGGCAGGACTAAATTGCATCAAGTGTAGAAGTTCTGGACTCCAATGATGCGGAGCCTGTTGTCCGCTTGGTCGATCATTACTGGCGTGAACTTGGTGATGCGGAACCTGTTGTTGCCCGCTTGTTCGCTCATTGCTGGCCTAAATTTGGTGATTCGGAACCTCTTGTTGTCTGCTATGGAGCCCATAGCTGTCTTGATCTTGGTGTGTCAAGGTGGTATTACTACCGTGCGTGTTTACTGCTGCTTGCAACGAGGGTTCGCTGGAAGTGAGGTTAGGGAAATCTTCCTGGTAGTTATTTCCTTCACGTGTGAGGGTGGGGGTAGGAAGGAGAGGTTGATTTGTTCTTGGTAGCATGTGTGCACCTTGAATGGCAGGCTTTCGGGGGTCAGACGTCAGCAGACGTTTATCTGGGGTGATAGGGGTATTTCGACTGGCTTCAATAGTCAATGTTCGTCGTGTTTGTGTGTTGGTCATGTTTTGTGCTCTCTCCGGATACTTGATATTTTTAGCAAGGAAGCTATTACCTAATGTGGATGTGTGGATCTGGTCACTGTACAGTCGTTTCTTTGGCGCGCCTCTTTGAGATGTAAAAAATGGTGTGTTGTTGATAGATTGTACATTATACTGATTACAGAATTTCTCTAGGGTGTTGTTGTTTATGTCGGCTAGTCGCCGTTCGGAGCCATAACTTGGTGGTATGATGGAAGAGAAAAACACTTTAGAATTGGGAAAATTATGGCATAATAAGTCTAGTAGTTTTCGTAACTGAGAAATTGTGATATTTTGGTTTCTCATAGTGTCATTAATTCCTATATGTATTGTAATCCTCTTCACACTTTCGTTGATTTCCATTCTACGTATACTGTTTGTTAGACTGTCTAACCCTGCACCAGGAAGTGGAATTGTTGTAGCTTTATCGGCGTGTGATGACAACATACGATCACTGTATATGTCTTTCAACAAGGAGTCGCCAATTATCAAATGGGTGCAGTCAGCTGGTAGTCTCTGTATGTATTGGCTTCTGGTACGGCTTGCACGTTGATTTTGCCATTGATAATTATCCGGCTGTGGACTGCCTTCTTGAAGGTTACCAGCCGATTCTTGAATAGGCGGATTGTCTGTCAGCAATGTCTCGTCGTACGGATTGTCGTTTACCAATTGCTCTTTTGGTAGTTCAAATCGATTGTTGACTTTTACTTCTATGGGAAATGTCGAGTCCTGTTGATTGGCTTTGTCTGTTTGTTGATGTGTGTTCGTTGGCTGTATAGTTGGCGCTCCCAGAGATGGTTGTGTTGTTTCGAAGCTGTAAGTCTGTGCTAACTGATCACTAGTGGGCGCAGGTTGTAAAGTCTCAATAGTGTGTTTCAATATACCATTTTCCTCTCTCAGGAGAGCGACCTCTGACTTGAGTTTGATATAGTCATTAGTTATTCTGGCAATCTTGTCTGTGTTTTCAGAGGCGGCGTCTAGAAGTATCTTCAAACTTGCCTCTAACCTTTCAATGTGCTGTTGACAACCGCATGAGTGTTGATCTGTAGCTGGGCTTTCATCTAGTACAGATGGTGCAATCTCAATTTGGTTTGAATTGTTTTCATTTGGATGTATACTGTCCCCTAGGGGCCTCATCGGGTATTCAATGGCTAGTAACACTGGTTGGTTAGAAGAAGCTGCGTTCGAGCTGCTGGTGTGTTGAGTCGTGGCATGTTGGAGTATGTTGTTACTATCGCCTGATGCTGTAACGACTGCCGCTGCAGGCTGTTTTGATTTCATGGTTCTGTCTGACAATGGCGTGACCTCTGTAGGCTGTGTTGGTTTTATGGCAGACACTAGCGTGCTGAAATCGGTGGGTGTGATTAGCGAGTCACTTGTTAGTTTCAGAGCTGCCTGCTCAATTTCAACAAACTGTGTCGCGAGCCACTCAGACATGACGGCGTTTGCCCCTTGTATTAAAATTTTATTCTGGGTGTTGTACAAATGCAACGTGTGGAGGGGAGATGATATTTTTACTTCCACCTCCGCTCCTTGTCGGTCTTTTCTATAGTCAACTTTGGCTTCATGGTAATAATTGACCAGGCATGTTCGAAATGCCTCGTAATGTATTGTATTGTTGAATGTGATAGAGATGCATTTACCGTCATCCATACATTTAACAGACAGCGATGACGAGCTAAAACAGTTCTTAAGTTTGCTTTTCACTGCCCGCTCTTTGTTGAGTGTGTAGTTTCTTGTTACTGTAGATCGTAATCCACTTCGACCCTCAGATCTACTTCGCCCCCTTTCTCCCGCTAACTCCAGCACAGAAATTCCCTCCTCGACAGACATCATTACATTACAAAATATTAGGTTTCAACAAACACGGAAACATTGTAGCGCCGCCCACGGTTTAAATCCAAGTGATGTGATTGGCTAGTTCAAGCTATCACTACTGACGCACCGCTGCTCCATGAATGATTTATCCATAGTGTTATTTAATACAATATTATTAGCATTTATATCTAACACTGCACATATAGCAACTTTAAAAGAAGTTCAACAGTTGAACGGCATCTTTGTGATCACAAACATATAAAATCCATTGCGTACGAATGTAGATAAACAGGAAACTTAATCCAAAAAGGAGGAGACCACACAAACGCGTCCTTCGTCGCGGGAAACCGGAAAAGAGAAGTGAAGGTACATTTCACGGGAGCCATGAATTTTATATTCATGTATTGCATCCGTAATAGGAGCAATTTGTCTTGGGATATCGGTGAATCGATATTTTGAGGGGTATAAGTTTGTTAAACGCGCCCTGGTTCAACACAGCTCCCAAGAGTGTAATTTAATGACTCGTGCTTAGAGTGGAAGTGTGTCAAGCTGATCTAAAACCAGTGGTTAGATACAGCAACTTGTTACCAGACTTATTTGAGGCAGAAGTGGTACCTTATGACAGAACAATGAACTCCTTGACAAAATTAGATCAGAGTAATTTTATATGATACGACAACATTGCGTCACACCTACTACATTAATCTGGTGACGCAATATGAGGGACGACGATAGCATGTCAAGGTGTTAGATTCTAGTAGGACAGACTAGTGACAGAAGAGAGGCAAGGACTGAGAGGACAGAGAGACAGGACCTCTATAAAGGATATAGACATAATAGAGACAGCACCCAAGCTAGGACTTAAGAACAGTTATAAGACCAGACTCGGATAGGGACACTAACGTGTCATATTTAGGACAACAGAGGGACCAACCCCGGGAACAGGGGATGGGTACATTAGGTCACGGGGAATACCGTGACGACGTAAACTATAATAAGACTGTAGGGGGTAACCAGTACTAAGACGACAGTACTATGTGCAAAGAGAACAGCACGCAGAGTTGCTGACCGCACGAGGGATTTTGACCACGTAGACAAGCGACAGACTGAACTGCTTCAGACAGCGATGAGACGGCTTTCTGACTGGACGTAGTGTTTTTCTGAAGCCATTATCTATTGTTGTGAACGCCTGCGATATTAGAGAGAGAGAGAGAGAGAGAGAGAGAGAGAGAGAGAGAGAGAGAGAGAGAGTGATCATGTTTGATGATATGCATATATATATATATATATATATATATATATATATATATATATATATATATATATATATATATTGTGTGGACGAGTGATGATAATTGTATTGATGTGACAGACAGATAACGCCTTGTCGCGAACGTATGAGTGTCAGGCTTGCCTGAAATAAAATCCGTGTAAAACATCTGTACGAGCTGAAGTTATATTTGAGGTACGGATGACGTTGCCTGAATGCGAGTAACGCAGGGCTGTGACACCAGCTCTGAAATTCGCGACAATGTCACACATAAAATATTAAACTTTAAGACCAGGGCGCTTTTATTTGATAAAATTGCACAACTGTTGGCTGCATGCAGACCGGTGTATGATTACACACCTCTGACATAGAGCAGGTTTTAATTGTGTTATGACTTACTGGTAACATATCCTGTTTCATCGGGATAACGAAGCAATTTTGTTAGTTTATTATGTTTCCGTATTTTTTAACAATAAAACTAACACAAAATAGAAATACATTGCCAAGAACACACACAATTCACTTTCTGTGGAACTAGTTGTGTCTATTAAAGATGAACATACATTAGAGGACTGGGAAAGAAGAGTTAAATTCTAGTCTAGCAGTGCAAACCTAAGACTTCTAGTCCGATGTTTTTAACTACTACACATGATAGTTTCATTTACGGAAGTAATCACTGAACACTTAGCGAGCTGAAGACTTTACTTATACGGACAAATTTTGGTATGCTATAGAGTCATCATTTACTGTCTTTATAGTACTTTGCGGTGCCATGGCAGAGGGATCTTGAGCCTGAGGTATTAAGGCCGCCTGTCTAGTGCAGTCGCCGCAAACTGTGCTAGTTGGGGTTTTCTTTTTCCCATGTGTGACATTTGCAGTGAACCACCTAAAACTACAACTTGAGACCACATGAGGTCCAGCACATTCTCAGACACCTATATTGTTTTAACTTTGCCAACGAGGAGTAGTTACTGTACCAGTGGAGAAAGTAATAACACAGACTACGCCTAAACGCAATGTTTATCTTATCTCATGTGAACGAACGTTTAAACCTACGTGGTGAATTAGCGACGGTAGACTAAACATCACGGTACAAAGAGAATGACGGTTTTACCCCATGGGTATTTTAGGCAATTAACGTGGCGCGCCCGGGAAGGGGGCGGGGAATCTCTCCATGTTAGTTATAAGCCAGTACACAATTCTATCCTGGGGCACTCAACATGGAGTTTTAATTCAGAACTTTTGTGGTGTTATTTCAGAGGATTTTACCCTAACAGCCGTCTGGATACAGAGGCGGTGGGTGAGTGGCCTATATATGGTACCTAAGCGGGTACATCAGTCTAAAGAGTGTTGCACTCATCAGTGAATGATGAGAGTATTCGCTTTCTTACTGCAGTGAAGAGTAGAGGACTGTTTATAAGCATTTAACACTCAGAGTTAAACAGTGCCACCCTGAAACGAAGCTGAGTATACACCAAATAACCTCGATTCGACAATCGCTAGCAAGGATGACTAAAAATAGCTACCCCAGGAATAGGATATTCCCTACAATATGAACAATTGTTACCAGCGCATAGATTAGATAAAAGACACGATGACGGTCAACTTTATTTGAATCGACCAGAACTTAACATGTTGAACCGCAGTTTAACAGAGGCCAACCTTTACATACAATAAATGTGTTAATATTAGTTATGAAACATGACACATTGTGTGTATTATTAGTTGTGTAAATTATGGATGCCGATGGTGCATACCCCGCCCCACCATTTATTCATTATAATATTATAGCCATTTTCAAAGGAGTTATTCAATTTTATATTGGAGTTACATGTGTGTAACTGTGTTACACAATAGTGTGATAGTTCTATGTTACTTGACAACAGATCATGAGAGCTGTATGGCAGGGATACTACTCGTCTTCAGCTTACTAGAGTGAAGATTTTCCTCTCTGAGGACAGTACTTTTTCTGTGCTCTCTTGGCCTTCTACTAGATAACCTTATCCGATAAATTAGTAGAATCTTACAATATGTATATGTTCTAGTACTAGTTAATCTTACGAGCAATTTCTGGTTTTCAATAAGTAGTCGGCAACAACGATTTGGGGATATTTATCTCCCATTTCAATTTAAAATACCACATATTGGGGACTCGTCCGGGTATTATAGTCGTGAATTTGCATATTTGCACGTACCATCATTATGTTCCCCACCCCTAGAAAAATGCAATCATTTAACCACTTGTAATAATTGAATTGTTAGTTTAATTAGATATATACTCTAACAATTGTCTGTCAAGACCCACACAGCTTAGTATTGGTGTACCTCAGGGTTCAATACTGGGTCCGTTGTTTTTTGCAATTTGTATTAACGATCTTCCTTTATTTCTCAATACAACTTGTGATCTATTTGCAGACGACTGTACTATATATACATACTAGTCAAGGGAACCGTAGGGAATTAGAGAATACTTTACAAAAAGATCTTGATAATCTTACTAGATGGAACAATGAAAACCGCATGTAAATTAACATCGACAAAACCAAATCTATGCTAGTAACGATCAGACAAAAACTTCAGACAGAAGCCATAACTGGGGCACCGCTCAAACTCCACATGCATACGTTACCTATAGTTAATGTAAATGAACATAAACCACTAGGTCTTCTAGGGAATCATTGCTACCAGGCAAAGGATTTCTACACACTACTACTGGCCTGGAATGTATGCAGACATTGTTTGATATGTCAAATCATATCCTTAGAAGGAACTGCAATATACTTACACTCATAGACACTTGTTCAAAACATGCATCTGAAGCTCGTCTTGTCATATTTACAAGGTTTTGATTTCTGCTCGGAATTCAATCTGACAATGGATCACAGTTCAGAGGGAAATTATTAGAGGAAGATTTTATACATTTCCAGACTCGACAGATTAAAATTTCACCACATCAATCGGCTTCGAATTGGACAACGGTATGATTTAACGGTACGTTTATCACCATCTTGAGAAAATTGGCTTATGTAAAATCAAAGAAATAGGATACTTATGTACCAGCAGCACTATTTGCTTACAGGGGGGTACCCCATCACCCAACTGGAATTGCACTAGCAACTCTGTTGTTTTAGTCGACCGATCAAGGGATCACTTGAGACTTTACTTCACACCTGGACTGGTGATCAGTTAGATAAGACAGTTGTAACTGCGTCCACCTTTGCGGTAGAGTTAAACAGCGTTTAAAACATGGTTGGAAATTAGTGTCAAACAACCTGCGTCAACTCGACATGGAATTGCTCGCTGTTACCGAGACAGCTCATTTGATGGCTTTAGCAGTGGCTAAAGAAGTAGACCACGGAAACACTATGTGTATAGAATACACCATGCAGGCAAAAGAATCTAATCGTGTCTTAGATATCATTCCAACATTAAGCGAGGATCAACAACATCAGATTAAAGTTCTCTTAGCGACATATACAGACGTACTTATTGACAAGCCAGGACTCACAGATTTAGTGAGGTTTGACATGAAATAGATTAGTACTACACATGTGAGAGTAAAAACATACCCTTTTCCTATGCCTAAGTGAACATTTTAAGAGAAGAGATACATCAAATGCTTTCAACTGGGATCATATCTCCATCTGAATCACCTTACAGTGCAAGTATAGTTTTATTGAGAATGCCTAATGGAGAACATAGCTTTTGTATCTATTACCGACAGCTCAATGTTATAACGGAATTTCAGGCCGAGCCTCTGCCTGACCAGAATCAGCTATTCACTAGTCTCAATAGGACCAAGTACTTTACAAGGATTGTTCTCAGCAAGGGATATTATCAGATTCCGATGAAACCAGAGATTCGACCATGACTGGCCTTCAGTACGCCTGATGGTCAATATGAATTCAAGGTTCTTCCTTTTGGATTGAGTAATGTTCCTGGTGTCTTTAAATGCATGATGAGGAAATTACTTGATCCACTTCAACATCCCGCTATAAGCAATCTCATGGATGATATTCTATTTGCTACTGAGACATTCGATGAACTTACTAAGGAAACTGGTTTAATGCTTTTACCAAAGAAGTGTCAGATAGGAATCCAGAAACTGTGATTTTCTTGTACATACGGTATTTCAAGGATACATGACTTCTCATTAAGGAAACATTGAGAAGCTACAACTAGCACCTCGTCCAAAAAAAAAACCCCAACAAATAAAAACAACAAAAAAGATGTCAGATCTTTTGTTTCATTATGTCAATTCTATAAGAAATACATCGAGAACTCCAGTGCCCTCCCCGTTCCTTTAACCAACCTTACAAGGAAAGGGGAAACAGAGAAAGTCATATGGTCGGCCGAATGTTAGAATGCTTATTCAGCACTCAACAAGGCACTAACTGCAAAACCAGTTCTTCATCTTCCATATCTCAAACGTCCATTCATTCTTCGTACAGATGCAAGCAACATAGGAAGTGGGTCTACATTACTTCGGAGAAAAGAAGATGAGAACTCAGTGCTATTTACTTTGCATATGCTAGCAGAAAATTAACTGTGCAGAGAGAAATTATTCTACCATAGAAAAAGAATGCTTAGGACTAGTTTGGGCAGTGAATAAATTTTAAGCGTATATTTACGGAAATCATTTTACTGTACAGCGCGATCATCAACCAATACTGTTCCTAGCAGCTTCAAGGAACTTAAATGCAAGGCTGATGAGATGGCCATTGCTTTTACAACCAAATTCGTTCCAAATTGAATATGTACCTGGAAAAATGAATGTTGGAGCAGACTTCCTCAGTCGACATCCTCTTTCTCACACTTCAGCAATGCTAGAGTCGAAAGGAGACAACGAGGAAGTGATAGATTAGACCTGAGGATTCCGAAAGTTGCATTTTTATGATGTTCCAGTTCTCCTGGGAAGTACTATCTTAGAGGGGAGCCTTGTGACATTTACAATGTACCACCTAAAATACAATTTGAGACCAGTCGTGAACCAGGAAATTCCGAGACAACTATATTGTTTTAGCCTTGCCAACGTGGAGTATTTTCTGTGCCTGTGGGGACAATAATAACACAGACTATGCCTGAACGCAATGATTATCTTACCTTATGTGAACGGACGTTTAGTTCTACCTGATGAATTAGCGACGGTAGACTAAACATCACGGTACAAGGAGAATGTTGATGGATGCTATTAAGCAATTAACGTGTCAAGGAGAGGGGGAAGAGAACGCTCCATTTTTGTTATAAGCCAGTACACAATTCTACATCAGGCCACTCAACGTGAAGTTTTAATTGAGAAAGGTAGTGGTGTGATGTCAGTGGATTTTACCCTAATAGCCGATTGGATACAGAGGTGGTGAGTCAGTGGCCTACATATGATACCTAAACGGGGTACACCAGTCTCACGGGTGTTGCAATCGTCAGTGAATGATGAGAGTATTCACCTTCCCCCTGCAGTGAAGAGTAGAGGACCATTTATTAGCATTTAACACCCAGAGCTAATCAGCGCCACCTTGAAACGAAGCTGAGTATATATCTAATAACGTCAACTCGTCAATCGCCAGCAAGGATGAATAAAAAACAGCTACCTCAGTAGTAGGATATTTCATATAATATGAACAATGGTTACCAACACAGAATAGCTAAAGACACGAAGATGTTCAACTTTATTTGATTCGGTCAGAACTTACATGTTGAACCGGAGTATTACAGAGACCAAACTTTATACACAATAAACGTGTTAATATTTCATATGGACCATGATACATTGTGTGTATTATTAGTTGTGTATATTATGGATGTCCATTGTGCATAAACCCCCCCCCCCCCCCCCCCCCCCCCCCCCCCAAAAAAAAATAAATAAAAATAAATAAATAAATACATAAATAAATAAATAAAAATAAATTATTCATTATAAGCTTATAACCTTTTTCAATGCAGTTATTCACTTTTATAGTGGAGTTACATGTGTGTAACTGTGTTAAACAATACTATGATAGTACTATATCCCCTAACAACAGATAAGGAGACATGTGTGACAGGATACTACTCGACTTCTGCTTACTAGAGTGAGCATTCTCCTCTCTGAGGACAGTGCCTTTCCTGTGCTCTCTTGGCCTTCTACTAGAAAACCTTATCTGATACATTAGTGGAATCTTACCAGATGTGTTTGTTCCAGTACTAGGGAATCTTATAAACCATTTCTAGGTTTCAATTAGTAATCGGCAACTATCTGGGGACATCTATCTTCCACCTCAATTTAACATATCAAACCCTGACAGAAAAAAAAATCCACATCTTAACAAGGATTCGAACCCGAGTCACTCGAAGGAGAATCAAGGCAGTCTAACCACTCGGCCAGCTACTTCTATCCTATTGAGTAAATAATTATTTATACAATCTCAGTTGTTTTGCATTCATCTATCTTTACCTAGAATTTAGTATTGTTAGTTGCATATTCTTTACAGGACGTCGCAGTCAACACAAGAATATTTTGCTGTTGTGATCTCCTGGCAAGTTTACGTTCAGTAGTTTGCCATTGATTTCTAAACCACCGGCATCGATATCATTTCGTAAAAAACAATGCAAAATGGTCTGCTGCCAAATCGCTCGCAGCTCTGTTTCGAACGTGGGTATGTGGGATCACGAGCTGCGTCTGTAATCCCTTCGCCAACCTGAACATAAATAATCCAATAAATACATTACGAACACTAATAGAGAGATCAATAGAGACACAGAAAGATATGTGTTTGGGCTTCATAGATTATACCAAGATATTTCATACAGTAAAACATGAAGGAAGATGTCAACATTGATAGGAACGATCGCAGAATAATAAAGAATATTTCCTGGGAACACGTAGCTGCAATTAAAATAAGAAATAATGAGGACATTTATAAACAGATAAAGCTAGGTGTAAGACAAAATTGTGTTTTGTCTCCGGATCTCTTCTCTCTATAGCAATTTACGCTATTCACAGACTCTATGCAGATTACACAGAATTGATAGCGGAAATGGAAAATATCTGCATACTTTGGACATTATAGTAACAGAGGGTGTAAAAATGGCCTTCCTTAATTACGAATACCAGAGAAACAATGGTTACATAAAAAAGAAAAGATGCAACAAAAATGCGAGTGTCAGCGTCTAGAGGTATTTAAAGGTGAAGGGTTCAAGACAGGTAGATAGTGCGAGCATAGATGAGACGTCAACGCATGATTCAATAAGATATAATTTATTACATTAGGATGTAATCACAATAACAATAATGTCTCATCAGCGTTCGTTCTCGCACACATTCATGACATATCACAATGTGACAATAATTCAGCAATACGTTACAATAAAGCCACTCCGCTCTCGTATCGCGGCCACACACACAAGCACAAGTCACACGACTCAGCTATTCAAATCCTGAAGTACTGAGTAGAGTCTATCCTGCCACACTCTCAGACACGCATCCACTCTCTGTCCAGTCCAAAGCCCGCCTGACTTCTCGTCGACTGCCCAGTGGTCACGAGGTGTCTGCCCCTCGTGCAACCCGTGGGAAGTCAGATGTCTCGCATACGCCGGGTTGAGACTAGGCGTACTGCGTAGTTCAATTCATGATGACCTGTCCTTCATGGGTACAGTCCGGTCTTTCAGCATCTAGACTATTCTTATTCCCCATTACTCACCCCATGTCTCTATCTCTAACAGCTATCCTTTCTTATGTCCCTTACAGGACCTTGACAGCGAGGTAACAATAGAAGGGAAAATGCGTAACCAAACTGATAAATTTAAATGCCTAGGGGCAATTTTAACATCAGTTGGAAGATGCACGACAGAGATTAAACGCAGAATACGTCAAGCAAAAAAAAAAAGCTGCATCCCAGAAGATGAAAAGTATCTTATGCAATAAGCTGTGACATGTTTGATTGAGTTGCCAGAGGACCTAGTTTGTAGTGTTCTCTGGAGATATATCTTGAATAATAAATAACAAGATAAAGGATATGATTTTGCCCGTTTTGTCTAGAGGTCACTCAAATGAGCTAATCATTCCCGCAATAGCCTTTTTGGAGAACATTTTTCTTTGGCTCAAACCCCCACTGTGAGACCACTATGTATCTACACAGAAATTTATAAAAGAAGTAACTAGTTCACCCAAGGCCAGAGAAGATCTGAACTATTAGCGCCTGTACAACTGAGGATCCCTCTCACTCATTATACTGTTGACAGTGTGCTGTTCGTCCGTCACATAGATCTACTCCTATATATTTTGTCAGTATGACCTATATCAGTTCAAGTAATCCTTCAATTTTTGCAGACAAACAAACTTCAACAATAACTGTACATTACATCTGTTGGACAGGACATCTACATGACAGTTTCTTGACAAAAGTGGAACATACATTCACAAGGAATTGTTTACACCACAAGTGTACAAGATAGACATCATGAGATACCTGACAACATCTATACAGGACTTTTCACAATATGTATAACCAACCACAGCACTTAAGACAGTCACCAGAGACAACACTTGACAGCCTGTACAAGAAATTCACTGGGGACATGTACTTGAAACACTGGTCCATTGAATACACAATTTATTGAGTTGATGGTAAGTAGAGTGGTGACCATTGCCTCATCTCCTGTCATGTCAACATTTCAATGATTGCATAGAAAATGCATAAAATATGTCACACATGAAGGATGATAAACAAGATACAACACTTCTTATTTACTCCACCACCCAACAACTACTCCACTCCTCCTCTCCTCTCTAATCACAACTACATAATTGACTTTTATCCTTTCCTCTACTGTTACTGAGGGAAAAGCCAGGTAAGCCATAACCTGGGGCAAGCATAGGGACCTTCTGCTCCACTGGTCTGTTTAATCCTTTTAGCACCTATGATGGGTGTTGGACAGTTCAGGTTGCAGTTTTCCCCCATGATGATTTTCCAAGTCTGACTAATTATCCCCTACTGTCACAGTTTGAAGAAAAGCTACAGCCTTGTCTTTCACTGGTGAGTTGACTGTTCATGAAGTTGAGACTTAGGACTTTGTTCTACTTTTCCTGTAGAGGAAGATCTAAGATACAAATATGTCCCAGCATTCTTCTTAGTCTATCTCACTTACTCTGACTGTTCATGAAGTTGACACTTAGGACTTTGTTCTACTTTTCCTGTAGAGGAAGATCTAAGATACAAACATGTCCCAGCGTTCTTCCTTCTCAGTCTATCTCAAGTCTTCATTCTGAAAACACTGTGTGAGCACCAGGCTGGAG
Organism: Cepaea nemoralis; assembly: GCA_014155875.1. Classification (NCBI taxonomy): domain Eukaryota; kingdom Metazoa; phylum Mollusca; class Gastropoda; order Stylommatophora; family Helicidae; genus Cepaea; species Cepaea nemoralis. The sequence continues at coordinate 155,661 of JACEFZ010001550.1, forward strand.
ATTAACTAAGATAAGTCCTAGCCAAACAATCCATTGCACCAGTCATTTCACAAGTTGTCCTGAATGGGGTTAACAACCAGACTTTTTGTTTTCATTCTCAGATGATTCTGATAATTATGATCACTGGAGTCCTCAGAACTATTTTTCTCCCTTATTTATATCCAGCTGTTTGAGAGCTGAGCTGAAAGTCTCTAGGAAATTCCCATATTGTGGGTTCTAGAAGATTTCACTTGTAGAGAGTTGGTTCTGGATTCTGGGACCACTGGTTAGTTTTCCCAGATGATATATGGATGCCTCTCCTCCATCCTCTTGTTCCCTGTTGATATATAGAATGGCACAACATCTCTTCACATGTGTTAAAAGATGAAGTTATCATACATCAACATACACAGATGGAGATGGGGAAGGTTAAGGTTGATGATGTAGTGAATTTCACTGTGATGCACTGTGGTAATCACAAGACCATATGCTGAGACAGGGTAGCTTAACACAATTACAAGCATTTATGTGGTCAAAGTTCCACCATGTTTGAACCACAGTAGACCTGGGCACAAGGAGGACCAGACACAGTACAGCAATCATTGTGACATAGCAACATGGGACAGGCATTGCGAAGGGAAATGGAAAATAGGCATTTACAACTGCAATATGCATTATGTATTAACTAATGGCATTTACCAAATTAGCAGACCAGACATCCATTCCCATGGCTGTGATGTTGGTGCATGAATGTCCTATTCCATATACACTTACACAGCAATGCCAGACCTCACCCCTTTTTCACCAGACTTGTCTCACATGTACATCATCATCATCATGTGCTCTCTCCCCACTGAGTAATGTCCACAGTAGGTAACAGAAGCTCAATTGCATAACAACTGTTCACATATGCACCAAGCACATATGTGGAAAAACATGTTTAGTCCTTGTAAGTTTGCATGAGCCATACATTATATTCAGCCAACTGAGACACAGGTTCACACACCTATGGTTCTCTTAGGAACTAGTTTATATGAACCATCCAACAGTAAAGGTAACAGTGTAATACTTCAAAGAGAAATTATAGTAATTCTCTTGAGCTTATAGCGACCAGGCATCACATGGACTTAGCAATTCTGGCGTGCCATCACCGTCCTGTTTACATGTGGATATTTGAAGCATCTTTCTTTCTTCTAATGTGAGAGGCTACTTATCAAAGCACCAGCTCACTCACTCCATCATTCTCTGCGTTTTACAAAAGAACTTGTACATGTTTACACCACTTATTCTAATTCAAACTGCCATAGGTTAACTCGCGAGAGCGAAGGTACAGTTGATTTTAAGAATAAGTCATCCTAGGCATGGAGAATGCACAAGGGGTTTGGGTTTGCGAATCTGCATGAGTGTACTACATTCCTCAAGCATACGCAACCAGTCACAACAAGGGATTGATATGCACTTGAAGTATACAGCGTGAAAGACGTGTCAAGGTTGAAGAAGCAGTATTCAGAATACTGGCGCACAGAAGTTAGGTTTTCCACTTTCACATTTTATTCATAAAATACTCTTATATTCTTCTCATTCGTACATTAGGTCTAGCCACAACATCAAAGTATGTTTTAAAGTGGTACCTGCTGTCCAGAGAACAATATTATTGAATCTTTAAGGGCATTGTTGGGTCATCACATCACACTAGCGACCGCTCCTGGTGAGATCCCCGCTCAAACTAATTAGATTTTAAAATATGGCCCAGGAATAGCGTGGGCTCATTACTTATGAACCAATCAAAAGACAAGTGCATACCGCCGCCTCCCCCAACTCGTTCTAGAACATACGATCTAAGAATAGCCCTTATATTTGGGATGGTCCCCGTTAAGACTTAAAGTATATTTTGAAATGTGTCGGACTGGAAATGGGGATTCTGTTCCATCATGCTACATAAGCCAGTCATTTAATGTATGAGAGTGCTGAAATGTTATGTAGAACTGTTTTGCTGTATGGCAGTGAAGCATTTAAAGTGATGTGATGATGTGATACTGGAGATATACCTCCTGAATTATGCAATTCTATATTTATTGCAATCCCGAAGAAATCAGGAGCCTTGGAATGTGATAAATATTGAACAATTAGTATAATGAGCCACATCACAAAGATTTTTGCTAAGAATTATCATGCAAAGAGTTAGGAAGAAAATACAACCCGAAATAAGAGAAGAACAATGTGAGTTTGTAGAAGGCAAAGGTACAATAAACGATGTGTATATGCTGAGAAAATTTAATGAGCGTTCTATAGAAGTAAACAAAGACTTACATCTTTGCTTTATTGAGTACACAAAGGTCTTCGATAAAGTAAGACAGGTGCTACACAGAACCTATGCTTTTGTATGGATATGAAGCGTGGACAATGAGCAGACAAGTTGAAAAACATCTGATGGCTGTGGAAATGTGGTTTTTGAGGAAAATGCAAAGAATACCATGGACAGACAGAAAAACCAATGACCAAGTCCTACAAGAAACAAATGGAAACTGTAAACTGATTAGAGAAATTAGTTGTAGACAGTCACAATTGTTTTTGTCACATTATGAAAAGAAATAAATTGACAAACTTGGTGACACCTGGCAAGATCGATGGGCAGAGAACAAGGGAAGGGCAGAGAAGTAAATACCTGGATGGTTTGACCATGTGGCATGGTCGAGACAAGAACACTGAGCTGATCCACGACTCTGGTGATTGAGTGAGATGGCAAAACATGACCGCCAACGCTTACCAGCAAGACACATGATGATGATGATGATTTAAAGTGAATAAAAGTGATGGTGCAAATATTTTGGTCTGCCAGAGTAAATAGCAACTACTACCTGGAAGAGTCTAATGAAACTAGAACACTATATTCGACTGTTAGAATGTGACAGGGCCGTGCCGTGCTATGATACAAATATGCGGCCGCATCAGGAGGCACCGTAAGGGGGCTTCATAAGGGGCGGCATTTTTAAAGAAACAAACATGTAAGGGACGGCATTTCGAAGATATTGCATCATACTGAGAAAATCTATCGCTCGGTACTGGAGACAGGCCGCATTCTTTGGTTATGTGGAGAAAAGAGAAGCACTGTAGAACATAGCCACATCTCGTTCAGTAGTTTGTTATTGCTTTGTGAACGACCGGAGCTCATACCATTGTATGGAAACCAACGCAAAACGGTCTGCTGCGAAATCGCCCACAGCTGTGTTTCGAACGTGGTATGTGGTATTACGCATTACGTTCATTAGCCCTTAGCCATTGAGCCGATATGATATTATGTTTCAATGCAATGACTCACATGTGCTGGAAACTCAGTATCCCTCACGATGATCAACTATTTCTGATGTTGCTGCGAGCATTACTGTAGTCTGTCACATAAGTGTATACATCTACAAATCTCTGTCTGCATTTTTCAATGATTTTCTCAAATTGAAGATATTGTTTGTAGTACATATGCCCTGTCTGAAGCCAGTCTGTACTTCTTGTATTTCATATTCTAATTAATTTCAATGCTCTTCATGATGATTTACAAGAGGATATTTGCAGCATAATTTATTAATGCAATTGGAGAATAATTTATGTAGAGTTTTACATTCCTTATCTTTGGAGAGAAAGAAGATGACAAACAGCGTTGGCAAACCTCACACACTGTGCATGATAGATAAGAATATTGGCTTCTTCTCCAGCCTGGATTGGTTCCGTTGGAATGTCGTCACAACTTGATGAACTCCCTTTGTTTAGACTTGATATTTCTGATCGTACATTACATAATTAAGGTTCTCAATATTTTCTTCGCATTCAAGTGCATTACATGTAATTGAAAAAGAGTGGGTTGAAGCACCGGCAGACTGGACGGACTGGCACAAAGTAATTGTAACACTGGGTCGTGAATGCAGAGAATGGGCAGCGGGCCGTACAGAGTTTGAGGTGCAACAACTGATCCAGAGTAATACACACCAAGGTGACATAGTGATCTATACTGATGAGTCAGTAGTTAGAAACAGACGGAGTGGTTAGGGCTTCATTGCGAAGGCTAATGGACGATTTCTGAAAAAGGAGAGTGTGACATATGAGGCTACGACCTCCAGCATGAGAATGGAGATGGAAGCAGTCACAGCGGCATTCCGTTGGTTAGAGGAGACTACTGCAACACACACTGTCTTCATCACGGACTCAAGGAGTATGCTTAGTAAAGTGGAGAAAGCAATGATTTTTTGTGTGGAATGGCTCACCTCGCTTCCTGAGGTCACCGATTGTAAGAATTTTATGGATGTTTTGCCATGGCTATGCGGGAGTGCGGGGGGGGGGGGGGGATGAACAGGCTGATAGGCTGGCAGGAGATAATGCACCTCTTGGCGGTAGATTACCTATGGACAAGGGAGAGGTGGTCGTGCGCCTGTGGGACCAGGTGGAGAGCGTGTAGGAACAGATTGACAACCTGTATGTGGAAAGGATGAGATTGCGGGGGATTGGCAGGGGTTCTGCGTGGGATTGGTAAAGATTCTGGTATCTTCTTCTTCTTTTCGTTCATCCGGAGTGTTTTTTCAGATGTGATTGCGGTGTGCGTTAGGCACCCTTGGGTTGAAAACCCTTAGGTCACACATCCGGCTTTCGCGTGCATTTTTGACCAGGTTAGCAATCCTGGGAGACTCTCACTTTTGTGGTACCGTCCACATCCCAGCTGGTCAAGTTCGAACAGTCGAGGACTTCGGTCATCCCTAAAGAGAAGGAAGGCACAGTCCATAGCATTTTCCGCCATCCTAGGTTGCTTCCATAGTTGCAGGGCCGACACATAGCGCCCTGATACTGGGCTCACCGAGGGAATGGTCACGTCATGCTCATGGCTGCTTTAATTCCTCACTTCAATATATTGGGCTTTTCGTTCGCCCCGGGCCGTTCCCGCACAAACCAGACAGGTCTGCAGAAGGTATTCACTCAGCGAGTTTTCGCACATGTGCTTGTCGTTGCGCCCGTCGGAGCTGTTCCAGGCACGACAGACATTCGGAAAACTACCTAGTCAGAGCTGTTCCGAACAAGAGCGGCATTCGGAAACTAGGTAGTCAGAGCCGTTCCTAGCACGGGAGACATTCGGACGAGACATTTCACTCGGACGTAAATGCGTAGTGTCAATTTTTAGTTTGCCACCCGTAGGACGACACTTCCGACTTCCGGCGGGCATTTTTTAGTGAGGTTAGCCTTCCTCTGGTTTCGAGACACGTTAGACTGTTGTAATGTCACCCACATATCAGCTGGTCAAGATAGAACGATCAACGATATCGTGGTCTGCCCTCAAGGGAAGGCAGGGGCAGACCATGGGCATTATCTCGCTATCCAAGGAGGCTTCCATAATTGCAGAGCCGGCACATATTGCTCTGAGACTGGGCTCACCCAAGGAGTTTCCACGTCCTGCTCATGGCTGCTTTAGTTCCTCACTTCCATGTGTTGGGCATCCCACTTGCCACTGATCGCTCAATCACACACCAGGAGCGGTCAGACTGCGAGTGACATCCACTCGGTAAGCTTTTGCTTGTGACTTCAGACCACGCAATAGGTTCGCTCGCCGTGCGTTCCATTTCGCGTTGATGAGACATTCTTCCACTTTTGTCTACACTCTCTTTGAGTTAGATACAGACAGTTTCCGTAACCCTTCGACTGGGGCACTTTTCTGACTTTTTTGTACTCGCTCACGAGGTAGGCTACATGTGCTGCCGGCTCAGTACCTTACCTTCGTGCAGCAGTGAACGGGAAACGGCCAGGCCCCTTTATCCGGGAATCTCTCATATCCCCCAGCTGAGAGCCTTCGAACATGTATCAGACCTGAGCATGTAGCTTGCTCAGTATCATGTTTCTATTTTCCGGTAGACGGGTATCGGCCTGGCTCTCAGATCCGAGGGTTTGTGGCTTAGAGGCGTTCAGCCACAGCCCTCGACAGTGAACCTTAAGAGTTTCCGGTAGACTGGTATCGGCCTGGCTCTCAGATCCGAGGGTTTGTGGCTTAGAGGCGTTCAGCCACAGCCCTCGACAGGGAGCCTTAAGAGTTTTGTCCGAACCAAAAATGTCTGCCTTCGTGCACCTTTTAAACTTTTGACTGTTATCCTCAGTCTATACCTGCAGAGCAGCAGGTTGTGTCTCTCTTAGTCTGGTCCCTATCCCATAAGCTGTCCGATATGTAGTTTTTCATCCATCGGCAAGCAAATGGGGTCGATGGGACACGCAAGCTCCCCCACCACGTCAAGGTGGAGACACATCGGGGGAGAAGATTCTGGTATAATCTAACAACTGAGAGGGAAGATCAGGAGATCTTTAAATCAGATAGCGGTGGGAACGATTAGTAGTGTGACTCTTCTCTGGCTGTTGAACGAGGGGACGGAGCGCATATGGGAATGTTCTGATTGCAGTGATGTCGGTTCTTAGCTCAACTCAACTCAGCATGTAATTATGATGTAACATGCATCCATAGTATGTTTGCAACTGGAGATCTTGTCATCTGCTATAAATATTCATTCTAAACCATTTTGTGTTTTATGTAGTTGTACTTCTGATTTCTTTCTCGTGTATCTTGTTTTGATATAAGACGTTTTATTCATATCGATCCACTGTTGCTTAAATTATCTCTTCCTTTATTAACCTGAATATTTCCTCTTTGGTATACTGGGGGAAGTCATCAAGTAACAGAAATTTTATTATAAGGTGCATGGGAGAGTTCAAACAACGATAAAAGTTATTTCAGGACACAAACAGCCTCTTAAGCAATACCCCATGTAGGGGTCATGAGGATCGAGCAATTTGGGAATGCTTAAGTAAGTAGTTCATGATCATGTCGCGGTCTGTTTTTGGAAGAGTCCTTGCGGATGTTTACATGTCCTGAACCTTTGTTGCGTTAATATGTAGTCAGTTCGATTCTTGCAGCCACTATAGGGTGCGATCCAGGTGTAGAGATTTCCTAGGTCTTGTGGAAACAAGATGTGTGCGATTTAAAGATTGTTTTATGGACAATTCGATTAGTGTCTCTCCTCTCGCATGTCTATGTCATATACAGAATGAGCCTCATGTCTTTTCCCTTTTCCCCCCAGTCTTTTTTTTGTGTGGTACATTTTAGATTGCTCATGATAATCACGATGCATCTTTAATCGCCTTTTTACTGTTCCTTGTAAACTATTCTAACAGTTTCGAATTTCACCCTCTTCTAACGCAGTTGTTTATCAATAAATGTGTATAACTGTGATACTCCATTTCTATGTCCCATGTGTGAAATTGAGAAGTCCATAATTACACTGACTGTTACGAAGAATTGCTGTAGAAACTAATATTGTCAAGTGGGAACCAGCCCCGTATATATATCGTGTGTGTGTCACGAAGTCGAGCAAAAAAGTAATTTGTTATTCCTAGTATATCTATTTTATTTCTTGCCATTTCCTGCCTGATTATTGTTTCCCTGCTAATTTTTTTTTTTAGTCGTTGGATCAACATCACGGCACACGGTTTAACCCATAAGTGCTCCGTTTTCCTCCTAACTCAAACCTTGAGTTTGGAGAAACTCAGCTCAATGCACGAACTCCGTTGCATCGGCGAGGATCCTGAAATGCTTTGGGTAGATTTTTAATTCGAAATTTTTCCCGGGCAGCGCCGTTAGGCTACTCTTTTTTGATTTCCAACTGCCAAGGGATTTTTTACGTGCGCAACAATACACACGGGCGTCCGATCTCACTACCCAGAGACCAGGGGAAATTACTGGAAGTCCAGGTGGATTTTTTAAATAAATCCTGGTCCTCACCGGGGCCTGAACCCGGGACCTCCAGCACTTGAGGCGGACACCATACCTCGAGACCACTCAGCCCCCTTTCCCTGCTAATTGTCTTCTTTAGCCCAATGGCAGTACTTTCTACAGTATTACTGTCAGACATTCGTCCGTACTTGCTCTGAAATCGTTCTTTTCCACAGTTCGCAGAAATGATGCGCCTGGCCTGGGCGTCTCACCATGGAATCTTTGTGATTTTCGGATGCTATGAGTTTCTTTTCACAGCTTGTGGTCTATTGGGTTTATGGGTGCTGGCTCCATAATTTAAACCAATCGACATTTGATGGATCAAGAGGTCAGTATCACATCGGGTGCCTTAACTTACCAGAAACTGTCCTGGTACCAGGTTTAAGCTGCACCAACATGGCAGCCTAGTTAAATGGAACAAAGAAACAGAAAGAAAAATAAAACCTGCCTCTAGTAGCATTTGAACACTTTGACTACCTGGCCGGCTGGCAAGCCTACTAGCCACTATGCTACCACTGAGATCCCTTACGTCAAAGACAAGTAAACAAACACCTTTGTACACGCCTGGAGTCCTATTGTGCTTATGATGCTAAACCCTATATTTTCACAGATTAACTGAAAATCCTGGGGGATGAGCTTAATATCACGCCGGCCGTCTCTACCTCCCCACACATTTATCTAGGTATCCATTATATGGCCATGCCAGTTTTCAAAATCCGCCTTGATGTGAATTCACAGCCACGTCCACTGGGTCAGCGGACAAGCTTCTATCCACTACTTTACCGAGGATCCCATTGTAGCCAAACTTTATTGTGAAGGCTATTTTGGTTTCTGGAATGTAACTGTCCACTTACTGGTGTCTCTATCAATCTATTCAGTACTTGTTTTTATTGTTCTTGGTTGGATAGGTTACTGCAAACATCTGTGTTGTTACCATTGCTTCAGCATCAAACCTTAACAGCAGTCACCAGTGTATCATACTTTTAGTGATTGACGAAACTACAAATGTCTAGTAAATCGCAAGAACGAAATTGACGAAAGTATCCTTAACAACTCTCTAGCTGGAGTGAAAAATCAATTACACTGAAATTGCATCCCATATGAATTCGCAAGTCCAAATAATCATTTGTGACAATTTAAAAGCTGACGGCTTTAAACATAAATCTCAAGAGAAAATCCCGGTAACCCCCGGAAAACATGACAGTAAAAGCAGAAAAAAGTGGGCGGAGACGCTCCCATGATATTATAACAAGTAAATGTAATACCAAACTGGACAGCTGCCTGTGATGCTAAAGGGTTAAAGCTTCACTTACGAAGTGTCAGCTTCCTCGATCTCTTTATTAAGTAAATCGCTGGTACTAAAAGGAGGTTGACACCAGAATTATTTGGCTGTTATTAAACTGTCACTACTGATTATAGTACCTTGCGCTGTACTAATGGGGGTCTTGAACCCGAGGTTGCTAGTGCAGTCCACCCGAATTGTGCTGATTACTATTTTCTTTTTGATCCAACAGAAAAATCCATCACCTTACCAAGGATTCATACTCGGGATTCCGCGACTGGGATCTCGACGTTTTAGCCACTCTGCTTGACGCTCCTGTGAACCTCGAGGACCCGGAGAATGTCCAACACTGGACATGAACCTAGGCTGTGGTCATTGTTCAGTATAAACAATTGTTGCGTGTTATTTTCAGGACTTCGCGATCACTCTCAGCTTGATATTCCGGGAAATTTTAATTTCAATAGTCTTACACTGCCTTTTGAACAAGAAGTCAATATTTCAGTTCAATTTACGATTGTAGGTGATGAACCTGGTACCCCATAGGCAGCATAAAGAAGATTAAGAGCTCGCTAACCTCTAATCGCCTAGTAACTACACATTATACCCCGATTACATTTAAGATGTTCGTGTGATGTTATCAATCAGACATCTAAGATGTTCGTGTGATGTTATCAATCAGCCATCTAAGATGTTCGTGTGTGATGTTATCAATCAGACATCTACGGTGTTCGTGTGTGATGTTAAAAGAGTGTTGAGCTGCTACATAAAACCTGTGCTTTAGTATGGATGTGAAGCGTGGACAATGAGCAAACAGGCTGAAAAACACCTGATGTCTGTGGAAATATGGTTTCTGAGGAAAATACAAAGAATACCATGGGCAGACAGAAAAACCAATGATCAAGTGCTACAAGAAACAAATGAAAATCGTACACAGATTAGATAAATTAAACGTAGTCCCCAAAATTGTTTGGTCACATTATAAGAAGAAATAAATTGGAGAACTTGGTGACAACTGACAAGATTGAGGGGAACAGAACAAGGGGAAGGCAGAGGAGTAAATTCCTGTGTGGCTTTGTCAAGTGGTATGATCCAGACAAGTACACTGAGATGATCCAAAACTCTGGTGGCCGCATGAGATGGCGAAACATGACCTCCCCCGCTTATCAGTGTGGCACATGATGATGATGATGATGATATTATCAATCAGTCATCTAAGATGTTCGTGAGTGATGTTATCAATCAGACATCAAAGATTTTCGTGTGAAATGTTATCAATCAAAACGCACCTAGTTTACTTTCGCAGGCAATACCGTGACATCCATGATAGCAGTACAAGATGCAAACGGTACAAAATTCCGTTTCTTTGCTGTGTGCTAGATGACATTTCAGTCGCCCGTGGTAGACGAAGGTTCGGTTCCTAGAAGGTATTCATCAATATTATGTGATGTAAATGCTCGCTTGCTGGCCGGTTGGTCATACGTTCCATCCTCATCGGCGTGTAGTCAAATTAAAAAAAAAGATCTGGACTCCCAAGTTGACCCAGCCTAAAATGGTTACCAGGAAATGTCTTGTGAAGTAAAGGCGGTCAGTGTGATACTGACCCCATCACCCAGCGAGTGATCAATGGTCTATACAAAATATGGATCTAGCAACATATGGCCAGTCCGCATTAAGGCGTGTGAACAGGTTCTTGACTGACTGTACAAATAAGAAACTCAAGTCCCCTAGGTACGGTGTAATCAGGACAGTTCCGAGACACCCAAGGATCAACAAAGATGTGGATGGTGAAAAACTATCTATACTTGCAGGAACATTTGGCAATAAACACTGCTCCTAGGTATGGTTACCTGAAGTTAGTATCCAAAGATGTAACAGATAGTTAGCTCCCCAGAGTTTTGCAACTGTTCAAACAACTGGAAACGTACCGTGCTCAAAACTTCTACATTTGTCATTGCTATAATAAAAATAAGCCACGAGCCTATGTTAGAACCCTCGATAGAATAGTGGCCAGACGCTCGCCTGAAGTCCCGGTGGTCATGTGTTCGAATCAACATAGATATGGGCTTTTACATATTGATGTTGGTTCCAGGGTCGACGCAGCATAAAAGAGGATCTCATGAGTGATCTCAGGAAGAAACCTCATCCGGGGTGATATTGACCACATTACCCACCGAGAATCGATTAATGTGTAAAATATACATCTAGCACCATATACCCAATGCTAGAGGATCCATTTTACTTGTCAGTGACCAGCACAGCACTAGAGGATGGAACAAAAAGTGTAATATCCAATAGAAAATTAGTCAGGCAAGGATAATTATTATCAGAAGCCTATTCAGTTCTTATTCAGTGCAAGTGATGGATGATGCGACTACAAAACATCAACTGGTGATTACAGTCAGTCGTGAGCGAATGAGCGTTATCACGTTTGCAGATGACCAAGCCATTATTACAGGAGCGGTGAAATCGCTTAAAAAATTTCTCATCAAAATCAATGACTGCTAAAGTATTTGGAATGCCGATAAATCTCATTAACAGGCACTATTCAGTGCCACACCGATTCGAGTAGACGCCCATGCTTCTCTACATCAAGCGACTTCCAACAGCATGAATCAATTAGTATAGTGACAACTTTCCGTGCCATGGAAAAAGGCTCTCAAGAGTCCTCTCTAGGTGTCTGACTATATCTCTATTCTCACAGGTATTTCCGACTGTCACAGAATGTTCTAGTTGTTTTCCCTTCTTCTCAGAATGTGGTCTAGAATTATGACTGCCCTTCCTGATGTTTATGATGAGTTAGTTGTCTTTGTGTCCAAGCCTATCTGTCAACTATTACAGTCATCAACTGCCTATAATACCTTGCGGTGTAGGACGCTGAAGCTGTGGGGGGAGGGGGTGGGGGTGGTGTCCTGAGCCTGTGAAATTACTACACGAGTCAACCCTCACCTCCACGTGGTGTAGACCGGGAAACCATGACCGCGAGGCTAACGGGGCTATGTCTCGCCATAGGGGATGGACTCACTATGGTCAATATTTTCGTCCTAAACCTGCGACTGGCCTAGCAAGCCGGCAGGGGATCTTCATACTGCTCGTAGATAAACTAAGGATGTTATACATTATATATAAAAAAAAGTTTTGGCTTGCCCTATTCTGCTCTATATCTCGGTGATATATTTTCCATATGACGTTATCCATGTGTCTGGCTACTTACATATCTGTATTTACTTCAAACCAATACCATTGGCCTTAAATTGTACATTTAAGCACGATCTATTTCTGTGATATTAACATTATTTATGTCTTTCTCTTAGTCAAGATGTAGCCCATTTATTTAAATGTCTATAACCAATATAGCTAAAATTTTATGTAGTTCCTTTGAATTATTGTTAACAAGATTATCCCATCGGCATAAGATAAGTTATTTACATTTTGACCATCAACCGCGATCCTCCGCCCATGCTCAACAGATCTCTTTATATGCCCACTGTCTATCGAATACCAATCAGGGAACAGTGCACACCTTTGTCTGAAATCCTTCTCTATGCATGAAATGTTCCTAAATGGATGTTGATTGTTGTAACCGCTATTTGCTGCCAATATATGTTCTTTACCAATTGCAGATCTTTGTCATCAATGTTTAATTGTTCTGGTAGTTTGATTATTGTTACCGTGTGCCGCGATGTCAAATGCTTCAGTAATGTCTATGAAGCATAAATACAGATATGTTTTAAATTCTATAGCTCTTTCTACGGTGACGTTGTTTGTACCTTCTTCAGCTGCAAATATCGACATTGTAATTTCCTAGTAAAAATAGTGATGATAATTACGAAACACTCTTAGTATAACTAATTGAAAGATTACTGACAAAGTGCAGAAGTTTCACAATATGGGTGAAATAATTACAAAGGATGCGCGTTACGAAATTGAAATATAATAACGGATTGTAGCAGTTAAAAAACGCGTTCCGGGAGAAATACACATTAATGATTTCATAAATATTATATTATAAGGATTATCAGCACTGAGCAGAGTTGAAAGAATAATCATATTGTATATCTGGCCCTTAGAACTATACAGCTCATAAACATGAAATGTAACCTAAGAGAACGGAAGGAACTTTGATGCTTTTGAGATATGGTATTGTCATAGAATACAAAAGGATGGTCACAATGTATGTGAAATCCGCATATACTTTAGAACGTACGAGAAAATAGGTGTCTATTGACAAAAGTAAAAACCTAAGCTTTCTTTGCTTATTCAAAATGTGAGAAATAAAGGGCAATCCACTAGAAACAACAAGGCGTCACAATATTTGCAGTTACTTCACACAGACATGCAATGATAATGATATTAACAATTAGGTAGAGATGAAGAGAATTGTTGAGAATAGCGTAATATGAATGACATGACCAGTCGACGTCAGTCTTAGGATTGATGTATCGGATGATGTTGTTGATCTATAATATCTTATATGTATGTACTATATCAGATCGCCTTGCGATGAATTTCAGCATGGCATACGATTTGGACGTCATAATATATAATACTTTAAATAGATATTTGCCAACGCGCAGATGGGGATATTTCAAATTTACGTATAGTATTACAACAACTTCATCAGCTTTAGAAATCTGTTTGCTTAACAAAACATGAAAATGAGAGCGAAATTAGGAAAGCTTTTGCAATTGTGAAATTCGAACGAACGTTAAAAATGGTAACGTGTGCAGAGAGAGCAATAGACAGAGAGGAGAGAGAGAGAGAGAGAGAGAGAGAGAGAGAGAGAGAGAGAGAGAGAGAGAGAGAGAGACTAAGAGAGAGAGCGAGCGAGTGAGGAGAGGGAGAGAGAGAGAGAGAGAGAGAGAGAGAGAGAGAGAGAGAGAGAGAGAGAGAGAAAGAGAGAGTATGATAATGATGATGACTTGCTAACAGAATGAGCTGCGGAGATAAATGGCTTTAGGAAACGATTTGTTTTGACAACACCCGGGAGCAGTTTGTGAACAAGAATGATGACGGATTTAAATTCGGATAGACTTAGTGCAGATGTAAGCAGTTTGTGATTTGGGATTGATGTTTGATGCAGAATGATCAATTGATTCCTGCTGGCATTTGTAGACGTCAGCGGTCATACAACACTCTCACATTCAGGCAGGTCAGACAGACAGACAGACATACAGAAAGACAGGTAAACTGATAGACAGACAGACAGACAGACAGACAGACAGACAGATTGATTGGTTGATTAATTGATACATTGACGGATTGATTGTTACATATGCAGATTTATTGATACATCGATTGATTAATGCATCGATAGATTGATACATAGGCAGATTGATTGATACATCTACAGAATGATTGATACGTAATCAGATTGACTGATACATAGTCGGATTGATTGATGCATCGATAGATTGATTTATGCATTGACAGATTGATTGATACAAAGACATACTGATTGGTGCATGGATAGATTGATTGATACATCGACAGGTTGATTTATGCAATGACGTATTGAATGATACATTGACATATTGATTGATGAATCTACATATTGATTGATGCATCGACATATTGATTGATGCATCGAAAGACTGACTGATGCATCGACAGATTGATTGATGCATCGACATATTGATTGATGCATTGACATATTGATTGATGCATTGACATATGATTGATGCATTGATAGATTTATTGAAGCAAAGATGCATGATTGATGGACTGATAGATGGAATTATATATAAATGGACGGATAGATGGATGCACGGATAGATGGATATATGGATAGGTGTATAGACGGACAGACAGACGGATTGACAGACAGACAGCAGAAGAAATGACTAGACAAATAGACTAGACTAGATAAAGACTAGATAGATAGATAGATAGATAGATAGATAGATAGATAGATAGATAGATAGATAGATAGATAGATAAATAGATAGATAGAAGAACGAACGAACCAACGAAAGTACAAACAAACTTTATTTTCAAAGGTTTGATAATCGGGCACGCAGGCCCGTCATGCCCATTCTGCCCTTCTTCTCTATATCCTCTCATACAATTATTTAATTCAACATCACTTATTAAGCTAATCTAAGACAACAAAAGAACAATAAGCATTAAAACGCATGAAATATAATCAATAATACATTACTAACTGAGGCAATGTTTAACGTGGGCATTATTAATACCTAAGGAAGGTGTAACGTACCAAGCATATAGGAATGTTTATTGGCTAGTAGTCGTTTAAGATAATTTTCCATTATTATTTTTGTTTCGGGGGTAGGGGAGGGGGGAAGAGGGGGTATGTAGTCTGTACTGAGGTAGTGTTCAAACAGGTTGTGACTGTATGTATCATTATTGGTGGTGTCGTTGATTTCTTGTGGAAGATGGTTCCACAACTGAGCGGCAGAGTATGCTAAGCTTGTTTTACATAAGTCTAGACAGACAGACAGATGGACGGACGGAAGGAATGGGACGAAATAGAACGGACAGACGGGACGGGACGGAGGGACTGACGGGACGGGCAGACGAGACAGACGGAAGGGAAAGGACGGGACGGACGGACAGGACGGGACGGGACAGGACGGGATGGACGGACGAGATGGGGCAGGACGGGACGTAAGGGAATGGATGGACGACACAAAAAGGGACGGGACGGGACTTACGAACGGGATGGGACAGGATAGGACGTAACGGGATAGATGGACGGGACAGGACGGGACGGGGCGGGCATACAATTCAACGTTTGACGAGATAAAATAACTTTATATTAAAAGTGTTTAATAAACACTCAGACACAGACGCAACGTCAAGAACAATAATTGACACTACCAATGGAAGATGATTTAGTACCATACAGAGGTGACAACTGATTCAAAATCCATGAATTCTACATCTTCTTCTTTGTCCGTCCCATAGACTTTCATGTTAATGTAGCAGTTAGTTTCAGGCTCATGACATCTCTGGACCATGTTTTCAACAGAATGAACATGATTGATTGATACAACAAACAGACATGTGTCCTTGTTATATGGACAAATTAGTTTAAGCGTATCTTTTCATTTCAGATTGTCGGCGCTTGATAGGTGTAAGAGCCACATGTGCTTCTTTAGCCTACATATTTTGTCTGCAGCAGTTTAGGAAAGACAATGACAGTAGTTAGGGATGGCGGAAACGATAATGATTTAGGGAGCCTCCCTATGACCTTGACCTCGATGGATTGAGGTCACTTCTTCTCGGTCTCGCAGTCGGGGCGGGTAAGGGGCGATATCTAAGTCATATCTAAGGGCGATATTTCTAAGAAACTCTTATGTTTCTAAGGGCAGATAACTATTGAGTGGGTGTATACAATTATAATTAATAATAAAAAAATAAAATAAATAAAAATAAACTAAAAAACGACCACACGCGGGGTGGGGGAGTGGGGGTGGGGCACGGTGTCGTGCATCGCATTGTGGTATTAGTGGCTTCAACACTAGCAACATGTGGTTTAAGAGTGTTAAATTAAAACCTTGTAAAATAAAGATGACGTGTTTTATCGGTTGTAATGGATATGGCTTAGTGAAATTCGATGTTAAGGGATGGATAGCGGTTATTAGTGATCTGTAGAGGGTCGTAGTGTTTAAACACTATCATCATACGGGATGAAAAATGAAAACTTTAAAATGCAAAGATTGACGGTATTATTGGCTGTTGTGGGTATGGCTTAGTGAAAATCGGTGTTAAAGGGGGGGGGGGGGGGTGATAGCTGTTAAAGGCGACATATAGAGGTCGTAGTGGTATATATACTAGTATCATACGGGTACAAATGAAAACCTTAAAATGTAACGATGACCTATATTATTGTTTGTAGTGAGTATGGTTTCGTCAAATTCAATGTTAATGGGTGGGTAGCAGTTATTAGTGATCTGTAGATGGTCGTAGTGGTTCAAACACTATTATCATTCGGCTTACAAAATGAACACTTTGAAATGCAAAGATTGCCGGTATTATTGGCTATTGTGGGTATGGTTTAGTGAAACTCAGTGTTAAATGGTGGGTTGCGGTTATTAGCGACATGTAGAGGGTCGTAGTGGTATATACACTAGTATCATACGGGTACAAATGAAAACCTTGAAAAGTAACGATGACCTGTATTATTTATTTGTTGTAGTGAGTATGGCCTAGTCATATTCGGTGTTAAGGGTGGGTAGCGGTTACTAGTGATCTGTGGAGTATCGTAGTGGTTTAAACACTATCACCATTCGGGTTACAAATGACTAGTTTAGAGTTAAGATTGTCGCTATTACGGATGTAGTGGGTATGGCTTAGTGAAATTCGTTGTTAAGGGTTGGGTGTGTAGGTAGGTAGCTAGATAATTGCTGCCGAACACTAAAATCATACGGTTTCAGAGGGTTAATTGAATACCTTAAATCTCTCTCTCACTCTCTCTCGCTCCTTTCTATACTCGTTAGGGTGGTCCATCAAGTGTATGTACACTTTCATTACCTCTCTGTGTGTCTATACGGGTCTTTGCCTCGCTTCCCAGCAACCCAATTCCAAGACCAATATATGTTCTTCGGCGTGTCCATTCATTACCACGTTTCACACCCAGAATAATCTACAGATTCTATGTAACACTTCAACATTCAAATAAGCTATTATGTTAGAAAATTTTTTTACAGCGTTGGTCACATACAGAAAAATCTCGTCCAAACTTATAAAAAAGTAGCAAAATGTCTTAGCCAAATGGGAAAAGTATCAGCCTAATAGGAAAATTTGTTAGCCAAATGTGAAAAAAATATTGGACAAGTAAAGAAATAAAGCGTCCAAATCTATAAAAGGTAGGAAAATGTGTTAGCCAAATGGGAAAAATATCGACCAAGTAGGAAATTTTTTTAACCAAATGGAGAAAATGACCAAAATAGGAAATAGCTCGACCAAACTTATAAAAAGTAGGGCAATTTGTTAGCCAAATGTGAGAAACATCGGTAATGTAAAGAAATATCTCGTTTAAAGTTATGAAAAGTAGGAACATGTGCTAGCAAAATGGCAAATATATCGACCAAGTAGGAACATTTGTTAGCCAAATGTGAAAAACACTGGTCAAGTAAAGAAACACCGCACCCAAACTTATGAAAGGTAGTAAAATTTGTTAACCAATGGGACAAAAATGTTGACTAAAATAGGAAATATCTCATCAAAATTAATAAAAAGTAAGAAAGTTTGTTAAGCAAATAGGAACCATATTGGCCAAGTGAAAACATATGTCAACCAAACTTGCAAATACCTCGTCCAAACTTATAAAAAGGAAAAGTTGTTAAACAAATGGGAAAAAATTGACCAAAATAGGAAATAGCTCACCCAGGCTTATAAAAAGTAGGAAAATATGTTAGTCAAATGGGATAAAATGTTGACCAAATCTCGTCCAAACTTATAAAAAGTAGGACAATTAGTTAACAAATGGTGAAAGATATTTGCCAAGTAAAGAAGTATCTCGGCCAAACGTACGAAAAATAGGACATTTGTAAACCAAATGTGAACAAATATCGGTCAAAGAGAGATATATTTCAACAAAACTTATAAATAGATTAGTCAAACTTATAAAAATGTAAGAACATTTGTTACCCAAATGCGAAAAATGTCGACCAAATACAGAAAGATCTCATTCAATTTTATGAAAAGTGGGAAACATTGTTAACCAAATGGGAAAAATATTGGTCAAGTAAAAACATATTTCTACCAAACTTGCAAATATCTGTACCAAACTTATAAAAAGTAGGAAAATGTGTTAACCGAACGGGAGAATTGTTGGCCTAAATACAGAAATATCACAGCAAAACTTATGAAAAGTGCGTAAATTTTCTAACCAAATGTGGAAAATAATTGACCGCATAACGAAATATCTCGTCCAAACTTATGAAAAGTGAGTAAATTTGATAACCAAATGTGAAAAATATTGACCAAGTAACGAAATATCTCGGCCAAACTTATGAAAAGTAAGAAAATTGGTTAGCCAAATGGGAAAAATATTGGCCAAGTAAAGAAATAACGCTTCCAAATTTATAAAAATGAGGAACATATGTTAACCAAATGAGAAAAATCTTTGCCAAATAGGAAAATTTGTTAGCCAAATGGAACAAATATTGACCAAGTAACGAAATACATCATCCAAACATATGAAAAGTAGGAAACTTTAACTAAATGGGAAAAATATCGACCAAAAAGAGAAATATTTCAACTAAATTTATAAAAAGTAGGAAAATTTGTCAGCCAAATGGGAAAAAGTTCGGCCAAATACAGAAATATCTCAACCAAACTTATAAAAAGGAGGAAAAGATGTTGGCCAAATACAGAAATATCTCGACCAAACTTATAAAAAGTAGGAAAATTTGTAAACCGAAGACCGAAGAAAAAAATATTGGTCAAACTAAGAATTATGTCGACCGAGGTAGGAAAATACGTTAACCGAAGTAATAAACGTATTGGCCAAATACTAAATTATATCAACCAAACTTATACATATCTCGGCAAAACTTATGAAAAGAAGGAAACTATTTTAACCAAGTGTGAAAAAAAGGATCGGCCAAAGAGAGAAATATCTCACCCAAACTTATTGAAGGTAGGAAAATAGGTTAGCCATATGGGGAAAATGTCGGTCCAATACAGAAATCTTTCAACCAAACTTATAAAAAATAAGAAAATTTATTAATCAAATGTGAATAATTGTGGCAAAATTTCAGCCAAACTTATAAATATCGCAACCAAACTTATGAAACGTAGGAAAATTTGTTGACCAAATGGGAAAAAACGTTGGCCAAATACAGAAATGCTCAATGCTCGTTTTGCGGTCAATATTTTTTACATTTGGTTAACAAATGTACGCACTTTTCATAAGTTTGGGTGTGATATCTATGTATTTGGCCAACAATTCTCTCGTTTGGTTAACACATTTTCCTACTTTTTATAGGTTTGGTTGAAATATATTTTTAGTTGACCAATATTTTTCCCCTTTGGTGTCGTGAAGTCACTCCAAGTTACAATCAGATGTCAAAAATACCAAGGACAGTCAGAGTAACAACTGTAGTTGTTTACTAAGAGGTTCGGTGAGATCAATCAATACACCGTCCTTTGAAATTTCCCCACCAGTCAGGAAATTGTAACCAGGTGGTTGTAATACGCGGGCTTGTTTTAGGTGTCCGGACAGGAGGAGACAACTGGGGACATTGATTAAAAAACAAGGGAGATAAGATCTTATTCTGAAATGGATAGTCTGCCCTTGGAATCATCTGATGTGTTGACATCAAAAGAACTTCACTAGAACACTCCCAGCTCTTGGTGACAAAAACATGATTTGTTTTTGGCTAATGTAGCTCAAACAGTTGAAGTAGGCAGAAGTGATAACTGGCTCGATCCGTGTTGAATAGAATCGCATGTGTTCGGTTTTGCTTAACATGTGTCTTTTATGGCAAATGGTGTATTTGATTCAGAGGTTGAGTCAGGACGGCATAAGGTATTTTATAGATTGCATCTAGCTATAATTAATGTGGAATAGCTTAGGAATATAGTTTAGGACTATAGCATAGTGTTGTTGCATTGTGGTTAGGTAGTCAAGGAATATCAGCGACAATAGGCAGTCGCATTGTTAAGATTAACTAGTGTAAGAAGGCAGGTGGCTCCGCTGATGGGAAATAGTGAAATGGGATGATATTTGGGGAGATTGGGGATGGGGAGAATGTCCAAAGGTGGGATCTTCCAGTGAGGTCTGCTGGGGGTCTACACTTTGCATTTTGCTCTGTCCTGGTCTTAACCCACCGCGGACCGGAGTGAAGAGCTCCTCTGCCCATGACAGATTTGGTTCACTGTCATGTATCTGAGTGAGGATGTCAGCCTAAACCCATCCAATGGAGGTCAGGGACAGGTGCTCTCAGGTTCCCTTAGGTCACTCAAGTCACTGAGAATGGAGACCTTAATGCAGGCAGTTAGTCAGCAACTTTTGCACTGGGCCCATGATGAAAGGGGTTTAAAGGAACAATCGTGAGAGTATTTATTAAACGTCACACGTTAGCAGAATATTAGAGATTGTTTTCTCCGCATCATTTTGGAGAAGGAACAATCGTGAGATTAATGTTTCGAACATCATATGTGAACAGAACAATAGAATTGTTGTTTTTTACTGTTTGTTTTTTAGGTCACTCAAGTCACTGAGAATAGAGACCTTAATGCAGGCAGTTAGTCAGCAACTTTTGCACTGGGCCCATTATGAAAGGGGTTTAAAGGAACAATCGTGAGAGTATTTATTAAACGTCACACGTTAGCAGAATACTAGAGATTGTTTTCTCCGCATCATTTTGGAGAAGGAACAATCGTGAGATTAATGTTTCTAACATCATATGTGAACAGAACAATAGAATTGTTGTTTTTTACACCACATGGGAAAGGTCCAGTGGGTATTATGTTTTCACACGACAGGTGAACAGACTAATAGGTACTGTTTTTACCACATCACATGGGAATAGAACAGTATAAACTGATTAGGAAGTTATTAAAACAGTGGTCTTGTGAGCAGTAGAAACTTTAGACAGGAATTACATTTAGTTCAAGGAACAGTATTTTCGTGTCCTCACTAGACAAGGATGTTATAAGTCTAAGAACAATAGGGACATGTAATAATGGTATGTGATCCAGGCAGTATCAGTGTTAAACTGTGACTAGGTATATGAGTGATCAAGCAGCGACCGGTGGAAGTCTACATCTAGCAGGAGGGACACATTCCTTGGTGAGAGAAATGTGGACTGAATGAGGATGTGGTGTGATCCTTTCCGGGATGATCGGGCTGGGCTCTTCAGCTACTTGGTCTAAGTTTGCACATACTAGAATATTCGACACACATTCTACACAGCACACACACACACACACACACACACACACACACACACACACACACACACACACACACACACACACACACACACACACACACACACACTTCTCACACACATACTCTCTGCTTAATAAATTATTTTGTATTTATTTGTTAGAGCTAGAATTGTTGAGTATGTTGTGTTGGGGAAGAGTGAGAGGGGTATGATCTAGGGGTGAGTGAGAGTAAGAAAGAGGTGTCGACAGACTGATGGAGTTTTGTGGACGGAGTCTGGTGGTTTCTCTAGGACAATAATATTGGGTTAATAAAAATGTGGGTGTTGATTCCCCTCACTCCAGGGACAACACTAAAGTAAGAAAGGATAACTTACGACATTTGGTTAACAATGTTTCCTACTTTTCATAAGATTGGATGAGATCTTTCTGTATCTGGTCGACATTTTTCGCATTTGGGTAACAAATGTCCTTACTTTTTTTATAAGTTTGACTGATCTATTTATACGTTTAGTTGAAGTATTTCTCTCTTTGATCGATATTTGTTCACGTTTGGTTTACAAAATGTCCTATTTTTCATAAGTTTCGCCGAGATATTTCTTTTCTTGGCAAATATTTTTCACATTTGGTTAACAAATGTTCCTATATTTTATAAGTTTGGACGAGATACTTCATAGTTTGGTCAACATTGTGTCCCATTTGACTAACAAATTTTCCTACTTTTTATAAGCCTGGATGAGCTATTTCCTATTTTAGTCAACATTTTCCCCATTTGGTTAACAACCTTTCCTACTTTTTATAACTTTGGACGAGGTATTTGCAAGTTTGGTTGAAATATGTTTTCACTTGGCCAATATTGTTCCCATTTGTTTAACACATTTTCTTACTTCTTATAAGTTTGGATGATATATTTCTCATATATTTGGTTAACATTTGCTAACCATTTGATTATCACATTTTATTACCTTTCATAAGTTAGGGTGCGATGTTTCTTTACTTGACCACTATTTTTCACATTTGGCTAACAAATGTTCCTACTTGGTTGATATATTTGCCATTTGGCTAGCACATTTTATTACTTTTCATAAGTTTGGACGAGATATTTCTTTACATGACCGATGTTTCTCACATTTGGTTAACAAATTGCCCTAAATTTTATAAGTTTGTGCGAGCTATTTCCTATTTTAGTCAATATTTTGCCCATTTGGTTAACACATTTTCTTACTTGGTCGATATTTTTTCCATTTGGCTAACACATGTTCCTACATTTTATAAATTTGTACTCTTTATTTCTTTACTTGGCCAATATTTTTAACATTTGGTTAACACATTTTCTTATTTGGTTGATACTTTTACCATTTGGCTAAGACATTTTCCTACTTATTTATACGTTTGGAGGAGATATTTCTGTACTTGGTCAATATTTTTCACATTTGACTAACACATTTTAGTGCTTTTTATAATTTTGGACGATATTTTTCTGTATTTGACGAACATGTTAAATAATTTGTCTAACATAATTGCTGATTTGAATGTTGAAGTGTTACACAGAACCTGTATATCTGTCTGGGTGTGAAACGTGGCAATGAGGAGACACGCCTGAGAACATATATTGGTCTTAGAACTGGGTTGCTGGGGAACTAGGCAAACACCCGTATAGACACACAGAGCCTAATGAAAGGGTAAATACACTTGATAGGCCACCCTAACTGGTATAGGGAGAGCGAGAGAGAGAGAGAGAGAGAGAGAGAGAGAGAGATTTAAGGTTTTCATTTAACCCTCTGAAACAGTACGATGCTAGCAATTATCTAGCTACCTGTCCACGCAACCACCACTTAACGACGAATTTCACTAAGCCATACCCACTACAACCATAATACCGACTATCTTAACTTTAAAGTTTTCATTTGTATCCCGTATGATGATAGCGTTTAAACCATTATGACCCTCTACTAATAACCGCAACGCACCCATTAACATGGAATTTAACTAAGACATACCCACTACAACCAGTAATACAGATCATTGTTACTTTTTAAGGTTTTCATTTGTACCCTATGATACTAGTGTATCTACCACTACGAACCTCTACATGTAACTAATAACCGATACCCACCCCTTAACACCGAGTTTCACTAAGCCGTACCAACCACAGATAATAATACCGGCAATCATTGCATGTTAAGGTTTTCACTTTGTAACCCGTATGATGATAGTGTTTAAACCGCTACGATCCTCTACAGATCACTAATAACCGCTATTCACCCCTTAAAGTCGAATTTCACTAAGCCATACCTACTACTACTACTACTACTACTACTACTACTACTACTACTACTACTACTACTACTACTACTACTACTACTACTACTACTACTACTACTACTACTACTACTACTACTACTACTACTACTACTACTACTACTACTACTACTACTACTACTACTACTACTACTACTACTACCACTACTACTACCACTACTATCACTACTACTACTACTACTACTACTACTACTACTACTACTACTACTACTACTACTACTACTACTACTACTACTACTACTACTACTACTACTACTACTACCACTACTACTACCACTACTATCACTACTACCTACTACTACTACTACTACTACTACTACTACTACTACTACTACTACTACTACTACTACTACTACTACTACTACTACTACTACTACTACTACTACTACTACTACTTCTACTACTACTACTACTACTACTACTACTACTACTACTACTACTACTACTACTACTACTACTACTACTACTACTACTACTACTGTTAGTCAGTTTTTAGTGAAATATGGCTGATCCACCGTATGACAGTAGACGTTACTACCTGCTTTCTGTCATAGCCAAATATTGGGCGGCGCTTACCAAACCCGACACCCCACATTGTGCCAACGGCTTCGAGCGAAAATCGCAACTGGGAAGGTAAAAGCCTTAATCTGTTGCGCGGAAATGCAACCTAAAGACAAAATGTCATGGCAGAGCATCTAGGCCCTAAGTCTTGCTTGGCAGCTGGTCTAGGATCGAAGCTCCGACAGGCGGACAGCTAGAGCATTGCTTTGCTGATCCGGCATCTTCTGCAACTTGTCTTGTTCCAGATGTAGAGGTGTTACCTTTCCCCTGGAGTAAATTAGGCAGGCCGAGAGAGAGGATCATGCTGCAATGGGCAACACATGTTCTCTATATTTTAGCCCAAGCTTTGTCCAATGGAGAGGCAATAACTCCATCTGTAGTCTTAAGCATGTTTTCACATTCATCCACAGTGGACAAACATTTGCATCGTGAATTGGCCTTATCAGCCACACTCGCCACCGCCTTGGGTCGTAGTTATTAAGCCATTTTGAAGCACAATGTACAAAACTATCGTCTGTCAAGACGGAAAGGTGCCAATTCAATTCAATACCCACTACAACCAATAACACCGGCCATCTTTACATTTTAAGTTCTTTTATTTTTAACCCGTATAATGATAGTGATTCAACTACTACGACCCTCTACAGATCACTGATAACCGTTATCCACCCATTAACATCGAATGTTACTAAGCCATATCCACTACAACCAATAATACCGATCATCTTTACTTTTTAAGGTTTTAATTTGTAACTCATATGATGATAGTGTGTAAACCACTACGACCCTCTACGGATAACTAATAACCACTACCCACCCTTAACTATGAATTTCACTATGCTATATCCACTACAACCGATAATAACGGCCATATTTACTTTACAATGTTTTCATTTAACACTCTGAAACCACATGATGCTAGTGTTTAAGCCACTAATACTACAACGCGATGCACCACCCTGCGCCCCACCCCACTCCCGTCAAACGCGCATGGTCGTTTTTATTATAAAATTATTTTATTTTTATTTATTTTATTTGTTATTATTAATTATATTTTTATACACCCACTCAATAGATATCTGCCCATAGAATTATCACTCTTAGATATGACTTAGATATCGCCCCTTAACCGCCCCGACTGCGAGACCGAGAAAGAGTGACCTCAATCCATCGAGGTCAAGGTCATAGTGAGGCTCCCTAAATCATAATCGTTTCGCCATTCCTAATATATATCCACCCTTAACATCGAATTTCACTAAGCCATAAACACTACAACGAATAAAACCAGCCATCTCCCGCAGAAGTCGGATGTGTCGGCCTAACGGCGCAAGAACGCAGCTTTGCTGTAAACAGGGACAACGCAATCACATCCGGAAAAAAAACTCTGGATGAACGCAGAAGAAGAAGAAGATACCAGCCATCTTTACTTTTTCATTTGTAATTCGTATGATGATAGTGTTGAAACAACTACGACCCTCTGCAGATCACTAAAAACCGCCTTCCACCCCTTATAATCGAATTTCACCAAGTCATACCCACTACAATCAATAATACCGGCTATCTTTACTTTGTAAGGTTTTCATTTGTAACTCTTATGGTGATAGTGTTTAAACCACTACGACTCTCTACAGATCACTGATAAACTCTACCCACCCCTTAAAAATCAATTTCACTAAGCCATATCCACTACAGCCGATAATACCGGCCATCCTTACATTACAAAGTTTCATTTAACACTCTGAAACCACATGATGCTAGTTTTTAAGCCACTATTAATACAACGCGATGCACCACTCCGCGCCCCACCCCCACAATCCCCAACCCGCACATGGTCATTTTTTATGTTATTTTTATTTATTTTATATTTTATTATTAATTATAATTTTATTCACCAACTCAATAGGTATCTGCCATGTGAAACACAAGAGATTCTTAGAATTATCGCCCTTGGATATGACCTAGATATCGCCCCTTACCCGCCCCGATAGCGAGACCGAGAAGGAGTGACCTCAGTCCATCGAGGTCAAGGTCATAGTGAGGCCCCCTAAATCATAATCGTTTCTGCCATCCCTAACTACTAATGTCACCACTTTGGTCCTTTCGTAGAGCCGACAGTGTTAGAAGGCAAAGGGTGGAACGTAGCCCTTCAAGAAAGTCAGCTTTCAGGTAGGTGTAGGGAAGAACGGTAGCACAGTGGCTGGGCACCAGCCTGCCGGAAAGGTAGTTATGTGTTAGAGTTCCCATAAAGGCGGTTATTTAAAAAAAAAATACATATTAGCCAGTGCTCCTGTGTACCAGGCAACGTTCTGGATGGCTGGCGTGGCATTGGACACATCACGAATAGAGTGCCAGTTGTTCTTTAAAAATATGGGAATAATGTAGTATACCCAATACGGCACAGATGTGGACAATGATCTTTTACATTTTACTGACAGTTGAGTTGAGTCAAGAACAGACATCAAAGCACTCAGGACATTCCCACATGTGCTCCGTCCACACGTTCAACAGCTAGCGAAGAGTATCAATACTAGAGTATATCAGGGACGCGGTGGTTGACCCATATTGTATTTTGATGACCCAGCGACCCACTGAGATAGTATGTTCCGTGTTAAGACCTCCGTCTACACCATGTAGCAGACTTGGCATAGTTCGCAGTGAACATGCTTAGCAAGATACTGCCATGAGTTCAGCCCTCAACAGTGACAATATATTTTTCTTTCTACCGGTACGGCTGTGAGGTAAATCCAACATTTTAAAATAGGCCATCATCATATATTGTCAACAACTTAACTGACAGGCATCATCGGGTACTTCTCACACACCCATACAAGACAACCTGCAAGTCGTGTGGGAGGCAAAATGCATGGTCCATTTTATTGCCGTTGGCTCGCTTACAAGCGGTAAACAGTCGCTAATGCAATACACAATATACAGCCACAGAATTATCTAACACAAACTGCTAACCCTATGCTAACTCTATCTACTAGTGAACACAAAACTCCTAACGTTATTCTAAACGATGTGAACGCCCCAAGTCCAGTCTCCCGTCTGCCGAACATCTCTCCCGTGGTTACACACTACGCGGGGTGACCTTCTCCTTCGTGCGTGTTACCTCACATCGCACGCTGCTGGCAAAACGTGGCCTGTTGAGTGTCTACTCAACTGTGCTCTGGCTTCATGAGGTGTGGTGGTATCGTGATTAGAGTGCTAACTCTCTGAACACCGCCTGCGTGTATCATGAGGGAGTGGCTAACCTTCCACTATTCCCTCATCTCCCCTGCTCTTGCCTCGGGCACCGCATCTCCTCCTGGTCCCTCCAGGATTGACCGCTCTCCCTGGCGGAGGGTATGTGGTCGAGTCTTTGACACACACCCGCCCCTCTTGTGTTGCGTCATCAACTTTCACTTATTGGTTGTGACGCAAGGAGGTTTCTACACAAAAAATTAGTGTCTCTAATTTTTGTCAAAGACTCTAGATAACCTGGCTCTGGGCTATCCAATAGACTATTAACAACTATTGTCACAATGTAGCAAAGCCTCACTTGGCTACTGGCAATCGCCACAAACTTGCCTGGTTGGCGTGAGCCCCTTCTCACATGCTATATTATATTTATCAGAGGTATGTCTGAACCGGACCGTTGTCTTATAAGACCTGCCCTCACATAGTAAATTAACTTACTACCCATACAAAGTTGACTTTCTTAGGGTCAACACATGAATTGCTTCATGTCCCCCATATAATATTTAACAACCATTCTACAAGAGTGTGTGCGACAGGCTTTACCTCCTTCGCTTCCGCGCGTAAGACTATTTCACTGTTAATTTAGTTCTTCGTTGTCTATTATGTCCCCTGGCCCCAAAGTTATCTGCCTTTGATCTACAAATAGTGTATGCAATCTATATGTTTGTTTTTCTGGTTGTTTGCGTGTTTGGATGGAATAACTCTACTAATCTAACTTTACCCTATATTTCTACTTTATCTGTGTATGTATGTTAGTTTTTTGAGTGTCATAAATTTATTCAATGTGGCCACAAGCAGGTGTATAACACTGATTCGTGACTACATTCCATTGTTATGAAACCTAAAATACTGTAATCTAAGTTCTAAACTATATGATTGACAACACATTCACACTAACACAATTTCCATAGCGAAAACCAACATTAACGCAAACAAATATTAAAAGTCGTGGCAGGCAGCAGAAGAATTTGCTGATTGCTTGCATTCTCTCCCGTCTATCTTTCATTCATTCTCACTTTCACCCTTCTGTCATACTTCTTTCACCCTTACTTCTATCACACATCACTCATCCCTCCATACTTATTCTTCTGCTTATTTAAAAACCTTGGAGTGAGACTGTACACGTTTGGCTCAGTTTGAGATGATTGAGCCTCATGACTGTGCGCTAGTCATTGCACGAGTCATATATGTACATTATATTTACATGGGCGAGACAGGGTTGATGGCTTGTCCCTTTGATCTCATCATCTAGTATGTTACACTAACCTAAAGTATCATATTTTATATTATAATAAACTATTCTCCTTTTATAACTAAGTATTTAATGTGTTACCTAAGTTCTATTATGTTAATTATATTATCTGTTTATCCTACTTGTTATGTTTATCTAATCTAAGGGATGTAATGTAACTATTTAAATGTAATTAGTGTGATATGAGTTATGTACCTTAATTACCTGGATGATGTGAACATAAATTATGTACTTTTCTA
Source organism: Cepaea nemoralis (assembly GCA_014155875.1). Lineage (NCBI taxonomy): Eukaryota > Metazoa > Mollusca > Gastropoda > Stylommatophora > Helicidae > Cepaea > Cepaea nemoralis. Next base: position 185,183 of record JACEFZ010001550.1, read on the forward strand.
ATACTATACTATCTAATGTTGTTAGATTGAAAATGAATCATATGATTAATGTTCTTAATCTAAATTATGTAAATGATGTATGTAAAATGATAATACTAATTATTGGTAATGTTTGATCGATGGTATGGTTTTCCTTAATATGGAATAAACTAACCTAAACTAAAGCTAAATGAAATGTAACACTCTAAATGGTACTATTTCTATTAAAATTTTACTTTAGCTTGTAATTACCTATTTTTTTTTTTTTACGTCTAACCTAATATTTTAAGCTAAATAGCTGGGTTGATTACTGTACTAACTATGCTATTTAAATAAATGAGAATTATTATATTACCTACTTCTATCTCTCATCTATCACTATGTTAAAATATTATCTTACATATCACATTAAGTTTATATACATGGTCTTCAGTTCTCTCAGGTTAGTAGTTGCCTTCATGTTTGTATATTGGTATAGGCACAATATAACTACATAATTTGCCTGGGTATCTGAAATACATTTTACGGTCATAATAATGTTCATCGGTAGTGCACGTGTAGAGATTCGCTGGTGTCGTAGCTTAGTCTTTATGTGTCTGAAATTAAGCACTGTTCTGACACTGTTTTCTACATTTCACACAAATGATACACCGGACTGGAGCTTAGTTGGAAATGAGCTGTCCTGATTCACACGGTAGTATCTAAGTTCTGTAGCACAGTTCTTAAGTTAATGTCTACGGACACATGATAGTTCGTTGTACTTGGTACACTCTTAAGCACACCATGGGTGTATATGTAATCTATTTTACATAGCATATTGTACTGTATTCATGTACTAACTATCACTCTACATTATTATGTGGGATTTCAGGTATTATTACCTCAGATGGTCTACTGAGGGTATCAGCCAGAATGTTGTCCTTACCCTTGATATGTTCTATACTAAACGTATAGTTCTGAAGTATCAGAGACCACCTGTATATCCGGTCGTTTCTGTGCACCCCAGTTTGGATGACCGTGATGGGAGAATTATCTGTCTGGACAATGAAGTGTACACCCGCCAGAAATCGATGGAGCTTCCTCACTGAATAGATGACGCTGAGGGCTTCCAGTTCTGCTATCGAATATCTGGACTCGGCAGGTGTGATCTTACGGCTCACGTAGCAAATTGGATGGAAGATGCCCTCATAAAATTGCCCTAGGACTGCAGCGATGGAGATCCTGCTGGCATCTGTCCTAAGATAATAAACGAGCCCAGGATTAGGCAAGCGGAGGATGGGAACATTACTAAAAAGAATTTTCAATTTTGACAATGCAAAAATTAATAATGCATCCTTCACATTTCATTTCCAGAAGATTTTAAGACATTGGAAAATATAATTGTAATTTCTGAGTAATTTACTAATCCCAAAAGGTTTCTGACCTGTTTCCTTCTGTTAGACATGGGCAGATTCATAATTTTGGTACTACTTTTCAGGTCAGTCTTTAGTTGATCTTGAGAAATGACATGACCCAAAAATGAATTTATTTTAGGCATAATTTGACTTTGCTTGGTTTGACAGTGAGACCGCGGAGTCGCACTCTGTCAAAGGCATGTCTCAGTTTCAGTAGGTGTATTGTCCAGTCATCAGTATTCTGATTTATTCATGTGTATTCTATAAGTTCACTACATGTATGCCCCTCGTCGGATTTGCCAGTCTCACTAACTAGTGTAGTTGCGTTATGTATGTCTGTCGTCTGATCACTTGGTGTGGTTGCAATATGTTCGTCTGTTTCTACTTCTGTCTGTTGTCTTGAAAAGTAAAGTTTACGCATGTTGACATGGAATATCTCTAAGTGTCTGTTTATCGATATTTCATAGTCAACATGTACCATGGTTATGTACCACCTTGAATAGTCGTTGCCATTTCGTTGGTATGGAAGTAGCCTAAATTTGTCTTGATCAAGTTCAAGATCACTGGTTCTTGCACCGTTATTTGTGTGTTTGTGGTAGAACTGACCCTTCCTCTATCAAATGGCTTGGGAGCCAGTATAGAAGGTTGTACTTCAGTTGTGGGATGTCTACCCTTAAACTTTTGTACCAATTGTTGACAGACATTACACGCAAATACATTATGAAAACATAATTTTATCTTCTTGAAAAAACCTGGTCTGGTGTTGTTGTATGCAAGATGACCAGTCACCGGTGTTTTATGTGTATATTTTGGCATAGTTAACCGGTGTTGTTCAGGTAACACCTGTTCATGGTTACCAGTAGCATGACCTGTAGTTGAAATGCCATTCTTACGTCTAAATAAACAAGATGCATTTTTGGTCACTCTGGCTTTGACCTTTAACAATTTTAAGTATGGAGACACATTAAGGGTAGATTTCTGGTGGTGTAAAAGTTTCTGTTTGTTTGTGTCATCTGTGCTGGTTGTAGAAAGCATCAGTAGTGTCTCATCTTGTAATATGTTATGATGTTTTGAAGTGTCTGTTTTGGCTGTTGTAATAGTTGCCTTTACTTTTTCCCATGCAACTATTTCATCAATCGTACAATGTTTTAGTTGGGGTAAGCACCCCAGAATTAAATCAGTACAAGGGTTGTTCAGTATTGCACAGGTAAAGGTACCAGAGAGAAAAGGAGAGTCAATCTGGGCTTTTGCCAAAGGGTAGATTTCAATGTTACCCGAAAAGGTACGGCATTTGACAGTATCACCTGTGTAATCACCCGGATTCACTAGTTCTTTCCGAAGACCAATAAGGGTACTGCCGCTGTCCAGCAAGCACTGGCATGCTACATCATTGACCATCGCATTGTGGAACGCAAGATTGCCTCTGGAGGCTACTGCTGCGTTTACACTCTCAGATGAGCATAGTACTGTATGTCCACATTCTAGTTTCGCGTCTGTATGGAATTGGTGACATCGTTCACAGCTGTCGAAGCTCAACATATCGTATGCACCACAAACATTTTCTGCTTGGTTATTAGGTAAGTCACTTTCACTCTCAGACTCATTCTCACTACCACCATCTGAAGAGGTGTCAATCAAAATGGCATTACTGGCTTTCATACGCTGCCGGCCAAGGCACTTATTACTATAATGACCATAACAGGAACCAAAAAAACATTTGATTGCACGCCTGTATGCAGATCTTTTACTTTGCTGTTTCTTGATCACATTTTCAAGATGCGCCGGATAATTTGGCGATTTGTCACACATAGCATAAGCGTCATGTAAAAGGTGACAATGGATAAATTTTTCCATTTTCCTATCTTTCTTATCGTATTTCTGATAAGGTTTCCTATTACTTTGGTAGTTTTTAGTTTGGTCTTTGACGAAGGAAACTATTTCAGAGTCATTTGAGGTCTTAAACACATCTCTGTTAGAAGAAAAATATGCTGATCCTTTCTTTTCAAACTGCTCTATGTTTTCAATGTCTGACTGCTGCAAAAATTTGGCAAACGGAGAAGGTATGGTAGATATAACCTTGTCCATAGCAATTAAGTTTTTTAATCTATCAAAGTCTTTTCCTATGTTAGCTGCTTTCAGCCACCTGTCTAGTACACTCTGTACATTTGAAACATAATCAATAAAGGTTTCACTAGGTTTAGGTTTTAGATTTGAGAACTGAACCTGATACCCAGGGGCATCAAGTAAAAAGTGCTGCATAATCCTATCATGGATGTATTGATAGCTAGATCTAAGCTCTGTTGGTATAGTTTCTATTACTTTGAGGGGCTCACCACTGAGATTTTTTGTATAAATTGGGGCCCACATCTCTAATGGAACTTGGTGGTATTTAAATTGATATTCTACATTCTCTGTCCATGCTGATATTGAGTCTTCTTTACAATATGGTTTGATAATATTCTTGTATTTATTAAACTTATTTTCTTCTTGTTGACTTCTTAGTTTAGTGGCAGAGATCTCTGAGTGTGACTCTACGTCCATGCTTTTCATTTTCAACTGTGTCTCTGATTCTACTCGAATCTGTTTTTCTTTTAGTTCTCTGTCCTGATCTAATTGCATTTGCCTTACTTCTAACTCTTTCTGTTTTATTTCCTTATCCTGTTGTAATTGTTGTTGCTTAACTTCCAATTCTTTTTGTTTTATCTTTTTATCATGTTCTAACTGTTGTTGTTTAACTTCCAATTCTTTTTGTTTTATCTCTTTATCATGTTCTAACTGTTGTTGTTTAACTGTCTTATCATGTTGTCTTTCTTCTTCTCTTTCTCGTGCGCGTTCGTCACTTTCAGCATCTTTTGCTTCTTTAAATTTTTGGTCTGCATATTGTTGTAGCTCTTTTCCTGTTAATTCTAGATCTTTACCTGCTTTTATGAAGTCTGATAAAGTTGCCATCTTAATTTAGTATTCGGCTCGCAGTGACAGGCAATGATGACTTTTATCAGTTATTTATCTTTGATATGTTATGTTTGTTCTTATCTGATTACTATCAGGTGTGCTTTCTTTTTATACCCTGCCCAGATTTATCTTGCAGAAAAACAGAGTACACAAATATGTCAATGCGTTACAAGCTGAAAAAGAGATGCACTATTAATCAAGTTGCATGCCAAAATATATAAGTGTACTCAGCTTTAACGTTCCCGAGGATCGGGGAACGGAACTCCGTTGCCACAGGTCACCTTGGTAATTTCGGGTGGAGGCACGTGTCGTTACCAGCAAACTATATTTGGTACACAGGGCCGTAATCAGGTGTAGTTCGCCCTTTGATATGCAGGGCCGTAGTAATCAGGCCTATTACACGATATGTTAACCCAGACCCCTAAGGACAATGACTTAGACAATGACAGACAGGTTCACGAACAACTAGAATATGTATTAAATAAATTAAATGTCAATGTCCTGTCTTTGCTCTATCAGTTATTGCCTTACGTTACTAATCTATTTAATTTCTGTACGTGTTGTGCAGGCAAGTCTCATCTGCCTGGCCAAAAAATAGTTCCATCGTGACGGTAAACACAGAGAAAATATGACCAAAAATATGCATATCTGCTTTTAAAGAAATAAAAATAACCTCATAATGTTTAAATAAATAAATATATTCCTTTAGTAGTTGAAATAATTAACTAATAAATGATATAACGTACCGATTCAGGCGGGCAGCCGTTTAGCAATTCTCTACACACTCGATTGCTGTATGCTAATGAGCCCAGACGACTGTTTGTCAATCATCTGACGTCACAGCACAGCGCGATGAAAAATCGATATTGTCGGCTGGCTTTGTATCGCTCCGCCGTGAATCATTTTTGGTACTCATTTCTCAACAAAAAGGTAAATATATAAATAAATATGAGAAAACAAGAATATTAATACTTACAGCTTTGATGAATACATACTTTGACTAAATAAATATTTCATAAACACAATTAAACAGTTTAATACGTCACGATAGGCACACTTCTAGCCTGCAAAATTTCTCTCGTCTGCACAAATCACCGTCACTACACAAATTCAACCCTAGTCTAGAGCCTCGTAGACGAGTGGAGTAGCTTGAATATTACATTCAAGCTTCACTTCTGAACACCACAATTACCATTTACTGTGGGTATTAGCTTGGCGCTTTCGTCCAAGCACCACTTTCTGACACCACAATTACCCTGGCCTGTCAACAACTTAACTGACAGGCATCATCGGGTACTTCTCACACACCCATACAAGACAACTTGCAAGTCGTGTGGGAGGCAAAATGCATGGTCCATTTTATTGCCGTTGGCTCGCTTACAAGCGGTAAACAGTCGCTAATGCAATACACAATATACAGCCACAGAATTATCTAACACAAACTGCTAACCCTATGCTAACTCTATCTACTAGTGAACACAAAACTCCTAACGTTATTCTAAACGATGTGAACGCCCCAAGTCCAGTCTCCCGTCTGCCGAACATCTCTCCCGTGGTTACACACTACGCGGGGTGACCTTCTCCTTCGTGTGTGTTACCTCACATCGCACGCTGCTGGCAAAACGTGGCCTGTTGAGTGTCTACTCAACTGTGCTCTGGCTTCATGAGGTGTGGTGGTATCGTGATTAGAGTGCTAACTCTCTGAACACCGCCTGCGTGTATCATGAGGGAGTGGCTAACCTTCCACTATTCCCTCATCTCCCCTGCTCTTGCCTCGGGCACCGCATCTCCTCCTGGTCCCTCCAGGATTGACCGCTCTCCCTGGCGGAGGGGATGTGGTCGAGTCTTTGACATATATGTATGTCATCACAAGTGCCTTGTCGACTGGCGTAGGCGTTCATGACTCTCCACAGATCTCGGTCTTTGGTTTTCTGGATCAACTCTGCCGTTGATATTCCCCCATGCCACCGTCGCAATCCATCCAGCATCATTTATCGTGGTCTGCCTCTGCCTCTCTTCCCCTCTATCTTTCCAGTTGTCACGATGTTCTTCAACGCTTCTCTTCTCATTACTTGACCCAATAAAAAGCTGTTTGTCTCTTTCTTATTGTTGTATATATTGTTATCAATTCGTTAGCCTCTTTCAGGCATTCGGTGTTAGTTATTTTGGCAGTCCAAGGAATTCGCAACATTCGTCTAAGGAACCACATCTCTGTTGCTTCCAATCTCTCTAGTTTGTTCATTTACATTCCACGATTCACAGCCATACAGCATAACAGGTTCTATATAGCACCTCGGCACTCTGTTCCTTACATTCAATGATAGCGACTTATTGCATAAGATATTCTTCATTTTCTGAAATGCAGCCTGTGCTTACCCTATTCTGCTCTTAATCTCTGTTGTGCATCTTCCATCGGATGTTATAAATGTCCCTAGATATTTAAAACTATTCACTTGTTGAAGAATTTTCCGTCTATCTATATTTCACATTTTGATGTCAACTGTTTCTTTATCATTATTGTTACTGTTTTCTTGATATTCAAGGCGAGTCCTTTGTTTGCACTCTCTGTTATTACAATGTCCATCAATTGTTGTAGATCAGTTGCATTATCCGCTATCCTGTGCCACCTGCATAGTTTATATTATTTATATTATAACCTCCGAATATTATTCCGGGCTCTTCTTTGATCTCTCTCATAATTATTTCTCTATAGAGGGAGAAGAGATCCGGTGACAAAACACATCCCTGTCTTACTCCCAACTTTATGCGTTCTTAATTTCCTTCTTTATTTCCCATTTTAATTGCTGCTTGTCATATATTGGGAACGGACTGGGGATCATTGGTGTGCATAACCCATATTCTGGTCAAAGAAGCTGGGCCCCATCCTCTTCTAATTTTTAATAAACAAGAATATGACCCTTGAATATTTCAGACTCAGTTTTGTTTTGTCTAGGTGATTATGGTCCTTTGGGAATATTTGATACAGGATAAGACTATGTCCCTTCACTATAAAATCCTATAGCTCTTGAGCCCCCTGTGATAGTCTGTGAAAGGTCTGAAGACTTCATCAGCATGAATCAGGATCAAGTGAAGAATTGCATGAGTCTTGAGGAGCTATGGGAATACATAGATCATCATATATTCATCAGATGTCTTCCCTCTCTCTTCTGTTCTTATTTTTGAGTTTTGTAATTTTGGTAATTATTACTTAAATTACAACACACACAGAACAACTTGTTCTTGCAAACAATGTGTAAACAACCACTTTAAACTGAAATAAATCTTGAGAAATATCAACTGGTTGTGTGTTTTTATTGACTTTGTCTGTCTTTTTTGGCCTTAGAAAAAGCACATCACATTCATGTTTGATACATGTTGTTTTCATATATAAATCAATGTTTATATCTATATGAGCTTATTACCAATACATACAAGACAGCCAATATGAAATGGGGTTTTTATGTATGTGGCCAGTAATTTCTTTTCCTGTGGAAAGAAAATAACCAGTTTATGGACCCTATGAGATTTGGGCCTCTACTGCCTTCTCTTTTCTTCTGTGGTATCTGGTTTGTGGTAAGAGAAATGGTCACCTCTGAGTGGTAGACTGGGTTGATCCTGGGTCTATAGGTTAATGGCTCCCTATCAGTATCTGCCCGTGAAGCTAAGCTGACGGCTGCCCTTGCTCTGGTCGATGCCTGAGTTGTCCTGCCTTATCATGTTTGGGGATCACCTGTCTCTACCTCTCTCCTCTGGTTGCCACCAAGATCATCACTCGGATTTCAGATCAAACTGCAATCCTTTCGAAAAAAACAGGGCCACCTCTAGCAATCTGACCGTCTACTAGAGCGTTTGTCGAAGAAGTGCGCGATTTGAATATTGAACGCTGACGAAGGGCCAGAGTTATCATCACGTGGTTCGCCTTCTCCAATCATCTATATATATAAAACAAAGTGTATGTATGTAAATATGTATGTCCTTTATTTTTTTGCTAACGGCCCATCCGATTGAGATGAAATTTTCTACACGTCTTCCTTTCATTCCAGAGCTGCCAACTGTGATATTTTTTTAGTGTGAAAAAATTTATATATAGCAAAGGGACTTAACTCTAGAAAAAGTTATTTCAAGGGGCATAACTTTTAATAACATTGTTGTATAACTTATAGTCATATTGTTGTATCGTTTTCAAAGATTTATAAACTCTTTGTCTATAGTTATGTACCGGCATATGAGTTATAATAAATAATGATACAATCTTTAAGACATTTTCAAAGTTTACATAAAAATAATGCATAATGCATAACGTTGTAACTCATCTTTCTATACTTAAGAAGTTATCTAAAAGATGTTGAACAATATCATCGCATCTTTAGTGTTTTCCGCCATCATATCGGCACGATTCGCTTGACAGCACTTCTCAGCGCTATCAAGCCAAGACGCCTTACACATTTCAAGCAGCCTGATACGGGGGGAAAATGGCACGTCGTAATAGCACAAAGAAACAAGCAGCTTCCAAGATGCATAGTGAGAAAACCGACCAGACTATCAAGAATACGAACCTGCCTTTGGAGAGTCTGCATGCAAGCTGTAATAAAGTATCTGAACCTACAGTCAATGAAACTACCAATAAGAAGAGCGACGACTACCCACAGACGAACACAAAAACTTGTGAGAGGAAGGAGGACCAAGACACCAGAATCAGAAACACTGATTCAAACACAGTCAGATGGGTGGTCAAGCGGCTAAAAATGGAGCTTACTGAACAACAAATACAGAAGCAGCTGCAGGAAGAAAATCTTCACGTCAACATTTTGAAGGCAGAGCGGATTCTTACCTACTCAGAATTAAATGAGATGCTCCACACCAGGGACTGGGCGAACCCGGGCCGGGTCAGGCAGACAGACAGACAGACAGACAGACAGACAGACAGGCAGGCAGGCAGACAGGCAGGCAGACAGACAGGCAGACAGGCAGACAGACAGACAGACAGACAGACAGTCAGACAGACAGACAGACAGACAGATAGATAGATAGATAGATAGATAGATAGATAGATAAACAGACAGGGAGGGAGGGAGGGAGGGATAGACGGAGGGAGAGACAGAGGGATGGGTCTATTAGACAGACAGACAGACAGACAGACAGACAGACAGACAGAGATAGATAGATAGATAGACAAACAGACTGACAGACACAGACAGACAGACAGACAGACAGACAGACAGACAGACAGACAGACAGATAGATAGTCGGTAACGGGAACGAGAACTTATATGACTACTTATATGAATTAAATGAGATGCTCCCCACCAGGGACTGGGCGAAGCCGGGCCGGGTCAGGCAGACAGACAGACAGACAGACAGACAGACAGACAGATAGACAGATAGATAGATAGATAGATAGATAGATATATAGATAGATAGATAGATAGACAAACAGACAGGGAGGGAGGGAGGGAGGGATAGACGGAGGGAGAGACAGAGGGATGGGTCTATCAGACAGACAGACAGACAGACAGACAGACAGACAGACAGACATAGATAGATAGACAAACAGACAGACAGACAGACACAGACAGACAGACAGACAGACAGACAGACAGACCGACAGACAGACAGACAGACAGACAGACAGACAGACAGACCGACAGACAGACAGACAGACAGACAGACAGACAGACAGACAGACAGACAGATAGTCGGTAACGGGAACGAGAACTTATATGACTACTTATATGAATTAAATGAGATGCTCCCCACCAGGGACTGGGCGAAGCCGGGCCGAGTCAGCTAGTTTTAGATATTGTCGACGCTGTTAATCCTAAATATAGCTGGCATGTGTCCGTCTCCCGTGTCAAGTTGGTGTTATGTGTTCTATTGTGCTATCAAATGTATACTTTCCTCTGTTTGGTGCGCAATTGTTGACCAAACTGTGAAATGATGTGGGCGATTATGTCACACTGCTATTTGGTTCAAGTAAATATTTTGTATTATTCTGAGATCTTTCCCATCAATGGTAATATCTTCCAACATTTTAATCAGTTCATCATGTTTTACTTTATCAAATGCCTAGGTATAATCTATGAAGCACAAATATATGTCTTTCCTTGTCTCTGCTGACTTTTCTATTAGTGTTCATAATGTATATATCGCATTGTTTGTACCTTTTCCTTCCACAAATGCATACTGTTCTTCATCAGTTTCCATTTTTATTTTCTTCCTTGTTCTTCTCATTATAATTCTGAGTAGAAGCTTAGTGACATGATTTATGAGGTTATTCGTACGAAAATTGTCGCATTCAATTGCTCCTGCTCTTTTTTTGGTATAGCTATAAATACAGATTTCAACATATCACTTGGTATATATCCACTGCTGTAAATATCATTCGACATTTTGGTTAATATTTCTACGCAAAATTCTCCCATTACTTCTAATTCTTCTATTGGTCATGTGATGAGAAAAGAGGCATTGGAGAAAATCGTGTCAACTGGAAAAAAATCGATAGATTTTAACTAATAGTGTAATCATGTGTGTCCTTTAATATCTATTACTGCTATAGTGTGTAAACGGGGGTTTATCACGGAACATACTATTAAAATAGGTATCTGGAAATTATAAGGAGCTGTCTGTGAAGGAGAGATGATGAGGTGTGGAACTGGCAATTCCAACTCATTATATCATGCTCTATGCAAAGGTCTAATATTTACACCCTGTCGACAGTTTTTACTATAGTTAGTTAGTCGTTAGTAAGTTAGTCGTGGTTCCAACTTCAGGGCAAAAGGTCATCCCCATAATGCTCCGTTCCAGTACCAGTGAATATCACACAAACTGCCCCTCAATGCCCCATGTGACAAGCAGAATCAACATGAGTCTCGACACACCAACAGCCCGCACAGGTATACTATGCATAAGGGTGCTGCCAGAATGCCAACACAAAAGTCCGCCATGAAACATACAGTTCATTGTGAATGGGAGCGGCAGTCACTAGAACAGTTTCTGCTATAGGACCACCTCTACCTGTGAGCTACACATTACCTGGGGAATATATATGTTACCTGGTGTAGGTGGCTGAGAGGACCGAGCAGATAAAGATATTAGAAACATAATATAGAAGGCTAGAGCAGCTTTTTTAACACCAGGAAATGTGTGGAAGTCAATAGAAATTCAACTGTACATAAAAATTAGAATATTCACTTCTATTCCACTACTATAGGATCAGAAACATGGGCACCATCGAAAACCATTACAAATAAACTACACACATTTACTAATTGGTGCCTTCACAAAATAACTTAAAAACCAAACAACAGTAAAATTAGAACAGTTTTTGTCTCAAATCCACACAGCTTAAGAAATAGAGGAAGACATAAAAACATATGATGAGGAACAGTAGAAACATACATGAATAATATGGGGAGGTCATGAGGTGAGCTGCATGGGATAGTTGGGATAGGAGGATTTGAGGAGATTTGGTTGATGACCTATGCCCCAATTAGGAATACGGTGAACAAAAGAAGAAGAAGAAGAATAAGAAGAAGAATAGGAGGAGGAAGAAGAAACAGAGGAGAAATATAGGCGGCTAGAATCAACGGAAAAGTCTTCCAGTGGCTAGTTTGAATGAAACAAGGGCCACCGTGTTAGTGAGTTATCCATTACGCTACAACCGCTCCTGTATAAGAGAGACAGACTTAGTTATTTGAGAGCAGACGAAAGGGAAGCATTATCAGAAACAGAGTGTGTGTAAAGATATAATTAGTATCCTTAACTGACCAGTCGTCATTAGGACTTGGGTTCCTACTGCGAGAGAACGTTTTTTGTCTGCCCGTGTCCACTTTATTCCCCATGTCATCTGTCCTGCTGTAATGAGTGCAAGCCAAACATTACTCATTTATTCGTGTTGTTTAGGCAGTGAGTGAATGAACGAACGAACGAACGAACAAACTTTATTTTCAAAGGGTTAAGAATTGGGCACGCAGGCCCGTCTAACATTCTGCCCTTCTATTACTCTCTTTCATACATTATTTCATTCACACATCATTCAAGGCTAACAGAGAACAGCAACAATATAAAAGATATGCATTATAAAGGCATGGGCAAAATGCGAACATCAAAACTACACGACACAGTAAAATTAGATAATGGTCTGACACTTGTTATTAGCCATGTGGAATATACTGGCCTACCAAAAGGAGACTGGCTGTTATACTAGGGTTTTGTTATTATTATTATTATCTCTATTATTAAGGGGGAAGATAATCCGTACTGAGATAGTGTTCGAGTAATTTGCGATTATATGAATAGGGATTGGTGATGTCTTTGATTTCTTGTGGAAGATTGTTCCACAGCTGAGCTGCAGAGTACGTTAAGCTTGTTTTGTATAAGTCAATCCTAGGCTTCGGAATGTGTAATATATTTAAACGTTTACTGTGTCTAGCATTATATTTAAACAATGGCCAAAGGTAATTTGGGGCATTCCGATGCAGGATTTTGTGAATTAGTTTAGCTTTATTGAAAAGCAGGCGTTTGCGGAGTGGTAGTAACTGAAGGCGTTTATACAGGCTAGGATTGTCAGATAAATGTTTGTTGTAAATTAGACTCATGGCCCGTTTCTGGAGTGAGTAAAGTCGCTTGGTGTTTGAATTAGAACAACCGTCCCAGATTGTAGAGCAGTAGTCAAAGTGTGTCTGTATATGAGAAGTATAGAATAGTTTCCTTGTGTCCTCATCAAGGAAGTTTTTAATTTTGGCGAGTTGGTAGACTTTTTTTCGCTGTTTGTTTAATAAGCGCTTGAACGTGGGAATTAAAGGTTAGGTTTCTATCAATAATTATGCCTAATGTTTTGTGCTCAATTACACTTTCTACTGGCATGTTATCGATGTGAAGTTGAAGTGATGTGTGTGAGCTTAGAGTTTGAAGTCTTTGTCTGGTTGTTAGTAACATTGATTTTGTTTTAGTGATGTTAATTTGCATACGGTTTGAATAGCTCCACCTAACTACATTATTTAATTCTTGTTGTAAAGACGACTCCAATAAAATACAGTTATCAGCATTTGTGTACACTGTACAGTCGTCTGCAAATAGATCGCAGGACGACGAAAGATGTAAAGGTAGATCGTTAATATATATGGCAAACAATAGAGGGCCAAGAATAGAGCCTTGCGGTACTCCAATATTGTGAGGGCTTGGGTGGTAGTTTCCAAGTGTGCACGGGTGCCAAATAGTGTTATGGAAATGTTCACATTCACAGTAGTATCAAACAGCAAGGATAATACCAGATACACCCACTCTGATAAGTTGAATTCGTACGGATAAATGTATCAATCTTTGTTGGCACTAGTACGTTGATAGAAGTACCCAAATAATATACCTGACCAGTTTAAACCAATGTTTCAATGGATGTTTGGCATATTGTATCAGTCATTAGCTAGTCGAAAGTCATTTATTTTTGTATTTTCAGGGAGGCGACAATGCCTGTTTGGTGATGATGGGTTCGTGTCACTATCTGCTGTTCAATAGATTTTAACTAGTAGTGTAATCCTGTGTGTCATTTACTATCTATTTCTTTTCTCATTTCGTTTTTCAAAGCTATCCAGTGCCTTGCCGGCTGGTGTATGTGATCATACCCCTCCACAAATTACGATCTCCGACGTTATGGATCAGTTCGTTACTCTCTTCCGTGTCATTACACAAGGCTGTCAAGAATGTGCTCCCGCTGTGTTCCTCTATCTCTCTTTCCGCAAATATTTCTGGTTGTCACAACATATTCCAGTTTTTGTCTTCTTATAATGTGGCCAAAAAAAAAATAAAAAATCAAAAAAAAATCGAGGATTACCTCTTCCTGATGTTTGTGATAAGTTGTCCTTGTGACTCATCTTCCCTTAAAACGTCCAGATCGCTCATTTTGGCTGTCCAATTAATTTTCAGCATTCTTCGATAAAACCACATCTCCAAGGCTTCCTTGGATTTTTTCACCTGTTTACTAATTGTCCAGGATTTCGCAACTGTATTCTCTATGTTCTGTATGTTCTATGTAACATGCATAAACTCTTTTTCTTACTTTCAAGAACAATGACTTATTGCACAACACGTTCTTCATTTGACAGAATGCAGTTTTGCTTGTCCTATTCTGTTCTTCATCTCAGTGATTCATCTACCGTCTGATCTTATCCACGCGCCTAAATATCTTAATTTCTTTACTTGCCCCAAAATAACGCCCTTTTCTTTAAATGTACATTTAGGAACAATCTGCTTCCTTGATATCACCGTCACGTCTGTCTTTCTATTATTCAAACTAAGGCCCATTTGTTTTCACTTTCTCCAACCACTGTATCTATCATTTCCTGTAGATTCTTATATCATCATATTCATCACCATAACGTGCCCTGCTAGCTGACTTAGTCTCTAATCTCTCTCTTCAGATCTCGGTCCTTAGTGTTCTGAATCAACTCTGCTGATGATATTCCTCCACGTCACAGTCTCAGTTCATTCCATATCAT
>JACEFZ010001550.1:202500-210979 GCA_014155875.1 Cepaea nemoralis
CAGAAATGAGATTCCTGAGAAGAATACTCAATGTATCAAGAAGAGATAAAGATCAGAAATTAAGAATCAGGACTAAAGTGGGGGTTATAGCTGAGCTAGATTTTATTAGAAGGCAACAAGTCAAATGGTTTGGCCATGTAAGTAGGTTACCAACTAACAGTACACCACAACAACCAGTGATGTATAGACAAGATAGAAGCAGAGGAAGAGGCCGACCATGTAAACGATGGACGCAGGGAATAACATAGTCCATGGGAATATCGATACATGAGGCCCATGGGCGGGTTACTCTCCCGCTGTGTGTATACTTCACCTCGACACCGCACGTTACAAGAGGAACATGATGAGATGAGATGAGAAATGAACTTAGATGAATATATAATAATTTACTCAGGAGAGCCTTCAACATGAAATTACAGACAGAGAAAGAGAGAAGCCAGTGAGAGGATATATACTCATATCAATATAGAGTTCTGTTAGTCAGATTAAAGGGAAAATAGTAGACAGTAATATCCCACAAGTCTATGCACCAACTGCGGACAGCACAAAGAGGAAAGTGATAACCTTTATGAGCAACTTAACTCGGCTATCGCACAATACAACTACTATGAAACAATTATAGTACAGGGAGGATTCAATGCAAAAGCTGGAGAGAGCAAGCTGAAGATGTTACTTGGGAATATGGTCTTGGAGTAGAAAATTATAGAAGGACAAACTGGTTGAATAAGGAAGGCATATACTATAATAATTGCAGACACTATCATCCGGTAACATCCGTGTTTCCATAGGACTTGGTAAGGTTCATGAAACAATTTTCACAGCCAAATTGATTACATACTAATAAGCAATCTATTTCGAAAAAAATGGTACTGTGTGTAAAAACAAGATCAGGAGCAGATTGCAAACATAACCTTGCACCAGTAATTGAACAACTAAGAATAAAATTGAAGAAATTAAAGAAGGCTCCAAGAAATATTAAGCTAGACTTGGCGATACATGAATCGAAACTGAGTGAATCATGTTCCTTTACTGTACAGAATAGGTATAATGCAATAGAAAAAAATAGGGCAGTATTGACGAACATTGACAACTGTTAAAGGATTCATTGCAACATTTATCAAAGGAAATTAAGAAGATTGCAAAGACGAACTGGATGACTGAGGAAATTTTACAACTGATGGACATTGAAGACAAATTAAACAATATCAAGATGAATATAACATTATATTTACAGAAACAGTAGGAAAATATACGTCAGCGAAAGAACCTTGGCTAAACAGTCAGTGCAAGGACACTGAAGAACAATAAGAACACACAACCATGGAAAGAAAGATAGAGAGTAAACGTAGGATAAATGCCCAGAAAGAAGAAGAAGAATACTCTCTGCAATTCATCTTTGTAAATCGAGGTGAGGAAAATAATTCATAATAGCCATATTGAGCCCATCCATATGTACGGAGGCGAATCACGGACAATTAGCAGACGAGTAAAGAATTATGTGGAAGCTGCGGACATATTGGTTTATAGACGAACGATGAAAACGCAAGTGATGGACAGAAACGTAATGAAGATATATTGAAAGTTCACCTACAAATAGAACTGGACACAACACAATCAACAGGAGACAGTACACAGACATTGTGTATGTCAAGAGAAGAGGCAAGCTGGAGTATGTCATCACGATGGAAAGTTTGAGGCAGGGGAAGACCAAGAGAGAAGATGTTGAACAGTTTGATATCATGGCATGGAGGAACGTCGGTATCTGACATGGTAAGCAGCACATGAGACAGAAAGCCGTGGACAGACATGATCACCAACGCTACATGGCATAGACCACACGCACACACGCGCGCACACACGCACACACACACACATACACACACACAAACACACACACACATACACACCCACACACATACATATGTGTGTATATATGTGTATATGTATATATATAAAATTATTATTATTACATCTGTAACCCATTAGAGATTGTGAATTTAAATTGTCCCTAGATTTCATGATTTCTGAACAATCCTACATTGCATTGATCTCTATGTAAATAAGATGTTTATTTTTTGGAGTGTCAACGGAATTTTACTTATTAGCAGATGAGATTATGGTGTAACACCTGCATCTCTGAAAACACTGACACCATACGGACATTTTCAAAATTTCTTCTTAAAATACAGACATGGTCAGCTTGATTTTATGTCATGTGGCCTGGCGATTAAGCAATAATGTGATGTCAAAATCTCTTCGAAAAAAAAAAATGAGTAGCAGACACTGGTAAATGTGTGTGGCATTGAAGAAACTACAGGAGAAAGCAAAATGTACCAGGACTCGGTAAGTGAGGGTTGAGTGCCTGCTCTCCAATGATTAATACACAGAAACAGAAGAAGAAGAAGAAAAGAGAAGAAGAAGAAGAAGAAGAAGAAGAAGAAGAAGAAGAAGAAGAAGACTACTAATGGGAAAAACCACGCGTTGAAACTGTGTTATTGCAAAATTGTGAGCACCCATGTTACACAAATAATCGTCAACTGCAGAAAATGAAGTAGCTTGTCTAGTTAAATGGCGTGTTAACTTGCTGATATATGCCACAGTTTTTTAAACGACATTTCCCGTCATAATTATCTGCCCTGCTTCTTCGTATTTAATCACGCACTTCATAAAGTCTTACAGGTGCTGACAGCACCTGCAGGGTTTTTTTGAGGCTGAATTATCTGCTATTTTAATGGTTTGTGGCAGTCAGACGCTGTGAGCACGGGGCGGCTCCGCTTACTTCACTGAGAGAATGATTATAATCAGATACCAGCAGCGAAATGTTAACACAATTGCCCTCTTTGGTATGTGTTATTTATTATACCTCCCAAAACATAGGGCACATTAAGCGCATCATAATAATAGAATCGGTATCATCATCATATCGACGCCTGCGGCTTGGGCTAGTGAATGCAGTTTCATAATCCCCACATACCGGGCTCAAAGTCAGACGCAGGACATTTGGGAGCAGATCGCGCGGTGCTAATTTTCACACAGGTATGAGCGTCGGCTATCTAGAAGGCACTGGCAAACTACCATACTTAAAATTACCTAGAAAATCACAAGCAGCCTAAAAACGATGGGATTGATTGCGATCTCTTGTAAAGAAAATGTCAGTAACCTATCATCATGATGCTGCTATTAGGGCGGCACAGTTGCTCATATTCTTCATAACAAATGGTTTTCAGAGAAAGCCTATTGTGTCACTCTGATCAATGTAATATACAAGTAAATGGGCATATTCTTTTAAAAAAAGTGAATCGGTACACTTATCTCGGAACAGTCATAACATCTAATGGGAGATGCCTTGAAGAAATTAGAACAAGAATTGTCATTGCGAAGGTAGACATTTGCAAAATGAAAAAAAAAAAGTGCTACATAGAACCTGTACTTTTGTATGGATTGTGAAGCCTGGACAATGATCAGACAAGCTGAAAAACATCTGATGGCTGTGGAAATGTGGTTTCTGCGGAAAATGCATGAGATACCATTGACAGACAGAACAACCAATGAACAAGTCCTTCAAGAAACAAATGAAGATCGTAAACTAATTAGAGACATTAGACGTAGACAGTCAAAATTTGTTGGGCATGTGATGAGAAGAAATGAATTGGAGAACTTGGCGACAACTAGCAAGATTGAAGGGAAGAGACAAAGAGGAAGGACAGAGAAGTAAATACCTGGATGGCTTGGCCACGTGCATGATTCGAGACAGGAACACAGAGCTGATCCACGAATCTGGTGATCGAGTGAGATGCGAAACATGACCGCCCACGCTTATCTGCATGGTACATGATGGATGTATGTCATTCTAATAATCCAATGATCACTTCTCCATGCTCCGTCCTCCGTTTCTAACACTCTGTTCTGCTCACTGTAGCACCGTCCTCCGTTTCTAACACTCAACATCTGCTCACTGTTGCTCCGTCCTCCGTTTATAACACTCAACATCTGCTCACTGTTGCTCCGTCCTCCGTTTATAACACTCAACATCTGCTCACTGTTGCTCCGTCCTCCGTTTATAACACTCTACATCTGCTCACTGTTGCTCCGTCCTCCGTTTATAACACTCAACATCTGCTCACTGTTGCTCCGTCCTCCGGTTATAACACTCAACATCTGCTCACTGTTGCTTCCGTCCCTCCGTTTATAACACTCAACATCTGCTCACTGTGTGGGGATGTGTGTGTGGGTGGGGGATATGTCTGTGTGGGTGGGGGTTTGTGTAGGTGGAGTAATTGTGGGTGGGTTTAGGATGTATGTGTGGGTGGTGAGTGTGTTTGTAGGTGGGGGATGTGTGGGTGGGTGAGGTGATGTGTGTGTGTGTGTGGTGAGGGATGTGTGGGTGGGGATGTGTATGGGGGATGCGTGTGGCGGATGTGTGATGAGGGTAGGGGGTGTGTATATGGGTGGGGTGTTGTGTGGGAGGGGTGATTGTGTGGGTGAGGGATGTGTGTGGGGTAGGTGGGGTAGGTGTGATTGAGTATGGAATTGCGGGTGGGTAAAGGATGTATGTGAGGGGTGGGGGATGTGTGTTTGGCTGGATGGATGGGGTGTGTGAGTTGGGTGGGTAGATGGGAGATCTATGTGTTGATGGGTGGGGTGGGGGATGTGTGGCTGTGAGTGGTTGAGAGATGAGTACGTGTGTGGTGGATATATGTGGGATATGAGTGTATGAGTGTGAGATGTGTGTGTGTGGGTGGGAAGATGTGTGTGGGTGGGGATGTGTGTGGGTGGTGTGTGTGTGTGTGTGGGTGAGGTTGTGTGTTTGTGGATGAGGGATGTGTTGGTGGGTTGGGGATGTATGGGTGGGGATGTGTATATGGGTGGGGTGTGTGTGGGTGGGGGATGTGTGGTTAACGGATGTGTGAATTGGGGATGGATGACTGAGGGTGGGTGGGGGATGTGTGGGGTGGGTGAGTGTGTGTAGGTTGGTGATAGGGATGTGTGTGTATGGGCGTCGGATGTGTGGGATGGGTGGTGGGATTGTGTGGGTGTAGGATGTGTGAAAATTGGGGGATGTGTGGGTGGATGCTAGTTTGTGTGTGGGTAGGGTGCGTGATGGTGTGGGTTGGCGGGGATATGTATGTGTAGGTGGGGATGTATGGTTGGATGATGTGTGTTTGACTGGGTGGTTGAGGGTCTGTTCGTGTGTGGTCGAAGATATGTGGGTGGGTGTGTGTTGATGGGGTTATGGGATGAGTGGAGAAATGTGTGTGTGGTGTGTAGGTGGATGATGGGTGATGTATGTGTGCCTGGGGGTGTGTGTGGGTGGGGATGTGTGTGTGGGGGATGTGAGGTGGTGGGAGATGCGTGTGTGTGTATTTGAGGAGATGTGTATAGTTGGGGTGTGTTTTGTGGGTGTGGGATGAGTGGATAGGTGGGGGAATGTATGTGTGCCTGGGTGTGTGTGTGGTTGGGGGGGGGGGATGTATGGGGTGAATGGGTGGATGGTTGAGGTATATGTCCCATAACATGGTAATAGCATTGTTATGGTTACAACATTCATTTTGACAATGTTTTTTTTTTCCTATGTGAATTTATTATGCATTATTGATGAACGAAATATGAGTGATTGGAAGGGCCGAATGTAAGACGGGCCTGCGTGCCCAATTTGTTACCCTTTGAAAATAAAGTTCGTTCTTTCGTTCGTTCGTTCCGTTCTCTGTTTCTAACACTCTACATCTGCCCACTGTTGCTCCGTTCTCCGTTTCTAACACTCTACATCTCCCCTCTGTTGCTCTGTCCTCTATGTCTAACATTGTACATCTGCTCACTGTCTCTCCGTCCACCGTTTCTAACACTCTACATCTGCTGACTGTTGCTCCGTCTTCCGGTTCTAACACTCTACATCTCCCCACTGATACCACCTCCTCCTGTCTAACACTCTACATCTGCCCACAGTTGCTCCGCCCTCCGTTTCTAACACTCTACATCTGCACACTGTTTCCCACAAACCTCTCTTCCTGTAGTGAAGTGAAGTAAGTAAAGGACCATCTTACACGCCTTAAGGCACACCTGGCAAATGCTGCTAGACTCATATTTGTATAGACCAATGGGCAGTCATGCCGTTTTGGGAGTCTCTGTGGCGAAGTGGTCAAGCCGTTTGACTCGTGCTCCGAAGGTTGTGGGTTCGATTCCGGGCCGTGCCTTCGGTTTACGAGTTAAATGTTTCGGAGACTCCTGTGGGTCGTCGCTAAAAGCTACGGATTCGTGCTTTGTGCGACGCTTTCCGCGCTGCGGAAAGAGACCGAGCCATATGGGATAAAACCCGGTGCAATGAAGTCGACCCTGTCGACTTTTAAGCGACTATTTTCACGGTACCAATTTTAGGCTGTGTCAAACTGGTATTAGTAAAAATCCCACTTGAAGCGGATTCGAACTCATGATCACCGTGCCAACAGGCAGTCTACACTACCACGGCGCCATCTCTTCCCCTATATTGACCTCAATGTTACCTGCTCTTATGTGTGTTATAACTTACCTGTGTATATTTACCCTAAACCTCAAGGTTCGAATTTTCTTCTGCTCTGGGATCGACATAGTCACATATAATGAGCACCAGACACATTTCTGGGATCGACGTTGTCACATATAATGAGCACCAGACGCATTCTGGGGTCGACATAGTCACATATAATGAGCACCAGACACATTTCTGGGATCGACGTTGTCACATATAATGAGCACCAGACACATTTCTGGGTCGACATAGTCACATATAATGAGCACCAGACACATTTCTGGGGTCGACATAGTCAACATATATGAGCACCAGACTACATTTTCTGGGGTAGAACATAGTCACATATAATAAGCACCAGACACATTTCTGGATCGACGTTGTCCACATATAATGAGCACCAGACACATTTCTGGGTCGACATAGTCACATATATGAGCACCAGACCATTCTGGGGTCGACATAGTCACATATAATAAGCACCAGACACAGTTCTGGGATCGACGTTGTCACATATATGAGCACCAGACACATTTCTGGGATCGACGTTGTCACTATAATGAGCACCAGACACATTTCTGGGGTCGACCTAGTCACATATAATGAGCACCAGACACATTTTCTGGGGTCGACATAGTCACATATATGAGCACCAGACACAGTTTCTGGGTCGACATAGTCACATATAATAAGCACAAGACACATTTCTGGGATCGACGTTGTCACATATAATGAGCACCAGACACATTTCTGGGGTCGACATAGTCACATATAATGAGCACCAGACACATTTCTGGGGGTCGACATAGTCACATATAATAAGCACCAGGACACATTTCTGGGATCGACGTTGTCACATATAATAAGCACCTGACACATGTCAGGATTGCCTGGGAAGGAACGGTGATGAGGAAATGGAACTGGCCACATCACCTCACTTGCAAGTGTCATAAATATATTAGGGCCTAACACTTCAGATCATCTCACTTATATTGGTCATGAGTATGTGACGGCCTAATATTTCACATCACAAAGGCAAAATCTGACATGGGATCACCTTTACCCTGTGTGTTTGCCTACTATGCCATTTCAGTCAGTATTGGTCGTCTAAGCGGACCACGAAATGTTCATTATCTTACGAATGAACCATTTCTCAAGAGCCTGAATTTTCTTTCTGATCTGTGTAGTTAATGCCGATATTTCAATGGCCAGACTCATGGGCAGCAAAATAACTGAGGACTCTATGGATAGGATTCTATAACGCAGAGAGTTCTTCTTCCAACGGAATGCCGCCTTTACTTAAACTAAGCAACATGATATTTTTATGTTGCTTTATCATTAATCAAGTCAAGAATATTGTACCTCTCTCTACGTGCATGAACGCTATCCTATAACCACATGACTGACGAGAATTCACTTGAAAGCATTCACTGGCACCTTGCCGTCTTGACAGACGATAGTTTGTGCTTTAAAAAGGCATAATAACTGTTACCTATGGCGGTAGCGAATATGACTGATAAGGCCAATTCGCGCTGTAAATGTTCGTTCACAGTGGGTGCATGTGAACACGTTGTCATTTCCACCAGTCATGCACCATCTTACGTCTCACATGCTCGCTGTGTGTACTTATTTGCAATAATTTTTCTCCTTTGTGTTTATTCCATTCTGATGTTTGCCCTCAATGCAACACGTTCAGACGGCGACTTGCTCCCAATGTGCATTATCAATGCCTGTATCAATCATGTCCCCGCTTACACACATCTTTGTAGAGGCCGACCCTGTATCTTAGTAGAGGCCGACCCTGAGATCTCTTTTGTTGTTGTTGCTTATCCCTTACGTTGCAGTCAACACCAGCATTTTCAGCTGCTGTTGATGTATTAGGCAAGTGTTACGTTCACTAGTTTTCCATTGCTTTCTGAACGACCGGCCCCTATCCAAAAAAGATGTCCTTTGGTATTCTACCATCATCCATTTCCC
>JACEFZ010001551.1:0-32734 GCA_014155875.1 Cepaea nemoralis
GCTAGAATAATGTTGGTGAAAGAACTCCTCCTTGTGGGACACCTTGCTCCAACAGCATCATTTTGCTGGTTTGTCCTTGTACTTTTGTCCTGGCAGTTCTGTTCTCAAGGTAGTGGCTGATCCATTTGTACATTTTAACGCAAACATGCATTTTTTTGCAGTTTTACTTTCAGTCCTTCCTTCCATACTTTATCAAATGCTTTTTCTAAATCTATCCAGACTGCTAGTGTGTGCTTTTTCTCTTGGAAGGCATCCTCTATTTCCTGAGCTATATAGGTTATTTGATCTTCAGTAGATCTGTACTTTCTGAATCCTGCTTGGTGAGGTGTTAAGAGTTGGTTTTCTTCCAGATGCCATGTTAGCCTGCCATTGATAATGCGTTCCATTAATTTTCCTACACAGCTAAGAAGACTGATAGGTCGATAGCCATTTGGTTCTTCCAGGTCTTTTCCTTTCTTTGGGACTGGTATTAGTATAGCTTCCTTCCATGCCTGTGGGACTATTCCCCTCTTCCAGCTGTAATTTAGGACTGCTAGTAGTTTTTTTTTGCCTTAGTGCCTAGTCCTATTAGCATTTCATTTGTGATTCCATCCTTTCCTGGTGATGTCTTCTTTTTTAGGGTATTCATTGCCTGTTCCATTTCTTCCATTGTTAGATTTGCCATCATATATTCTGCCTGCTGTCTCTGTATATGTATGATGTATCTGTTTATCTTTGATTGCTTTCTTCTGTTCGGCTGTAATATCAATGTGGTTTGCACTGGCATAGTGTTCCATTAGTGCATTTGCAGCCTTTTTTCCTGTAAGCAAGGCATTTCCTTGTTTAATTGTTATTTGTTTGTTTCTAGGTCCTTCATTGTTCATGGCTGTCACTAGTTTCCATAGTTTGTTTCCATCCCTGTCAAAATTCAGGTTTTCTGTTTTTTTCCTCCAACAATCTCTTGTTGTTTGATTTACTGTTCTTTTATATTTTGCTGAGATGGCTTTGAGAGAGATGTTCGCTTCAGTTGTTTGTTCTCTCTCTGCGGTCTTCCTAGCATCTTCAACTTTGTCCTCCAAAAATTGTAGTTCTTCAGTCCAGTATGGTTTGTAATTTTTCCTTGCTCCTCTTGGAATAGACTCAGTGGCCGACTGTATTATTGCTCTGTTTAGACTTTCCACCATTTGCTTCATGTTGCCATATCGTGTATTTACGTTGTCACAATATCTGTCTGTTAGTATGGCAAATCTGTCCCAATCTGCTCGTTTGTAATTCCAGCGGGGCAAGGGCTTTTGCTCCTGTGGAACATACTCCATATTTATTACAAGCTTGATTGGTCTGTGGTCACTACCTGCTAATTGGTCCAGCACATCGCGATCGATTTTGTGGAGGATGTCTCCTGTGCAAAAAGCTAAGTCTGGAGTAGAAGTGGTAATCCATCTTCTGGAGTAGAAGCTCGGTGTGTCATCCGCTTTGTTAAGTAGATGGAGATTTGAGTCTATTTCCCAGTCCTCCACTTCATCTCCTCTTTTGTCAGTATCTGGGTATACCCATCTTTCTGAACGGCTATTAAAGTCTCCGACAACAATGCAATTTGTGTCAGTTATTTCCATGTTTGAGAGTGTAAGATCCTTATCTGCCGGGCTATATAGATTGTAAATTCTTATTTTCACGTCCTTTATCATTATATCAACACCTATTAATTTCCGTTTGGTTGTCAGAGATCACAGATACTTCGCTGCAAGGTATTGTATTTCGTGTAAGTATTACAACTCCTCCTTTGTGTCCTTCGCGGTCGAAACGTGTGGCCTGATATCCCTCGACTGAAAATGTGCGATTGGCGTTGAGGTGTGTCTCTTGAATGCATGCCACATCTATTCTATCTTTATGAAGACGCTGTGTTAGGGAGGCTTTCTTGTTATAAACTCCTTCTGCATTCCATTGTAGTATGTTGAGTGTCCGGGGTGTTTGGTCAATAGCTCTTAACCTACTCCTCTGTGCCTTGACTCCACAGCACATGGGAAGGTGACCACCAGTAGTCATGGGTGGACCCCCTCGAGGCAGGGGGCCCGGCACTATCACCGCCTGATGGGACTTCACGGGATTAGCACCATAACGATTAATTTTCATCTGTGGCATCATGAAATGATAAAGTTACGTTGCACTTCTTTGTCAAGCCTGTGGCTCAGTACATCCGATTTCGACAAGCATTTGTTCGGGATGCTTTCCCTAGCCTTTTTGACTGTCCCCAGTCTACCTACAAGGCAGCAGGTTTGTGCGTCACTTCGTCTGGTCCCTCTCCCTTGACCTGTCCGACATGGGTGACCCTACCAGTAGCTGTGCTACCGTCGGCATAGCTCTTGGGGTCATTGGAACGCTCAAGCCCCTCTACCTCGTCAAGGTGGACGCACGGCAGAGGGGATTCATTCATTCATTCATTCAGTAGCATGTCCTTTGCAGAACCTCGCTCCCATAACAACCCTCCGGAAAACCTCTCGATCATAAGCAAGATGTCCCGCGTCTGATACACCCATCTGGAGATTATCCGCCACATCCTGCACCCATCTTCTCTTTGGCGATTAGGTTTTAAAAATTCGTGTTTCAGTTTGGCGAAACAAAACACGGGGTTAGGGACAGCGATCTTGCAAACTTCCGACAAATGGACTATTTTTAGAACAAACACAGACCAACACGGTAGGATTTGCACAGCTAAGGTAAAAAATGACATACACTCATTCGTCATTGTGGACATACAAGCACCACCCAATTACAATTACCAACCTTTAGACAGCTAGACGACTTATTAACACAGACATACAGGGGACAAAACATTGTTATTGCCGGAGATTACAATTGTGTTCTTGAAGATTTAGACGTCATAGGAGGGGAAGTAAGAACACAGCTGAGAAGAGCTGGCAGGGACAGCTAACATCAACTATATAAATTACGAAACATCATTGATACACACAACCTCACAGACGCATTCAGGCATACACACCCCGACAGTAGAGAAACAACATACACAAACAAAACACACAACAGATCATCTAGATTAGACAGGATTTACACACCCGCAACACACCACATCATACAAACCAAACACCTGCGGGAAACTTTAGACTACACAGACCACAAAGGCATACTAGTACACATTAGCCCAAACAGCACATACACAGAGCCATACAAAAGGTCACCACACTGGAAGTTTAATAACACACTTCTAAAACACACAGAATATGTAAAATGCATGACACAGCTCATACACGCGTACACAGACAATATACCAACTGAGAACATCACACAACACTGGGACTTGCTAAAAATCACCAAACGAAGCAGAACACAACATTTAGCAACCATGATCCACAAAGACAGACTAAGACAATAGCGCATCATACAGACAGCCATACGACTAATAAAATAGACAGACAGAGATGCACTTCAGTTACACACTCTAGAAACACAACTAGAAGAACACAAACAACACAGATATCTGGGTCCTCTTCTCAGAACAAAGCTCAACACAATTACACAAGAGACACCTACGAGGCAATATTTAGCTATAGAACAGAACGTACAACGTAACAGACAAATAAGCAAAATATCAGACATGCAGGGAAACATGCAGACAGAAACACCACACATAGAGACTGCTTTCCAGCAACACTACACACAACTATTTACAGCAGAGACAGTCGACATACAGATACAAGACAACTTCTTACAGCACACAAAGAAATAACCTGACACAGACAGAGACGCACTGGACACAGAACTGACACTGACAGACATAACACAGGCACTGAGCACACTAAACAAAGACAAAACTCCAGGACCAGACGGTTTGACAGTAAAATTCTACCAACATTTCGTTCCTATCCTAGGCAATGTTCTCCTAAAAGTCTATCAGGAAGCCTTTGACAAACAACAACTACCTGAAAGCTGTAACATGTCCTATATCACACTCATACGCAAAGACAACACCGACAAAACAGAACTGAAGAACTACAGACCAATTTCCTTACTCAACACAGACTATAAGATACTTGCCAAATCACTCACCAACAAACTCAAACCTTTCATGCCAACACTCATACACCCCGACCAACAGTGCAGTGTCAAAGACAGAAATATACACAACCACAACCACCTCATTAGAGACATAATCAACTACACACATGGAAAGACTGTCCATCCTCCATCTTGTCCTTGGATCAAGAGAAGGCTTTCGACAGAATTTCCCACACTTACCTGCATAGGACACTAGAACACTGTAACATAGGAGAGTACTACAGGCAGTGGATACAGAACTTGTACAAAAATCATGAGAGCAAAGTGTTGGTGAACCATTCACTGACAGCTAGCCTCAGGCTCACGAGATCTGTAAGACAGGGATGTCCCTTATCGCCACTACTGTACGTGCTCACCTTAGAGCCTTTACTAGAGAAGAAAAGACAGGACACTAGTATTAAAGGAACCTTCCTGCATGGGATAGGAGAGCAGAAGCTCGGCGCTTATACAGATGACACTGCCTTCTTTCCCACCAGCAACACATCAATAAGGAATATACTCCACACCTTTGCCCATTTTGGAAAAGGCAGTGGAGCCAAAATTAATGTACAGAAATCACAGATAATGGGTCTGGGAAAGTGGAAACAAAACTCTGATTTCCCTCCAGATCTGAGACACATAGACACCATGTGATCCCACAAGAACACACAGACAGACATGGCACGCACTGACCGAACAGATCACAGACATGTTACACAGGTATAGGTACAATACATCCACAATATTTGGCAGAAGCACAATAGTCAACACATACATAATACCCAAAATAATATACTTAGCGACAGTACTGGACCCTCTCAAACAGACCGTCACAAACATAAACAAACAAATCAGACGCTTCATCTTCACCAACACAATACACAGCTTACAACACAAAACTCTCATAAAGACAAGA
This sequence comes from Cepaea nemoralis, assembly GCA_014155875.1. Classification (NCBI taxonomy): domain Eukaryota; kingdom Metazoa; phylum Mollusca; class Gastropoda; order Stylommatophora; family Helicidae; genus Cepaea; species Cepaea nemoralis. The sequence continues at coordinate 4,946 of JACEFZ010001551.1, forward strand.
AACAAGGGGGTATTGCACTATATGACATCCACACAAAACTACTGTCACTTAGAATCAGTCACATAGGTAAAATCATCAGACAACCAGAACAGAACAGAGTAGCAATATACTACATAGGCCACAACATCAAACACCTCACACCTCTTAACAATGCAACTGCACACTACCAGGGAAGACTGCCAACATTCTATCAGACATGCATACAGGCAATACAAGGACATGAACAGTTAATGCAGCAAACAACACACAAAATATAAAAACAGTTAGTTAGGGATCAAGCACCACCACTCAAACTTAGGATCAAAAGAGGACACAAATACTTTATGACTGACTTCACATGCACCTTTTCAAACCTACACAACAAACACATAACACCGAAAGCTAGGGAAATCACATATGGACTGTTATAAAATATGACACCGACAACACAAGTAGAAGCATACATATCCAAACAATGCCAATTATGTAGAAACAACACACAGGAGACAGAGGAACACATTTACTATACATGTCCAACAATTACTGCCACACGCGCAACACTCCAACACCTCATACAAACGCACACAGGCAAACAAACCGACATATACAAAGCAATATTTCTCAACACTATACCAAAGACAGCAAAAGACATACATACAAAACTACTCGTAGCACTTTCTTACTACAGACATCTTGTAAGGACATGCAGAAACTTAGCCAGATACAAACACCGCACATATAACACACACTTAATTTCCTTTTGTACACACACAAAATATTACAGATATTTCCACAGTAAAATATACTTATCGCTTTTAAAAGAACATTACTAATTAAGCTTCCAAGTATGCATGAGTGCGAAAAAGAAACAGGAAAATGTGGATGAAAGTTGAATGAATGGATATAATATCACTTATGGTCACCAAGACCAATGGGTAATTTCCTATGTTGTAAACACAAAATATCACAGATAATTGTCAGAGTAAACATACATGCTCTTCTTTATGATATTATAATTTAGTACACAGGAGTGCTAGAAAGAAACATAAAAATGTGAGTGAGTGTTGAATGAATGAATACAAAAATCACATGTGGTTACCAAACCAATGAGATTGTAAAATATTTGTGTTAATACAAATGCTTGTTTATTTTTACCCCCCCCCCCCCCCCCCCAAATTAAAAAAAAAAAAAAAATAAGAGGCAAGGGAAAAAATCAATCGAACCCTTACAATTAAGACCCAAAAAAATAAGCAAGGAGAAAAAAGATAACCAACCCCTTTACTCCTACTATTAATTAAAACATTGCAGGTTGCAATTGTATGTACCTGCTATGCTATGTTAACACCATTGCTAAGATAATCATTTTAGCAAATGGAATCACATGTTTAAATAATTTATCATTATCATTACTATTATTATCATTGCTGTTATTATCATTGCTGTTATTATCCTTAGTATGTTTATTTTTACCATTATTATGATTGTCATCACTATTAATATATAACCTCATCTCCATGTGCCCCCCCCCCCTTGCTCATGGTTGTTGTTGCCTTTGCTGATACCCTCACCAGTTTGTTCAAATATTTATCCTGCCTTTACCATCATTACCAGAGAGTGATGATGAGGCCATTGGTGTGGTGGGTCAAATAGGTGAGAGTGTGGCAAGGAAAACAAAAATGGAAAGTATTTCTTTCTCTTTGTTACCCCCCTTCACATGTAAATATGTCCAATGAATAAAATATGCACATGTCACATACACGCCCACATGCAACGCCCTGTCAATACACGCACACCACAAATACTGAACACTCAGGACGCATGTAAAAACACTAACAACACAAATGCATTTGTGCTACTATCACCATGCTTGCATACTGAGATTAAGTATGTAACTCTGTATTACTATTCTATTATTATATTTCGATTGCTATTATTTTAATTTTATGATCACTGTTCATCATTATCAAAATCCATCATCTCCCCGCTTGTTACTGTTGCTGTGGAAGCTGCTGCCGCCCTCGCTGATTGGTTCGTAAAAGTTTACTGCCATTATCATTATTACCGAAGAGGTGGTGATGGTTTTGGCGGTTTTGGGGCCAATTGGTGAAATGGGTGACAGGAACCACAAATATAGTAAAACAAATTATTGTTGGGTAACCCCCCCCCCCCCCCTTTTCATATGTAAGTAGGCCGATGAATAAATTGTTGTAATATTATACATATATCACCTACACGCCCATATGCAACGCTCTGTAAATACACGTACACAAATACTGAACACACAGAACGCATGTAACAATACAAACATTATAAATGCAATCACTACCTTTTCTGCATTGTAAGCTAGTATACTGTCACATCCCCCTTTCCCACCATCTTGATACTGTTGTTGTTGATGCTGCTGCCGCCCTCACCGGTTTGGTTCTAACAAGTTATACTGCCATGTTCATCATTACCGAGTGGTGGTGATGGTATTGGCGGGGTTTGGGGCCAACAGGTGAGAGATGTTGCAGGGGAAATAATAACCGTGACCTATCATCTTGCTGTTGTTTATAATGTTTCCTTACAACAATTTCAATGAAGAAATGTTCCAATGTATAAAATGCTTGTACATTTTGATCATATGTCACCTATACGTCCACATGCAACGCTCTGTAAAAACACGAACAATACACTTTGCAACGATTTTAACACTCAACGAAAGTTTAAAAAAATTTTTTTACTAAAGATTTCGGTGGAGAGGAGCAATATAATGAGTCTAAAGACTATTTTTCAGATCCTCCACCGTAGGGTATATTGGAATAAATGTTACGAATGGTTTAAAATGTACATGCTATCACCATATGTTATTCCGGCGAACGTGGGGTGTCGGCTTTACCATCTTGCACATAAGTAAATATTACCGCTACCGGCCTTTTTCACGAGTTTGTAAGAAATTAAATTTCACACGTCATCCAAAAACTTACATATGACAATGCTCCTTAGCACACAATGAAAATTTACAAATAAACGGCAACACCTTGAACATACACTATTCACACTATATACACCATTCTGTTTACGAAGAAGAAGAAGAAGATGAAGTAGAAGAAGAAGAAGAAGAAGAAGAAGAAGAAGAAGAAGAAGAAGAAGAAGAAGAAGAAGAAGAAGAAGAAGAAGAAGAAGAAGAAGAAGAAGAAGAAGAAGAAGAAGAAGAGGTAGAAGAAGAAGAAGAAGAAGAAGAGAGAGAGAGAGAGAGAGAGAGAGAGAGAGAGAGAGAGAGAGAGAGAGAGAGAGAGTTAGTTAGTTAGTTAGTTAGTTAGTTAGTTAGTTAGTTAGTTAGTTAGTTAGTTAGTTAGTTAGTTAGTTAGTCGAAAGATCATCCTCATTGCACATCGAACCATTCAGTCCATGAGTGCTCGGATCCCCTCCTCAGCAAATCCCGCAGCGTGTAGCGGCTAACGACACCAGTTCTGTGTTGGTTTATCAATCTTCTTTGGCTTCCTGCGTAGTGTTCTTGTTTGGCCATCCCTCTTTTAATTTGCTGTTCTCGCAGTCTGGCCATGGTTGTAGATTCACAGTAATCACTTGGTTCTCGCAAAAGTCTTACTTCTCGTAGAGCATTCAGAATGTCAGCCTGGTCCATGGCGCGTCCGCCCTCCACCGTAGCCTCACCTGCGAGCTTGTCAGCCCGCTCATTTCCTTGTACTCCCGCATGCCCTGGCACGAAGATGAAACTAATCTTTGCCAGCCGAGACCGCTCCAGAGGCAGCAACCATTCTTTTCGGATCGACCCTCCTCTATCCTCTTGATCATGTTCATTGAGTCGCTAAGGAAACATGCCCTAGTGAATGTCTGTGTCTCGAGCCATGTTATTGCTTTACTTACTGCCATGACTTCCATAGTCAGGCTACTTGTGGTTTCAGTGAAAGCACCAAAGTCCTCCTTCACAATTCTCCCTCCGGCCCGAGCCGTAAAGGCCCATGAGCTTCTCACATGTCGGACGACCGACCCATCTGTGTAGATGACAGCATCACCGTCTAGCGAATTCTCGAAAATCAACGCTTGTACTTCAGCCTCCACAGCAGCCGGATTTTCTTGTCTGCATTTTCTATCTATCTAGTTGGATGCAAACTGAAAAGGATGTGCAGAAATCTGTTGGCACTTGTACCCACTCCTCGCCAGGTTCTAAGTCCTCAAGTGAACACACCTGTTGAAGAATGTCTTCGGCTTGACCCATCCACGACCGTCCTCTTTTTAACCTGCTGCCCTTCACCTTCATAATTTCACTATGCAGTGGATGTTGTGTGTTTGCGTTAACTCTGAGGTAGGCGCGTGCTCTGCAAACTTGTATTCTCTCTTCAATGGTTGGAAAATCAAGAAGGTAGCGCATCGCCCTGCATGCTGTATCTCTTGTACATCCAAGAATAATGCGCATAGCTTCATTCTGTATCCTTTCCATCCTTTCTATCTGCTTACGGCTGAGAGTCAGGATTGCCATTGCATACTCAAAAACAGACATGACCAGTCCCCCGTACAGAAGACATAGATGGCGCTGCTCACAGTTTGCTGCCGCCATCACCCGCATCGCAGCCAAACCCCGCTTGGCCTTTGTTATCACCTGGTCTATGTGCTCATTATAAGCAAGGCTTCGATCAAACCGTATCCCCAGGTAATTCATTGCCTGCGTTCTTTCCACCGTCTCTGAACACAGCTTTACAGTTGGTGTTGGAGTGTTGACAATATGATTATTCAACGAGAACCAAGTCACTGTTGCCTTTGTTGGGTTGACCATTGCCCCAGCTTCATCACACCAAGTACTTATGCGATTGAGTTCGGTTTGTAGTTCCACAGCAACCTGCTCTCTATCCTTACCCTGACGATACACTAAAACATCATCGGCATATGACAATGTCCTGCCAGGTCCAGTGATCTGCTCACTGGTGATTCTCACTGTGTAGGCGTTGAACAGTACCGGAGATAATGGTGATCCCTGTGGTAGGCCAGGATATATTGTTGTTGGTTCCGAAGTCCAACTGCCACATCTAAAAACTACTTTCCGTTGGAAGAGGGCTGCAGCGATCCAACTAAGGAGGAATGGACTTACTTTGAGTTCAAGAAGCTGAAGCATTAAAAAATCCAATGGTACTCTGTTGTACGCGTCCTCAAGATCAATCGCTGCAGCAAAGGTTTCAATGCCTGAGTGGAAACCTTCATAGACATCATGGGCAAAAACTGCTGCATTGGTCCAGGTTTCTCTTTTTGGACGGTACCCACCCAGGGTAGGTGGGAAAACACCTTGCCTCTCTAGCTGGCTTGATATTTTCCTGGCAATTACCTTCTCCAGCAGCTTGCCTATTGTATTCTGCATGGTTATAATTCGATATCCCTGAATTTTTGTGTGGTCTTTGTCAGGCTTCGGCAAGGGAATCAGATAGCTGTGTAACCACTCCTCCTTGATGCTAGCACTCCCTATACTGTTGTTGTACATGTCTGCTAGTTTCTCTAGCTCGTTGTCGGTACACCTGTTGATGTCGTCGTATCTTATGCCATCAGGCCCTGGAGCTCTTTTTTTTGATCGTCGAAGCACAGCCTTGATTTCTTTCACTGTCACTGTGTCTTCATCCGAAGTGTTCTGGGCCTTGCACCTGTCTGAGGTGACCTCCTTGGCCAGATTTCGGCCTCCCATGTCTGTCTGGTTGCTCTGCTCTAGATAGCGTTCAAAGAGGGCTTTGCCCTTGTCCTCGTCAGTCCTCTGCCAGATGAGGTCAGCACCTTGGAAGTCAGAAATGCTCTTATTCTTGACTACACCACTCATGCTTTTATGTAGTCGCCAGAACAATTTCAGTGACTTGTCTGTGCTTACTCTTTGACACACCTCTGCCCATTTTTCGCTTTTAACCACCTTGACCAGTTTTTTGAAATAGCTTACTTTTGTGTGCATCTCTCTTTCTAAGTGCATGCAGGGACTAGGATGACCAGCTCTGTTCTTCTTGGCATTTTGCCATCTCCTTACAGCACTACGCTTATCCACCCAAGCCTTCTCCACCTCGAAATTCCACCAAGGTGGCTGCTCCCAGCTTTTTTTCCTGCCCTGAAGCTTTCTGCGCTTGTCACGTCTTATTTTACTCACCACATCTTGCCCTGTACTGTCATACTGGAAAGTCTTTACCTTTAGCTTGTGCTGCCTGGTTCTGCCTTTCTCCACCAATATGCTGCAAGGGTGGTGGTCGCTGCCGTGGTGTCCTAGGACACCCCATCTACACACTGTAGTGAGTGAAGGTGAAACCAGCGCCAGATCAATAGCACTGTCCTCATCGCCTGGACGGCTTGCTGTCCTGGTGACACAGCCACTGTTGATACAAACCAGGTCAATGGTTTCAAGTGCAGTCTCGAGCTCCTCCCCTGTGTGTTGGAGGAAATGTTTCCCCATGATCTGCCTTTAGCGTTGAAATCGCCACAGAAAATAACATTTCTCTCGTGACCTAATATGTCACTTAAGCACTGCCACTTCTGGGAATCCATACTCGCGTTGCGGGCATAAACATTAACCAACACGAATGGTATACTGGATTGAACTCTCAACGCCTGTATTTGTATATCGTCACTGTCCCAACTGGACATGTCTAGCTCTGACGCCATCATGCTGTCACGAACAAGAATCACCATTCCCAGATGTCGTCTGTTGTAGAAACATTTAAAGCCGGCAATTCGGAGTAGCTGATCGCCCAGTCTCGTCTCCTGGAGCGCTACAATGTCGTTCCTGTAAACCAGGGTTTCTAAAATAGAGCCCCGTTGTTTTACGCTGGCGCAGTTCCAATACAGAATACGGATATTCCTGAGTCCTAGACGGTGACACTTGAGTCTAAAACGTCTTAAACCACCACGCTTACCTTGTCGCTTTCTGCCTGCCCGGCGCCCACGCCGCCTCTTTATGTTGACTGCTGACCGCTCGGAGAACACACGTTGTTCCGCCATGTTGAAAAACTGAACACAACAGAAACCACACACGCTGCGAAAAATTCACACAATGATTGCTTCGCTCGATGCACGAAACTCCGTAGAAACTCCTGGTTTTACATCCTGGCACACAAATTACACGCAAGAGATGAATAAATCCATCTCCTACAAAACCTGAACTTGAAACTGGAAGGAGAGAGAGAGAGAGAGAGAGAGAGAGAGAGAGAGAGAGAGAGAGAGAGAGAGAGAGAGAGAGAGAGAGAGAGAGAGAGAGAGAATAGTCGGAAAACTAAAGGGAAAGAATCTAATGCATATAGCATTGCATTCTATTATTTTTTTCCCAAGAGAAATAACTCGCAATAGAGCACCAGAAACGTTTCTTTGTCTCTACTGACAAAGAACATTTAATATATAGATACCCCTCTGCTGTGTGTCCACCGTGACGAGGTAGAGGGGCTTGTGTGTTCCAATGACCCCAAGAGCTATGCCGACGGTAGCACAGCTACTGGTAGGGTCACCCATGTCGGACAGGTCAAGGGAGAGGGACCAGACCAAGCGACACACAAACCTGCTGCCTTGTAGGTAGACTGGGGACAGTCAAAGGCTAGGGAAAGCACCCCGAAAAGTGCTTGTCGAAATCGGATGTACAGGGCCACAGGCTTGACAAAGCAGTGCAGCGTAACTTAATTCATGATGTCACAAATTAAAATTATTCGTTATGGTGCTAATCCCGCGAAGTCCCATCAGGGGCGGTGATAGTGCCGGGCCCCCTGCCTCGAGGGGGTCCAACCATGACTACTGGTGGTCACCTTCCCCTAGTGCTGTGGAGTCAAGGCACAGAGGAGTAGGTTAAGAGCTATTGACCAAACACTCCGGACACTCAACATACTACAGTGGAATGCCGAAGGAGTTTATAACAAGAAAGTCTCCCTAACACAGCGTCTTCATAAAGATAGAATAGATGTGGCATGCATTCAAGAGACACACCTCAACGCCAATCGCAAATTCTCGGTCAGAGGATATCAGGCCACACGTTTTGACCGCGAAGGACACAAAGGAGGAGTTCTAATACTTACACGAAATACAATACCTTGCAGCGAAGTATCTGTGATCTCTGACAACCAAACGGAAATTATAGGTGTTGATATAATGATAAAGGACGTGAAAATAAGAATTTACAATCTGTATAGCCCAGCAGATAAGGACCTTACACTCTCAAGCATGAAAATAAGTCACATAAACTGCATTATTGTCCTAGCCGTTCAGAAAGATGGGGATACCCAGATACTGACAAAAGAGGAGATGAAGTGGAGGACTGGGAAATATACTCAAATCTCCATCTACTCAACAAAGCGGATGACACACCGAGCTTCTACTCCAGAAGATGGTTTATCACTTCTACTCCAGACTTAGCTTTCTGCACAGGAGACAGCCTCCACAAAATCGATCGCCATGTGCTTGACCAATTAGCAGGTCGTGACCACAGACCAATTCAAGCTTGTAATGAATATGGAGTATGTTCCACAGGAGCAAAAGCCTTTGCCCCGCTGGAATTACAAACGAGCAGATTGGGACAGATTTGCCATACTAACAGACAAATATTGTGAAAACATAAATACACGATATGGCAACATGAAGCAAATGGTGGAAAGTCTAAACAGAGCAATAATACAGGCGGCCACTGAGTCTATTCCAAGAGGAGCGAGGAAAAATTACAAACCATACTGGACTGAAGAACTACAAATTTTGGAGGACAAAGTTGAAGATGCCAGGAAGACAGCAGAGAAAGAACAAACAACTTAAGCGAACATCTCTCTCAAAGCCATCTCAGCAAAATATAGAAGAACAGTAAATCAAACAACAAGAGATTGTTGGAGGGAAAAAACAGAAAACCTGAATTTTGACAGGAATGGAAACAAACTATGGAAACTAGTGAAAGCCATGAACAATGAAGGACCTAGAAACAAACAAATAACAATTAAACATGGAAATGCCTTGCTTACAGGAAAAAAAGCAGCAAATGCACTAATGGAACACTATGCCAGTGCAAACCACATTGATATTACAACCGAATAGAAGAAAGCAATCAAAGACAAACAGATACAACATAGTAATACAGAGACAGCAGCAGAATATATGATGGCAAATCTAACAATGGAAGAAATTGAACAGGCAATGAATACCCTAAAAAAGAAGAAATCACCAGGAAAGAATGGAATCACAAATGAAATGCTGATAGGACTAGGCACTAAGACAAAAATGAAACTACTAGCAGTCCTAAATTACAGCTGGAAGAGAGGGATAGTCCCACAGGCATGGAAGGAAGCTATACTAATACCAGTCCCAAAGAAAGGAAAAGACCTGGAAGAACCAAATGGCTATCGACCTATCAGTCTGCTTAGCTGTGTAGGAAAATTAATGGAACGCATTATCAATGGCAGGCTAACATGGCATCTGGAAGAAAACCAACTCTTAACACCACACCAAGCAGGATTCAGAAAGTACAGATCCACTGAAGATCAAATAACCTATATAGCTCAGGAAATAGAAGATGAACTCTTCCAAGAGAAAAAAAACACATACTAGCGGTCTGGATAGATTTAGAAAAAGCATTTGATAAAGCATGGAAGGAAGGACTGAAAGTAAAACTGCAAATAATGCATGTTTGTGGGAAAATGTATAAAAGGATCAGCCACTACCTTGAGAACAGAACCGCCAGGACAAAAGTACAAGGACAAACCAGCAAAAGGATACTATTGGAGCAAGGTGTCCCCCAAGGAGGAGTTCTTTCACCAACATTATTCCTAGCATATATAAACGACATCACGGAATATTTTCCAGCCAGAGTACACACATCCTCCTTTGCAGATGACCTAGCCGTATGGACATCTGAAGAATATATTAGTACAGCTAACAGCAGAATACAGCAAGCCTTATTAGCGCTAGAGGACTGGTCAAAATCAGAGCTAGTGACGATAAGTGAGGAGAAAATAACATGCACAGTGTTCTCCCTTTCAAATAAAACTCAGCAACCTGGTTCCAAACGTTGCTGTATGTAGCCGGGGCGCAGTGTTGGGGTGAGCGCCCAACATTGCTTAAATACCCCAATGGCTCGTGAATACATAACCTATGCAGCAAAAGTCCAACTCCTGGCCTTCACGTGGAGAGCTGTTTCTACTAACAGGAGAAGGGGCGAAGGCGAGTATCTGGACCCGGAAAATAACCAGTGTGCCCTAGATGTGTATACACATACATGCATGTACAGACACGTGTGTGCGTGTGTACACATCTAAACTCGAGTGAGACCACAGTCTGCTCTAGCAAAGGAAAGGTGCTGAAGACGGAGGCAACCAGCCAGGAGGCGCACCACAGAAATCAGGATGCCACGCAATTACGCAAAATGGAATATGTCGACTTCTGCTAAAAGTTATGGTGCTGCTTTGGACCCCCAGGCAGGTGCAATGCCGGGCCCTATGTCTCGAAAGGGTCCAACCCCAACTACAGGAGGTCCTTCTCAGATGTCCTGTGGAGCCAGGGGACATGAGAATAGAACGGCTGGCCATACTAAACAAAGACTTAAAATAATGCACTGGAATGCGGAGGGAGTCAGCCAAAAAAAAAAAAGAATTAGAAAACATCCTGGACCAAGACAAAAGTAAGCTTATCTTGCTTGCAAGAAACTCACCTCAACGAAAATATAGCCTTAAAAATCAGAGGCTACCAGTGTTACCGATCTGACCGAAAGGACAGGCGAAAAGGTGGGATACTTACCCTTGTAAAAAAATAACATCACTGCTTCCCAAATCGAACTCTATATGGAAGGGGCTGAGTATCAGACACTTAAACTTAAAACAGGTTATACAGACCTACATCTGATCAATTACTACTGTCCAAGTGACCGCTCACAGGCACTGGACACACTGCCATTAACAGAAAAAATGATTGTGTGTGGCGATTTCAACAGCCACTCGCAGAGTTGGGGCTATGATCAAATGGACCAGAGAGGAGAGAGACTGGAAGACTGGCAGGATGAGAGTAGATTCATGTTGGTTAACAAGCCGTCCGACCCACACACTTTCTACTCGAGATCATGGCACTCTACAACTACACCTGACCTGGCTTTTCATTCACCAGACCTGGAGTGGAACATTACACGAATTGTTGGGAAACAACTTGGTGGCAGTGACCATCGACCAGTCTTTCTAACTGTAGAAAATGAGCTTGTAAGTGAAAGCAGCACCCTCTCGAGGTGGAACTACAAGAAAGCAGACAGCGCAATGTACAAGAATCGCGCCAGCTTACTGGTTAGAAACCTGAACACTGAGAAATACATAAATAAAGTAGTTGAAGAGTTTGGGAAATGCATACTACAGGCAGCGCGAGAAACAGTACCAAGAGGAGCCCGTAAACAATATAAACCCTACTGGAGTAGTGAACTGGAACAGTTGCATAATGATGTGGAAGTATGTAGAAAGCAAGCAGAGGCCACACCAGTAGTGTAGTAACGTGGAAAGCCGCCCGTTTTGAGGTGGGAATCGATATTCCACCTCAAAGGGCGATAACTCTTTTTCCCCCAAAAAGGTAGGCGTGGTCTAGTGACTCATCATAGGTGGCGTGTTCTAGTGACTCATCATAGGTGGCGTGCGTGGTCAAGTAATTATAGGGTACGACATAAAAAATACGACATAAAACATCAAAAAATAAAAAACAAACGACTCAAGTAAGGTATATAATAATTTTATTAAAATCATATATAGACAAACAATACATATTAAATAAGTAATGGCATAGTCGAGATATTATCACTGTCAACCTTTCTTTTTATATAGAGATATGACAGTGAATTACGATGTTGTGTGTATGTATATACAGAAGAGTCTTGTGTTTTGAAGCCTATATTGGTTCCCCCACTCGGTGTTTGGGTGTTTAATACTTCCAAAAACGTGTCCTTGTTTAAATGGGTGTTGTGGTTTTTGGTCAAACCTTTGGTACTGATTTTATCATAATCACCCACACAAATATATGTTTTACTACACAATGAGACCATCCCCTCCCCTTCGTACTCTAGTTTGAAAAGCCCGGGGGTTCTCTTTTCATAGGCTTTGATAGTCTGGCAATCCTGACAGGTATCAGTACTAGGGGTAATTCTATGAACAGGGCAGGTTTCAGATGGGAACCAGTGATTATAGACTCTGTCATACTCTGCTCTAAGGTGTGGTCTAACCACCTCAGAGAGTGAGGCGGCGCTAAGGGCCAAATAGAGAGAGTCAGTGTCCATTTCAGTGAGTTGGTAGTCTTCTTTAGCGATAAATTTGTCGAGAAAGTCGTAATAGAAAGCTAGCATGCGCAACTTGGCATACTGGTAGACAAAGAACCCAATCTGTAGAGGTAGATCCCAGACAGTTTTCTTTTTTAGGGTTTCTACTTCGAAAAGATCGTCTGTAACAGCAGTCATGCTTTTGAACCTGGGGTTATTTATTAGTTTGGTAGTGTCTTTTCCCTGGCAGTAGGAGACATCAGTATGTTTGGCCTTATTGGTAAGTGTTTTCCCGTAAGCGGCGTTACCTAACAACTTCATTGTGTCGGCTGTAATAGACTCGGCTGGATTTTTGTCCCCTTGGCGACGGGCATTAGAGACTGCTTCCCCGAATTGTTTAAAACAACTAACCGGTCGATATTCTATTGTCTGGTAGATGTGGGTAACGACCAATCCATGCGCTAGATACCACTTTAAAAGAGGGGTGGCTAATAATATTTTCTTCCCGAAATAACTACCAATCAATGTCCGTCGTGGGGTACTCAATAGTTTATTTTTTATGGCATATTCTTGCATAAACTCCCCAATATCATCTCTCGACACCTCCGTGTTCTTGAAAATAGGGGGCATTTCGGCAAATGACTCTTTTAAATTAGTCGGGGTCTCTATATCGCACTCAACCAACCCGAAAAATGTATCACTTTTTACAGCGTCGATGATCTGGTTTTCACTCAACGATCCCCAAGGAAGTTCTGATGGTGGAAATGTTTCCCGCAAGAAACACTTGATGGTTGTGTTTGACCTCTTTAATCTCTGCCACTCACATTCCCAAATAACCTTAACGGTCACCCCAACAGTTTTTTCTAGATACTCGTGGATCTCGCACGTGTTCTGGTATAGTTCGACTAACGGTTTTTTATTGACGGGATTAATCGTTTTCCCAGCAGTTAGACGGCAAGAGGGGTGCCCGTGGAACAAACACCCATGGAATTGGTAAGCTGTCGTATTCTTTTTATCCCACCCATCTACGCGAATATGTCGGTCGCCGAGCTGCATCTCGTGACTATTGAATTGGGTTTTTAACTCTATGTTGTTGTTGTGTGACACCCAGGTTAACCACTCTCGACTCTGACGTGTGTACTTGTGTAATCTGTGTGCTCTAAACCCATCCTCGCGGCTTCGATATATGGGGAAGTCTGATGGCATCTCTTTCATAAGAGACCAAAGGTATAAGGCATTCGCATCAAATCCTTTAATGCCTTTTACCAGCTTATTACCCCTGATACAGGTCTCATTGACTTGATGGTAGCGATGGAAAATGATACTCGGTCCACCCACGACGTTATCTCGTAACAACTTGTGCACCTTCTCCTCCTTCTTCGAAAACAAAACAAAAGAAACATCTTTATTCATAGTGTTGAATAAGTACTGTAAAGTAATGCCGGGGACGGAGATGGCCTGCTTGCACATGTCTATATTTAAACCGGCATAAAAGGCTACTTGTTTTTCCAGGGCTTGTAGAAAAGGAGACACGTCTTTGATGTTGTACCAAATTAGAAAGTCCCGCAAGGTAGTCATTTTATTATCGGTCCACGCTTTCTGACAAACGGCGTATTCTGCTTCGGAAATGTTACGGTTTTTAAGCTTTGAGAAAAAAGCACCGTGTGGTGGTAGGGCTGTCTCATTTAGCTTACTGAGGTCGGTCAGATACTCATATGCAAAAAAGCCTTTTGTCTCTTTTATCCCAAACGAGGCTAAATATTGAGAGTAACTTACGCCCGGGACCAGAAAGTTGGAGACGTCGAGGAATTTCAGTCTTTCTGTCGCTATGCACATAAAATTATTATTTCTCTTGACTATAAACTTGAACGGGTTAGCCTCCCGATCAAGGAAATACCGTACCAAATAAGGTTTCAGAAGGTTAGTGTCATACTTACCGCTATTCATTCCAAACAGAGGGAGCTGGAACAAATACAAGTCGAGCCTCTCACTTAATTTTGGGTGGTCACCTAATTTAGCAAAGACTGACTCGAACTTTTTGAGTAAAAGCTCATACGATTTAGCAGCTATGTCATGGAGATAGTCCAACATTTCATTTACGAGGACCTGTGGATCACCGGTGGTGATGAAACATTTAGGGGTGTCGAACCCAGGGACATTAGAGGCGACCGCACACGAGAGAGGGACGTGTCTGGCCATGAAGGTCGTCGACTTTGAATCAGCCGGTAAATTTTCATTGGAGAAGAAAGATTCCATATCGTAGCACGCTCTGAAGGGGAAAATGAAATTTTCTTCTACGTCAAACCCGTGGTCACGGAGCAAATCCAAGATCGATTCGGTCGGCCGATAAACCCCGCCTTTATACGTTTCGATAGTGGCTATGCCTTTGCACCTAAGTTCGTGGGGTGTCAGTCGCCAGTACATCTTAAACAGCTTACCGCATTTCCCACAAGAAAAACACCGAGCGGCCTTGGCCACATCAACAATATACATGAAATGGTTTTCATGCAGAAGAAGATTCAGTATATCTGGATGTGTACTAGTACTTCTAATTTTCGGAACCAGATATTCCTCCTCTGTAAAGACAAACACATTGATTTGTGTTTTAAAGCATTCTTCCAGGGCAGGTAAATCAACTAAACTAACACCAGAAAAAGGGGTGTGGGCGTCCAACTCTTTATAACGCAGCCATTTGGTGAACAGTCTTCGTGTATCTTTTCTAACATTCCTAACAGACCCTGTTCTAAACACAGATATACAGCGGAATATACACCGATTATCATTATAAACTCTACCGTCTTTGTCGCTTTGAAGCGTATTAATAAAATTATTGTGTTTGATAAAGTCGGGGATTGATTCTATACAACAACCAACAGGGAATTCTACTAGTTTGTAAACGTAAAAAGTTATACTGGGAATTGTTTCTACATAATACTTTGTATCTGGCCGCGTTAGTGTCGCTGAATTGACCAAATCTACAGCATTCACCTTGGTCACAAAGGCCTCGAAATCAGACCTATTGGAGACTAAAAAAGGTGTAGGGAACAAGGAAGAGTTATTGGAACTGGCATGGTATAATCGTAGGGCTTGTGTCTCTCGATGTCTTAGTATTGTGTGCAGACTGGCGATTATTTTGAAGCGAGAGTTTTGAACATTAAAAAGCCGGAATAAACGAGAACTCCAATCTGTCGGCATGTCAGTATCTGGTCGATTAAAAAATGTCCATTCACACAGATACCGACCGTGTCGTATGTGTGATCTAATCGTATTCCAGTGCTCCTTATACACACCTCGAACATCCGGGGGTAATTTTTGTAATGACAAATATTCAGTAGTTGTGTTAACACCAGAGGTTCCCGCCGGTTCGTTGCCAGCCGTGACACGTGATGATAGTTGAGTATTATTAGTAGGCGATACATTATCGCCCGAGCCACCCGACAGGGCACATGTTGATCCGTCACTCGCCGTGGTACTAGGTGATAGTTGCTCTTCTGCTGGCAACACGCTTGTTGTTGATGATGCCGCGTCACTCGGTAAGACACTAGATACTTGTTGCATATTGTTAGTAGGCGATACGTCATCGGCCGACAGGGCACCTGATGTTAGTAACTGTTCATCGGTGGTCGGTGAAACACGATCGCCTGCGCCACCCGAAAAGGTATCTGTTGATCCGTCACTCGCCGTGGTACTAGGTGATAGTTGCTCTTCTGTTGGTAACACGCTTGTTGTTGATGATGCTGCGTCACTCGGTAAGGCACCAGATGATTGTTGGTTATTATTAGTAGGCGACACGTGATCGGCCGACAGGGCACCTGGTGTTAGTAACTGTTCATCTGTGGTCGGCGAAACATGATCGCCTGCGCCACTCGCCGTGGTACGTGATGATGCGTTAAAAATAGTTGTTGTTCGTTCCGCGTCACTTGGTGTGGTAGTACCTGTTGATAACTGACCATTGTTACTAGGCGACACGTCATCGCCTGCGCCTCTCGGCGTGGTACGTGATGATCCGTCACTCGGCGTGGTACGTGATGATCCGTCACTCGGCGTGGTACGTGATAATGCGTTAAAAATAGAAGTTGTGTTTTCAACGTCACTCATTGTGGTACGTGATAATGCGTTAAAAATAGAAGTTGTGCTTTCAACGTTACTCACTGTGGTACTAGAGGCTTGTTGCTTATTATTAGTCGGCAACACGTTATCGGCCGACAAAGTACGTGTTGTTAGTAACTGTTCATCGGTGGTTGGCGAAACACGATCGCCATCTGACAGGGCACCGGATGTTGATAACGTCTGCCCGCTACGGCTGGCGGAGGATGATGCTGCTGCTTGTGTTGATGTGGTATTTGGCGGTATATCAGTTTCTGTAACTGACGACACTCTGTCATTCGATGTTTGTTGTGTGGTTGACTTCTGACGTTTACCAGTAGATTGTTCGTCTGTATTCGGTTCTCGTCGCCGCTTGCGACTTGTGGATTGTTGATTATTAGCAGCACTAGATGATGGTTGAGTGGTCGACACGGCACTGGATACTGATTCATGTTCGGTCTTTACATGTCTCCGTAAATTATCATATCTATTGTAACTGTAATCACAAAAATCACATGTAAATTGTTGTGTAGAATGAGTAGTTGTACGATGTCGTAATAAAGCATCAGGTCGTGTGAAGGTTTTATTACACAGAGTACATCCGTGCCTCTGCGTCGCTGACATTCTCTGATAAAATGGCCGACCTCTTTGTGAATGCTATTCAGCCAGATGAAGTTTGTGAGATGACGCAATTATTAGATGGGTTGATTCGTCAACATGCAATGTTATTTGAGTCTGTTGTAGGCAATATACCAAGTGATCAAGCATATCATACCTTTGAGAATATCGCAGACGAAGTATTTTCTGATGCCCGCATAAACGCCGGGCGGATAATAGTTTTAATGTCTTTGAGCAGATATATGAAGCAAAATCTCGTTGATTCGTTGTACAATTCTGACACTGATGTCGAGAAAATTGTCACCAGTTTCAGCCATTCAGCCGCTAAATATATATTTCAGAAGACACGGCTGTTAACGTCCAACGAATTAGAAAATATGTTGAAATTATTATCCGTTGAATAAAAAATACATCCTTCCTCGTTAACTGCCAGAACTCAAATGACTTCACATGCGTTGCATGAATAACTTGTCGTGATTGTTTGTCGTATATTTGAAACAAGCAAGTTGTCATTTGAATCAACCAATCAGATGTCGGGAAAATAAGTAGCCACATTGCTTGACCGCCACTGTCACACGGGGGGCCAGGCGAACTGTCAAAAGGCGGGTTTGTGGCTGGCACATTTCACTCGAGTATAGATTCATAATCACGCAGAAAGAACCACGACTTTTCATCGACTATACATTAGCTACTACACTCTTTGTCATTGTCTGCCACCATAATTACGTACCTAGGTACTTTGTGTCAACTCGTAATTGCATCTCTTTCGTACGTTTTTCTATCTCCGGGAGGGAAAGATAATTGGATTTGACTGCAGTGCACCAGTTCTGTAAGTATGCTGTCCTTACTTCAAACAGTTTTTGCTGCCGGCGTAATTGCCCGGTAAGATGTTAATTTTCTTTAGAGAACATCACCCTGAAATTATAAAAATGTCTCTCTCGAAACATAATTATTGTGTACCCGAGGCACGATAATTTAACGTCTTCAGCTTAGTGTCAGTTTTGCGTGAGTCATATATCTTTGTTTAACAGATTGCTAACGTCTTCAGCTTAGTGTCATTTTGTGTGAGTCATATATCTTTGTTTTACTAGAAAAAACTCACCTGCCTGTTTGCGTCAGACAAAAACATTACTACAAACGCCTTATTTAATAAAACAACATACATTATACGGAAAGACATTCTTTAATATAAAAACATTGCTACAAACCCACAAAAGACATTATACGGAAAGACATTATTTAATAAAACAACACACATTTACAAAGACATTACTACAAAAAAGACGCGGGTTTTTTAAAAAGAACCGCCAGGGTTTACCAAACGGCAACATTATAATTGTCAACAAACACGAATACCTATACTATGTTCAATAATTTACCCACATTCTCTTTCATTCACAACGCAACTAACACAAGGGCGAACAACGCCCCGTTTCCATCGATTGAAATTACACCGAACAACGAAACACGACGTATTGATTTGTCTGTGTGTTGGTAGTTTTTTGCCTGGCGAGTGGGGGAAAATTTAACAGAAGAATATTTGTAATTAATTCCCCAGACGCGAAAAATATAGCGGCACAGAATGTGCATCAAAGTTGAGTGGGTTAACACAATTGTGTTCTTTGTATAAACCGGGCTCTGTGGCTGTGGGGTTACACCGCTTTCTCTCTGTAGTCCCATTTATCACGCAGAGGCTCGTAGCGGAGTGAGAGCTGAGGCGGTTCGACCCCCGCTCGTGACTTGGTGGATACTGAGCCAGCCGCTCAGAAAGCAATGGCAAACTACTGAGCGTAACCTTGCCAAGCGAGCAACATACAGCTAAGTTCTGTAAAGGCTTAGCGGCGATAAGCCGTCGCGGTGTGTATATGGCATCTGTTAGCTTGTGCTGATAAGCGGCACCAGAACTACCAGAACCGTAGGGGGAGTAATTCTTTAAACATCGGCGTCGGTAATCACTATCAGGTGGCGCCCTGGCTAAACATTATCATCAAGAGTTGTCGGGTCACTAATCGTTGAAATATATAGACGGGCGTGTGAGTCATATCCGGTCATTTAGTGACCATGGATCCTCGCTGGAAACACCCTTTTACTTCTTTAATTGCTGGACCGACAGCGAGTGGTAAAACCGTCTTTGTCCAGCGCTTCCTGACCCACCTACCAGCCATGGTAGACCCGATTCCAGAGGAGGTTATATGGTGCTATGGGGAATGGCAATCCATGTACGAGAATATGAAAGGAGTGCAGTTTAATGAAGGTCTACCTGATATGGACAAATGGACCGGCGATAGACGTCGGCTAGTGGTAATAGATGATCTAATGGCCGAGACAGATGATAGAGTAACTAAACTATTTACTAAGGGCAGTCATCATCGCAACCTCAGCGTCATGTATATTGTACAGAACCTCTTTGGGAAGAATAAAGAACAAAGAACCATTAGTTTGAATTCACATTACCTAGTAGTATTTAAGAACCCTCGAGACGGTGCACAAGTTAATAATTTGGGAAAACAAATTTTTCCAGGGCGGGTTTCATATGTCCAAGAGAGTTTTAAGGACGCTACATCGGCTCCTCACGGGTATTTGTTATTTGACCTCCGCCAGGAAACACCGGATCAACTCCGTCTACGAAGTCATATATTTCCCGACCAAAGACAAGTCGTCTACGTCCCTAAATAACATGTCTAGTCAACTTAAACGCAACGAATCCATGTTGCGGTACTTGGGTGAAGCCAAGCCACCTGCCGTAAAAGCTGTTATTAAAACAGCTTCCCCAGACCTCGTCCAATCAATTTGTGAATGCTGTCACAATGTATTAAAAGGTAATGTTCCCCTGACACCAGCTCAGAAGCGGCGTCTGCAACGTCACAAAAACAGTCTGAGAGCGCTCACTCGTAAGAAACTATCACTCAAGAAACGGAAGCAGATCTTGCAAAAGGGTGGATTCATCGGCGCCCTGCTCGGACCCATCCTTAACGTCTTGAAAGGTATTGTGGGTTTATAATGAAGAAAATGATCCTGGTCGATCCTCGGGTGTTGGAAAAACCCTACGTACCACCCGACACACTAACCGATAGCCTACAAGACTTGGATAATCAGATGCAACAAGTCCTGGAAACAGAAGATCTACCACCCCGTGACAAAGCCAGACTATATCAACAAACCTTACAGCGGTATCTGAATCGCCTCGAGCAGCATAGGCACAAACCATTAGGTCTGGTGGATATCAAGGAACAAAAACCCGAAGTCAGCGCCTTACCGGTACCAGTAGTCGAGACACCGCCTGCTCAGCTAACACCGAAGGTAGACGAACCCAAAGCCCCAGCAGAGACACCTGTGGCTACACCCGGTTATAAACTGCGGAAGAAGAAGAAGAGTAGGATACCTACACCCCGATGGGAAAAATGGCCGCGCAATTAAGAAAGTATTACTATGACCCAGAGAAACCGGGAGCCTATGGTGGTGCTGTCGCTTTACATCGAAATAACAAACTTCCAGCTAAAACCATTCAGAAATGGTTACGTCATCAGGATACCTACACGTTACATAAACCGATTCGTCGCCGATTTCAGAGACGTCAGACCATTACCGGGGGTATAAATCAACAGTTTCAAGCCGACTTGATAGATATGCAAAAATTACGAAGGTACAATGACGGTATGGCCTACCTAGTGACGTGTATCGATGTGTTTAGTAAATATGCCTGGGCCATCCCGATCCAGAAGAAAACGGGGAAAGAACTAGTGGTGGTCGTGAGTAAAATATTTGAAGAGGGCCAACCGATAAACTTTCAGACCGATAAAGGTTCAGAATTCGTCAATCGGACCTTCTTAAAATTTCTGACTGACCGAGGCGTGCATTTCTTTACCACTGAGAACGAAGATGTGAAAGCCGCCGTGGTAGAAAGATTCAACCGAACTCTTAAAGAAAAAATGTGGCGTTATTTTACCAAGACCAATACACTGCGCTACGTCGACGTGATAGATAAATTGATCCAGAACTACAATGGTTCGTATCACCGGAGTATTCGCATGGCCCCTGTGCAAGTTAACAACACTAATCAAGAAGAAGTGTGGAATAATTTATACCGTAAAACAGACGCATCAAGAAAAGTGTATTTCACAGCCGGCGATCGTGTCAGGTTAGCTCAAAGCCAACAACCTTTTAAAAAAGGTTATATGTCGGGTTGGACAGAAGAACTGTTTACCCTTAGTCGTATAAACCAGACTAGTCCGGTGACGTATGTGCTAAAAGACGATTCAGGAGAGGAACTTAAAGGGTCATTCTACCGAGAAGAAATACAATTGGTGGGTGATAAAGAAATTTATCGTATTGAAACCATCTTACAAGAAAGGTGGAGGAAAGGTAGTGGTAAAGAGTATTTAGTCAAGTGGTTTGGTTATCCCAATTCATTCAACAGTTGGATAGCCGACACGCAACTAGCCAGTTATGGAGACTAGTGGTATGGCCGAAGACAACCTGGATAATATGGTGTTGCGTCCACAGACTAGGGACGGGGAAAGAACTTCGTTCTGGTCGTTTTTTGGACAACGCGTGCCGCGGCCAGAGATTGTATTCATCTGCCAAACCCTCGTTATATATAGCGTAATTGCTGTGTCACTATTCAATCTGACTCAAGGCAGCGCAGACGCAGCAGAAGGCAAACTGTGGGTCGCTCTAATGAGTAGTTGTTTGGGTTATATGCTACCTAATCCTAAGCTAGATAAACAATGAGTTTTTATTTGGTGTTACCGAGTGTTACGGCCCCGGATGTGTTCCCGAACAACCACCCAGGTCACTTTTTCGTCAAGTTGCCGCAGACTATTGAGGTGAGTCAACAATACGAAGTGGGTCTGGCCGAAATTCAATTCCCCAATACGTATTTTAACGGTTTGTCGGGGGAAATTTGGATCCAGTACTTTCCGCCCAAAGGTAGTGGTCTGGAACCTGTAACCCTTGAATGTCCACCGGGTCCGTTCACCACCCCAGAAGCTTTCATCGAGGAGTTGAATAAGTTGTGTGTCGAAACCCAAGTAGACGAGAAAGTAAACATCAAATTCACGCTACGTACACCTTGGAACAAAGTCGCAATGAAACTACTTGAAAAAGGCGCCCACGTTAAAATTAGTGAGAGGTTGAAAAAAATGTTGGGTTTTCCAACCTCGACTCTATCAGACGAGAATGCCTTATTATACGGTAATGTGGAATTGGAGATGGATAGCGTCGTTAAAAATATCTACGTCTATTCTGATCTCGTAGCTGCCAGACCAGTCGGAGACGCCATGGTTCCTTTACTAAGGACTGTCCCTATATTGGATCGCTTGTTGCCGTCAGTGCATCGTGTCTACGATAAACCACACTACGTTCACTTAAGTCGATTCTCCTTCGACACGGTGGAAATACTTTTAACTACGGAGACGGGAAAAACGATACCACTCAACGATGGGACTTCAGTGCTAACTTTACATTTTCGAGCCCGGAAACTCTCAGAACTCGAATAGACTAAAATGTGTTTTTATGTGCTATCGACGCGTTTCCCACTAGACGAACAGGGTGCTGAAATTAGACTTAGTTGGTGGATATTTTACAAGTCCCCTCGTCAGCGAGACTGACGTCCGTTCTTTCCGGCCTGGGTGAAGTAGATTTGGACCAGCAAATTATCTATTCCGACATTGTCACCTCGCGTGTGGTCGGCGCTGTGCTGGTACCATTACTACGGATTCTATCTGTCCTAGACAGATCCACCACCTCTGTATTTAGGCTGTACGATAAACCACATTACGTTCCACTCTGTCGGTTCTCCTTTGACACGATTGAGCCTCTTATAACCGACGAACAGGGGAAACCTATCCCATTCACAGGTGGGACATCGGTAGTGACGCTGCATTTTCGAACCAACAAACGTTTTGAGGTGGTTTAACCATGGTTAGACACGTGCCAATCCGACGCAATCCCAAACTATACGAGGAATATTTCTGTAATCAAGCCGGCAGCGGTCTACCCGTTTTTGTGGGTGGTCGGAGTCAGCGAGGTCATGGAATTGGTAGTTTCTTTAGTGGCCTTGGTCGAACAATTCTTCCTTGGTTGAAGACTGGTGGCAAAGCCCTTTTGCGGGAAGGGTTGGGTACGGGTTTGCAGGTGGCTCAAGACGCCCTAGCCGGTCGGAATGTTGGCGAGTCCTTCAAAGAACACGCCAGGGACGCCGGTCAACGACTGCTCCAGGGCGCTGCTCAACATATCAGCCAATCAGGTAGCGGCGTCAGGAAACGAAAACGAGCCGCCCCGCCCGGTCAGCCCAGTAAAAGAATAAAACCAGCCGGCAGAAAGCGATCGGCTCATAAGAACCACCAACACCAGCGGGGACATTCGGATATTTTCTCGTAATGGCGTTAATACATCCCAAGTCGTGTGAGTGCCTACATTCTGGTCTGGATTTGTTTAGCGTGCCACCTACCCAGACGGCCGTGGAAGAAGGACAGTTTGTGGAGATTCATCCGTTGGCCACGTTAGCCTATGGGGCACCCATCGAGTTCTCCATCTCTGGCGTGGGAGAGGATTATATAGATTTGTTTAATACTTTTCTGCACGTGAGGGCCAAAGTTACACTTCCCAATGGTGACGACCTACCGAGCACCGCCGAAGTCGGTCCCATAAATTATTATTTGCATAGTTTGTTTTCTCAAGTAGACGTGTCTTTGAATGACACTCTTATTTCACCGAGTGAAAATTCGTATCCGTACCGGGCCTACTTGGAAGCTCTTCTGAATTATGGTGCAGAGGCCAAAAAGAGTCATCTGACTTCAGCACTATACTACCCAGATACTCCTTTGTATATGACAGACACGAAGGGTGAAACCAATAAAGGTCTAGCCAAAAGACGATCTTTAGCCAGCTCTAGTGTGGCGATGGATATGATGGGCCGTCTACATTCCGATATTTTCAATCAGGACAGGTACATGCTGAATGGGATCGATATCAAAATCAAACTAACCCCCTCAAAATCTGTCTTTAATTTGATTGCCACGGATGTAAACGGTGGTTACAAAAGTGTCATTACTCATGCCACCCTCTTGGTGAGGAAAGCTAAGTTAAATCCAGCTATCTCTCTGGCTCATGAAAAAGCCTTATTGAGAGCCAATGCCAAGTATCCCATTAAAAGGGTAGTGGTAAAAACCTTTTCTATCCCGAAAGGTATGTTTTCCCACACGCAAGATAACCTCTTCCTCAGCCAGACGCCGACCCGGGTGGTGATCGGTTTAGTGAATGCGTCGTGTTTCAACGGCGAGCTAAACACTAACCCCTTCATATTCAATCATTATCAGTTAAACTATTTGAGTTTGATGGTAGATGGGCGTAGTGTCACAGGCAAACCCTTAACCATGAATTATACCACAGGTCAGTATGCGCGAGCTTTCCATGGTACCAATTTGGCCCTCGGTCTGACCGGTAAGGATGTCGGGAATGGTATCAATTTTGAGAGTTTCAGTCAAGGGTTCGCTCTGTACGCTTTTGATCTGACTCCCAGTATATTAGACGGTGAGCAGTTTGAACTGGCCAAATCCGGTCCACTGTCACTGGAACTTAAGTTTGCCGTTATAACGGATGCACCTCTACAAGTCATCATATACGCGGAACTCGATTCGGTTCTAGAAATTTCCAAGACAAGGCAAGTGCTGACCGATTACGTAGCATAATGGATACCCAACACCTAAGACAGTTACTCATGTCTGACCCGTTTGTTCGACGCCTTTCGCTAGTCAACGTCTGTGCTAGAGATCAATTGCCTAGACACATTGATAGAACACAACCAGCCGCTTTTATCGTCAACACCGACACCAGTGTTTACTCTGGGTCACATTGGATCGCCCTATATTTCGATGGCCTAGGTCAGTTTGAATATTTCGATTCGTTTGGTTTGCCGCCATTACACGCCGACATTATCCGCTTTATACGACGTAACTCGGACCAATCACCTATGTACAATACCCGTATGTTACAAGACATCAATAACGCCACTTGCGGGCTGTACGCCCTGTATTTTCTGGTGATGAAATGCCGCGGCGCGAGCCTGTCGCGTATCCTGCAGCCGTTTGGTCACAGACAACACGTGAATGACCGCCTCGTGTTTCGATTGGTTAGCCCGTGGTTGAAAAAGACAAGTCCAGACACGTTTAAAATCAATCGATAAATTATGTCCTATAAAACGAGACGAACTGGCCACCTTCGTGTTTCGTGCCCACCACGCTCAAGATGTCTACAGCTACCTGGATATTCATGTCAAGAACTGCTGAAATGCCCAGACCACTAGCCAACGGTTTGAAAGCGGCGACAGTTTCTCAATACCGAGGCAGTACGACGCTACATTTACGCAAGTATTTCGGTGTCTCTGAGCTCAAGTACCCGACCAAGGTGGGAATTACACTCACGAGAGCCGAGTTTGAGTCTCTCCTATCAATGAAGGATGACATTCTAGCGGATTTCGATAAACTAACTTACCAACCACCCGAGTTGTCTAGTAAAGACCAGGCTACCTACACTCAAGACCCCGTGACGTTTTATCAAGACCAGTCTACCTACAACTTAGACGTACCTGAACCGATTACCTATGACTACAGTCAAGACATCCCACTGAATGACCAGACAGCTTTCTATAGTAATCAAATCCCGCTGATCCCTTTGGGACGTAAACGACGAAAGCTTTAGATGTTGTAACCGAATAGATGTTGTCTACCAATAAAATCTGTGTGAAAAATGTTACCTTTTTTGTTTGTTTTTTTTATTTTTAATGTTTCATGTTGTATTTTTTATGTCGTACCCTATAATTACTTGACCACGCACGCCACCTATGATGAGTCACTAGAACACGCCACCTATGATGAGTCACTAGACCACGCCTACCTTTTTGGGGGAAAAAGAGTTATCGCCCTTTGAGGTGGAATATCGATTCCCACCTCAAAACGGGCGGCTTTCCACGTTACTACACTACTCACACCCAGCCAAGAGCACCACAATAAATTCCAGCATGCAAAAGCCAAATTTCAAAGGGCCAAGCTGCAGGCTAGACGGAAAAGCTGGCAGGAAAAAACAGTCTCTGAACTTTGAAAGAGACACAAGGAAATTGTGGAAGCTAATAAAACAACTTAACGATGAGGGCACAGGGAGAAACTCACAAATTGCACTACATAAAGATGGAAACATCTTAACAAGAAAGCAAGCAGCTGACCATTTTGCGGACTCATTCGCACAAGATAACAATATCAAAATTAGTCCAGAGAAACAACAAGAGATTCGAGAGAAACTGCAACATACAGGACAGAAGGAAATAGTACATGAGGTTCTGGAGGCACCCATCACAATCAGCGAACTGGAGCTAGCCATATCAAAACTGAAAATGAGAAAGTCACCAGGATCTGATGGTATCTCCAATGAAATGATCAGGAACCTAGGAACAGAGGCCAAAGCAAAGCTGTTGCAGATCTTCAATAACAGTTGGATCTTAGGCAGTGTTCCACAAGCCTGGAGAGAATCAATCATGATACCCTCCTAAAATCAGGGAAAGATAGTTCCATTGCCTCTAGCTACAGACCAATTAACCTCACCAGCTGTCTATGCAAAACAATGGAGCGCATCATCAATCACAGACTGCGGTGGTACATTGAAAGTAAAAACATCCTTGTGCCACAGCAGGCTGGCTTTAGGCAGTGCTACTCTACGGAAGATCAGACAACCTACCTCTCTCAAGAAATTGAGGATGCATTCCAAGAGAAGAAGCTGGTGCTTGCGGCATGGATAGATTTGAAGAAAGCCTTTGACAAAGTCTGTAAAGAAGGTCTCATGAATAAACTGAGAAACTGCAAAGTCAATGGAAGGATGTACAAATGGGTGAAAGCATACTTGCACAACAGAAGAGCCCGAGTACAGATAGATGGACTAAAGAGCAAGAAAGTACTACTGCGTCAAGGTGTTCCCCAGGGCGGAGTCTCGTCCTCCACACTTTTTCTAATCTTCACCAATGATCTCGTTGCTAATCTACCACATGGAATTAAAGCGGCAATGTACGCTGATGACCTGGTTCTATGAAGCACAAATGAACATGCATCAGTGGCCACCAGATTACTACAAAGAGCTGTAGATACATTTGTTGCATGGGCAAATAGATGGTGTGTCCGCATAAACACTGACAAGTGCAGCACCACCCTATTTACCCTCTCTCCAAAACAAAAGGCAGGGACCATCCAGATAAATGGAACACCCCTAAGAGAAGATAAAGAACCAACATACCTTGGAGTAACATTTGATGGCAGGCTGACATGGAGAAAGCACATCAACAAAGCAGTAGCAAAAGCCAGAAGGAAAATAGCCATCCTGAGAAAGCTAAGTGGAACCACATGGGAGCCAGTGGGAAAATACTTAGCAAAGTTTATCAACAGAGTATACGACCACTCCTGGAATATGCGTCAACTGCGTGGTGTTCGGCATCAAAACCCACACTACAAGAGCTGGACAAGGTGCAAAATCAAGCACTTAGAGTCACCACAGGAGGAATAAGATCAACCCCTTTGGTGGAAATGGAGAAGATGGGGGAGGACACAAGCACTGAGTGAGCGCAGAGATACGAAAACGCTAATACAAGCAGAAAAGTTCCTCAGCTTGCCAGGCCACCCTATGAAGAACAGATTTGAAAACCTAGCTATGGGGCGGTTGAAAAGAAGTAGTTTTATCCACCAGGCCAAACGACTCTGCAGAGAAACCACCGATCTGCCCACAGTTGGTATCCCCCTAACAACTATTCCAGAGCGAACTCCATGGAAAGATGAGCATAGACTTTCATTACAAATCCAGACAAAAGTGAGAGGAATATTTGACAAGGAAGAACAGAACAGTGTTCAGCGCAGAACAGCCACTCTCAGCTT
>JACEFZ010001552.1:2500-32550 GCA_014155875.1 Cepaea nemoralis
GTTTCTAAATCAATCAATCAATCAATCAATCCGATTATAACCTTACATCCCAACATTCGGAGCTAACATAAAGCAGATAGTACCGTCTACTATCATAAAGTAGCTCATTCTTATCTGATTCAGACCTGACATCCCAACATTCGACGCTAACAGAAAGCAGGTAGTACCGTCTACTGTTATACGGTAGCTCAGTCATATCTGACTCAACCCTGACCTTCTACCGAAGCTTACCTTATGATTTAATCACAAAATTGGGCGAATGTGTGTAAATATTAGCAGACTATGTTGATCATGTTATTAGCGCGTCGGATCAGGGTAAACCGCCTAGGTTTGTCGTTCGCTAAGAGCGGGAGGGACTGCCTTCTATTCCTCCTTGCATTCATCATTATCATGTGCATTGCCCGCTTGCATGTCTTTCCACATATCTCGATCTTTTGCGGTCTAGGTCAACCAGTCCATCCAGCATCATTTCTCTTCGTCTGCTTCTGTCGCTTTTCCCACTGAGCTTACCAGTTGTCACGATATTTTCCAATGGCTCTCTTCTCATCTCATGACCAAAGAATAACTTCAGGTCTACAAAATATGACGACCATGGCACTTCACAGACACATAGAAACTTCCTGCTTCCGGACTTGTTCTAGTTTTCGTTTTTAAACCATAAAAGATTAAATTTATCAACTGGAAGAAAAGAACATCTCAGAACAGAACCCTAACGAACTGTGAACGTTTCCAACACTTTAATTATGAATGTGTGGGGTCTGTTTACGTTGTTTTAATAACTGATGACTTTAAATCGCAGGGAACTTTATAGGTGCTCATTATATCCAAAACATACGCCAAAGATTATGTATGAAAGTGCCAGCTGTGGACAGGTAATTGCAAAACACCTGCATAGTCTCAAAATCTCTCCCCTGTGTTTTACAAGTATTATATATTCATGCTGCATGGGCAACACATGGTCTCTAAATTCAGCCCAAGTTTAGTGCTATGGAGAGGTATAACTCCATTTTACTATCGTCCGTTAAGACGGCAAGGTGCCAGTCAGTCATATATTCTGTAAATGCCCATCTCATTATTGCTTCTTGAAGCACATGCCTGTTTAGCTGACATACTGGTTTTTAAATTAGGCTTAAGCTTAGGCTTGTAATTTTGGCATTGGGCAATTGCCAGGTTTCGTGTCCTGGAAATATTCTGAAATGGAACGAACGATCGAACGAACAAACAAACTTTATTTTCAAAGGGTTAAGAACTGGGCACGCAGGCCCGTCTAACATTCTCCCCTTCTATCACTCTCTTTCATACATTATTTCATTCATACATCATTCAAGGCTAACAGAGAACAGCAACAATATAAAAGATATGCATTATAAATGCATGGGCAAAATGTGAACATCAATATTACGCGCTACACAACTCAGTAATATTAGATAATGGTGTGACACTTGTTATTAGCTATGTGGAATATACTGGTCTACCAAAAGACAGGAAGGAAGGTAACTTTGCATTCTCCTCATAAACCACATTTTCACAGCCATCAGGTGTTTTTCAGCTTGTTTGCTCATTGTTCAAGCTTCACATCCATACAACAGTACAGATTCTATGCAGCACCTCACCACTCTTTTTCTCGTTGCAGTTGACATCTTTTTATTGGTCAGTACGTTTTTCATCTGGCAAAAGATTACTTTCGTAATGGCAATTTTTGTTCTAATCTCTTCAAGGCATCTTCCATCTCGTAACCACTCCGCCACAATGGTCAAACTATATGCTGGTATGGAGGTCGGCTAGGCCGAATGGGTCAGAGCGCTCGTTCTTAAAACTTCCGGTATGCTGATGCCGAGGTAGCTGATTCAAACCCTACACCGGTCAGTTGGTCTACAATGTACACTTCTCGTCCTTGACTTGGGGACGTAAATTACAAGAACCTCGGAAATCAGCGTAGGTTTGCCTGGTGGCTTACGAACACTGGTAATAAGGAAAGCTAATTCACACGCAACAATCAGTCCGGTGCTACTAGAAATAGCAGCACGAGTACGGACTACGCTTGAGTTCAAAGCGACCGGGAACATACATTTATTTTATAATATAAATTTAATATAATACATTTTAATATAAAATAATATAATGTTTTATATATATAAATTTAGTTATTTCCTTTACATTCTGATAACACTGTACGCTGCTGTGTGATTATGTCCTACCATCATCATCATCACGTGACTTGCCGATAGGCGTGGAGGGTCATGTTTCTCCATCTCACATGATCACTAGTGTTGAGGATGACTTCTGTGTATTTGTCTTGACTATGCCATGCGGCCAAGCCATCCAGATATTTACTCCTCTGCTTTCTTTCTCTTTGTTCTTTTCCCTTCAATATTGCCAGATGTCACCAAGTTCTCTAGTTTATTTCTTCTCATAACGTGACAACAGAATTGTGACTGTCTACGTCTAATTTCTCTAATCAGTTTAAGGTTCTCATTTGCTTCTTGTTTATCTTTCTCATTGGTTTCTGTCTGTCTATGTTATTCTTTGAATTGTCCTCGGGATTATTAGAGACATCAGACGTAACCAATCAGGATGTGCTGGACACGTTATAAGAAGAAATAAACTGGAGAAAAAAAACTGGGGGAGGGGGGGGGGGAGATGACAAGGGGACATGGACATGAGTTGGCGAATCGATCGTTGTCCGTGTTATCTTTCACATACACACACACACACACGCGCGCGCGCGCACAGAGAGAGTGAGAGAGGGAGAGAGAGAGAAGGAAAAAGAGACAGGTAGAAAGAGAGGGGGACAGAGAGAGAGTAACAGAGGGAGAAAAAGAGAGGGATGGGGGAGTAAGAGAGAAAGAGAGAGTGAGGGAGAAAGTATAAGAGAGAGGGGGACGGAGGAGTGAGAGAGGGAGAGAAAAAGAGATGGGGAAGAGAGGGAGAGAGAGGGGGGATTCTGAGAAGGAAAGAGAGGGAGAGATAAAGAGGGAGGGAAAGAGAAAGTGAGAAGGAAAAAGAAAGAGAGATGGAGGAAGAGAGAGGAAGAGAAAGATAGAAAGGGAAACAGAAAAAGAGAGAGTGGGGAGATAGAAAGAGAGGGAGAGAGAGACGGGGAAAGAGGAAGAGAGAGGAAAAAAGAGAGAAAGAGAGAAAGAGAGACAGGGAGAGAGGGAGAGAGGAAGAGAAAGTTTACCACATGTCTGATACTGGTACGCACACACACGCACTTTGAATCTCATCTGTTCTTCCTATTTCGCGCACTGAGTTAAGGATCTCCCTTTGTGATCTATAGAAGTATTCACGTGCGAGGAAGATGATCCTCTAGAAAGCAAAGGTGAAAGTACCGACACATTTACACGCTTTTAGTTGCATAAGGTGCTGGACCCATTTTTACAGACCAATCATCACTCATTGAGTGATGAGGTCATTATAACGCCAACCGCATTTCCTAGCACACATGGTATCTTGTCCACCTGAGAGCCTGGCTCAGTTTAAAACCAAAAACAAATTCTATTCGCCCCGAATGATGATCAAACCCATGACCAACAGGTCGGCAAGGGTATGTCTAGCCACTGCGCCACCTTGGCTACCTTTCAAAACTAAAGCAAACAACACCATGATAAGAGGATAGAAATCAATCAACTACATGAACTTATCAATGAAAACAAAGGCCACATTATCCTGGGCTAAATCACATTAAACATAAAAGCAGTTTCAATGAAAAAGTTCATTCTCGGCTCTACTTTCAAAGATTACAGTTAATTTGTAGATAATGTAAATGGCTGAATTACCAGTTCAAAAGTTTACAGCTGTTTTATGATCATAGGCACATTCCAAAAGCGTTAGCGTGGGAAGGGGCATAAAATAAACTAAACCGTGTCAATACGGTTATTCCAAAGGTTTAAAGTTTACTTTGATGATTGTAGCGTTTGCTGATTGAGTTTTCTTTCAATTTTCTTTGAATTAGAAGTCTTATAATCATCACCTTTAACATACTCCACACCTGCACGAGAAATTTCAGAATACAAGAACCATTTAGTAAACAGGTGCTGTTTTTGTATTGGTTTAGAGAGCAAGTAGGAGCAATCAGAAAGAACGTTGGACGCTTACCGTTTGAAGTTACATCTAGTATTTCTGAAGTCTGGCCACATCTTACAGTTGGAAGTTATGTCTAGGATTTCCTGTGTCTGGTCAGTTTACCATTTGAAGTTACGTCTAGGGGTTTTAAAAGATTGGCCACTTTACCGTTTGAAGTTACATCTAATATTTTTGAAGTATGGCTACTTTACCGTTTGAAGTTATATCTAGGGTATTTGATGACTGGTCACTTTACCGTTTTAAGTTATATCTAGGATATTTGATGTCTGATCACTTTACCGTTTGAAGTTATATCCTGGATGTTTGATGTCTGGTCACTTTACCGTTTGAAGTTATATCCTGGATGTTTGATGTCTGGTCACTTTACCGTTTGAAGTTATATCAAGGATATTTGATGTCTGGTCACTTTACCGTTTGAAGTTATATCTAGGATATTTGATGTCTGATCACTTTACCGTTTGAAGTTACATCTAGGATATTTGATGTCTGGTCACTTTACTGTTTGAAATTATATCTAGGATGTTTGATGTCTTGTTACTTTACCGTTTTAAGTTATATCTAAGATATTTGATGTCTGGTCACTTTACCGTTTGGAGTTATATCTAGGATATTTGGGGTCTGGTCGCTTTACTGTTTGAAGTAATATCCTGGATATTTGATGACTGGTCACTTTACTGTTTGAAGTTATATCCTGGATGTTTGATGTCTGGTCACTTTACCGTTTGAAGTTATATCTAGGATATTTGATGTCTGGTCACTTTACCGTTTGAAGTTATATCTAGGATATTTGATGTCTGGTCACTTTACGGTTTGAAGTTATATCTAGGATGTTTCGGGTCTGGTCGCTTTACTGTTTGAAGTTATATCCTGGATGTTTGATGTCTGGTCACTTTACCGTTTGAAGTTACTTCTAGTATTGATTACGTCCGATCGTTATACTGTTTGACGTAATCATTTTGGAAGGTATGTGGTTGATGACATTTTGAGGGCAGCCGACAGATAGTTGTTGGTTATGGTGTCCAGTTTCACGAAGGCAGGCAGGCGATCTCTTAAACGACACAATGGCTACGGTTTCCGGCCAGTATATGGTAACTGCCAAGAAGAACAGCAACAGCAAACTACATTCTTTAAAGATGCATAGTTTATAATGATTCGTCAAATCACAGAACTTCAAAACAACACAATCTTCTTTTACAGCACAGTCTTCCTACCAACTCTATATTACCAATGCCAAACCTGGTCAATGACAGAAAAAGAGAAAAGAAAAATCACAACAATAGAAATGAGATTCCTGAGAAGAAGACTCAGTGTATTGAGAAGAGATAAGATCAGAAATGAAGAAATCAGGACTAAAGTGGTGGTTGTAGCTGCATTAGATTTTATTAGAAAGCAGCAAGTCAAATGGTTTGGCCATGCAAGTAGGTTACCAACTAACAGTATACCTCAACAAGCAATGATGTACAGACCAGAGGGAAGCAAAGGAAGAGGCCGACCACGTAAACGAAGGACGCAGGGAATAACAGAGTCCATGGGAATATCGATACATGAAGCCCATAAGCGGGCACCCTCCCGCTGTTTATACCTCACCTCGACACTACATGGTACAAGAGGAACGTAATGAGATGAGACAGGACGTCACAAGATGACATGGAAAATGCTTTGAAGAAATGTAAAAATTCAGAAATAAATATCATAATGGGTGACTTCAATGCAAAAGTACGTAGTCAGGCCGATGGATGCATGGTAGGCAAACATGGTTTGGGAGAACGAAACGAAATAGGATACAGACTTACAGAATGGGCAAAAGAGCAGGAAATGATTATTAGGAGACACTTGGTTTAAGCAACATCCTAGAAGATCACAGACATTGAGGAGTCCTGACAGCAGGATTATAAACCAGATTGAAAACGTCCTGATTAGCAGAAGATTTCGAAATGCGTTAACAATCGAAAAAACAGTTCCTTGTGCAGACTGTTACAGTGATCATAGATTTATTACATGCACATTGAAGGTAAAGTTGAAGAAAGTCAAGTATACACCATGAAACACTAAATAGGATCTGTGCACATTGAAACATGATAAGATAAGATACTTTGAACATAGAAGAAAAGAACAGATTTGATATATTGTCTGAAATAGAGATCCTATTTCAAGATGTGGATGATCAGTGGGAAATGTTGAAGAACTAAATCAGTTTGACTGCAGAAACAACTATTCCAAAATTAAAGAAAGTGGGTCGTAAGACATGGATGACTGAAGAAATTTTACAACTAATAGAAACGAGAAGACACAAAAAAAATAATCCTAACAAATATGAAGAGACTCACAGAAAAGTCAGAACATTTTGTATAAAGGCAAAAGACGCATGGCTCGAGAAACATTGCAAAGAAATTGGGGGGAAAAAGTAAACATAAATCAAATCAAATCAAATCAAATCAACTTTATTAGGGTCACAAATTGGGCGCGCAGGCCCGTCTTACATTCGGCCCTTCCAATCACTCGTCTTTCGTTCATCAAGAGCATTATACATTTTCATTGGAAAAAATAAACATTGTGCAATGAATGTTGTAAACATAAACAAGGCTAATTACAATGTTATGAAGCCCATCTCCCACCTACCCATACATCACTCCACCCACCCACACACCCCCATACATCACCCCACCCACCCACACAACACCCCCACCTACCCACACACACGCGCACCAAGGGACACATACACACCCCCACCAAAATAATCCTAACAAATATGAAGAGACTCACAGAAAAGTCAGAACATTTTGTATAAAGGCAAAAGACGCATGGCTCGAGAAACATTGCAAAGAAATTGGGGGGAAAAAGTAAACATAAATCAAATCAAATCAAATCAAATCAACTTTATTAGGGTCACAAATTGGGCGCGCAGGCCCGTCTTACATTCGGCCCTTCCAATCACTCGTCTTT
Source organism: Cepaea nemoralis (assembly GCA_014155875.1). Classification (NCBI taxonomy): domain Eukaryota; kingdom Metazoa; phylum Mollusca; class Gastropoda; order Stylommatophora; family Helicidae; genus Cepaea; species Cepaea nemoralis. Next base: position 9,530 of record JACEFZ010001552.1, read on the forward strand.
CGTTCATCAAGAGCATTATACATTTTCATTGGAAAAAATAAACATTGTGCAATGAATGTTGTAAACATAAACAAGGCTAATTACAATGTTATGAAGCCCATCTCCCACCTACCCATACATCACTCCACCCACCCACACACCCCCATACATCACCCCACCCACCCACACAACACCCCCACCTACCACACACACGCGCACCAAGGGACACATACACACCCCCACCTACCGACACACACGCACACCAAGGGACACATACATACCCCACCAATCGACCCATCCCCCTCCCGCACATCCCCCACCAACACACACTGCCCTCACCTGATCCCCAAACCAAAACATAACAATTAATGCACAAAAGAATTCAGGAGCTTATTAATAAAATAACGCGTACATCAACATGCTGCCTAACAACAGTAGATGGAAAAATCATAATAGTAAAGGATCAGATTTTATATGTATGGTCAGATTATATGAAAAACCTGTATGATGATAATAGAGAAGAACAGTATGATATTCGAAATAATCATGAAGAATAAGCAATTTGGAGATGGAGGTTCAGAATTCTCTTAACGATATGAAAACTGGCAAGACCCCCGTTCAGACAACATCACAATAGAAATAATAAATGCCTTTAAAGAATATGGAATAGATCAAGTCACTAGACTGCTGAACACAATATATGATGCTGGAGATATATACTTCCTGAATTATATAATTCTATATTTATTGCAATCCCAAATAAATCAGGAGCCTTGGACTGTGATTAACATCGAACAATTAGTATAATGAGCCACATCACGAAGATTTTGCTAAGAATTATCATGCAATAAGATGGAAAGAAAATGCAACCCGAAATATGCGAAGAACAATGTGGGTTTGTAGAAGGACAGGTACAGTAAATGTTGTGTATATGCTGAGAACATTAATTGAACGTTCTTTAGAAGTACATAAAGATCTACATCTTTATTGACTACACAAAAGATTTCGATAAAGTAAGACATGTCAACGTGATAAAGATGCTTGCAGATCTACAAATTGATGGGAAAGACCTAAAACGTGTTTTAAAAAACATATATTGGAAACAACAAGCTGACATAAGGATTGATAATGAAGTAGGTCAATTAAGGGGCCTATTAAGAGAGCTTTGAGACAGGGGTGTGTAATGTCTCCAGATCTTTTTTTCTCTGTACAGTAAAAATATTTTCCGAATTGTAGAAGATATAAAAGGAATCAACATTGGTGGACGTAACATCAATAACGTTAAATATGAGGATAATACAGTATATTTTGCAGGATCTGCAACATTTAGTAGATGCGGTTGTTGCACACAGTGAACAACTAGGGCTAGAACTAAATTATAAAAAGACATAAATTGCTGTCTTCATTGGGAAGAAGGGAATACTAAAATATAATTTACAAGTAAATGGGAATATTCTTAAACAAGTAAATTATCAGTACAATTATCTCTCAACAATCATAACAAATAACATCTGAGGGGAGATATCTTACAGAGATTAGAAAAGGAATCGCCATTGCGAAAGTAGCCTTTTGCAAGACTGAAAACATACTGACTAATAAAATTATGTCAAATGCATTTAGAAAAAGTGTTGAGGTGCAACATAGAACCTGTACATTTGTATGGATGTGAAGCATGGACAATGGGCAGACAAAAAACTTCTGATTGTTGTGGAAATGTGGTTTCTGAGGAAAATGCATAGAATACCATGGAAAGACAGAAAAACCAATGACCAGGTCCTACAAAAACCAAATTAAAATCGTACAGTGATTACAGAAATTAGACGTAGACAGTCAAAATGTGTTGGTCACTTTATGAGAAGAAATCAATTGGAGCACATGATGACAACTGGCACGATCGAGGGGAAGAGAACAAGAGAAAGACAGAGAAGTAAATACCTGGATGGCTTGGCCATGTGATATGGTCGAGATAAGAACACTGAGGTGATTCACGACTCTGGTAATCGAGTGAGATGGCGAATCATGACCGCCCACGCTTATTGGCATGGCACATGATGAATGTATGAATGAATGAAGGCAACTGGTCTCCCAAACTAATCGTGCTCGTAGTATAATCGCATTGCGATGCTAACATAACTGTCTTCGCTGTCTTAGTATAACCGGACAGCTGTGTTATGATAACTGTCTCGCTGTCTTCGTAAAACGGCTAGGTGTGCTAACATAACTGTCTCGCTGTCTTCGTAAACCGGTCAGATGTGCTAATATGACTGTCTCGCTGTCTTAGTATAACAGGACCGCTGTGTTAAGATAACTGCCTCGCTGTCTTAGTAAACCGGCCAGATGTGTTAACATAATTGTGTTGCTGTATTAGCATAATCGTATCGTAGGGTTATGATGCATGCACCATGGAGAGAAGGACAAACAAATTACACGGACGAAGAAACAGACGGAAGTAAAGATGGATGGATGGATGGATGGATGGATGGATGGATGGATGGATGGATGGATGGAATGATGTATGGATGTATGGATGGGTGGATGGATAGAAGAACGGGCAGAAAGATAGACAGAGGGATGGAAGGTCGGACGGACGAGTTGGGTGAATTGGCGGGTGGATGAATGGATTAAATTATGGAAAGGTAGATATAAGGATAATGGAGCTCAGATGAATTCTTTAACTCGTCGTCTAGGATGACTTCATCGCGTGACTATCGAGGACACAGGTAAGCAGGTAGTTACACAATAATGAACTCACTTACACATAAATTCTTAGATTTTCTACGAGCAGTATAAAGATCCCCTGCCGGCTTGCTAGGCCAGTCGCAGGTTTAGGACACAAATCTGACCAAAGGGAGTCCATCCCCTATGGCGAACCATAGCCCCGTTAGCCCATGACCTCGTGGTCATGGTTTCCCGGTCTACACCATGTGGAGGTGGGGGTTGACACAACGAGGCTGGGGAAACGCCATAATTATCCAATTTTGAAAACGAAGGCAGCAAAAGAGACTGCACGCAATACAGAGGCATTTCCCTTTTGAGTTATACTGGGAAAATATTTTGCAAAATTCTTGAGAAAAGATCGCGAACTACTATAAAACTCCCAGCTAAGCGAAACACAAATTGGATTTAGGAAAAACAAAGGATGCACAGATGCCATTTTTGCTCTTAGACAACTTATAGAAAAATAACATGAATTTAATGATGAAGCACTATACATAGCCTTTGTCGACCAAGAAAAGGCATTTGATAGGGTAGATAGAAACAAGCTGTGGGAAACCCTTAAACAATATGGAGTGAGTACACATCTAACAAACCTACGCAGAAGCTTATACAGCAACTGTGAATGCATAGTGAGAGCAACTGGAGGACACTCGGAATCCTTCACCATAAGATCCGGAGTACGACAAGGTTGTGTCCTGTCCCCTCTCTTATTCATAACATATATAGACAACATATGTAAAGAAACTAGCCAAACAGAGACCGCAAGAATACCGCATGACGAGAACACAGAATAAGAAGAATATTCAAATTACACCATTAGAGAACTCCTGTTTGCGAATGGCCAAGTACTAATAGCAAAATCAGAAGCTAACTTACAAGACCAAATGAATAGTCTAAACGAAAGGTGTAAGGAACATAGTATGAAAATTAGCACAAATAAAACAGAAGTAATGACTATAACTAAAGAAGAAAAAACAACAACAATTCGCCCAAACGAACATCCTCTGAAATAAGTAAAGAGTTTCAAGTACCTAGGAAGTATAATATCATCAAATGGCAAATCAGAAGACGAGATCGAAAACAGATGCAAAAAGTCAAACCAATTCATTGGACAAATGGCACCAATACTAAAGAACAAACATGTATCAATAACTACTAAGAAAGCACGTTATAACACAATCTTCGTAACAACTCTATGTTACCAATGACAAACCTGGACAATGACCAAACGAGAGAGAGAGAGAGAGAGAGAGAGAGAGAGAGAGAGAGAGAGAGAGAGAGAGAGAGAGAGAGAGAGAGAGAGAGAGAGAGAGAGAGAGAGAGAAGAAACATCACAAAAACAGAATGAGATTCTTGAGAAGAATGCTCAATGTATAAAGAAGAAATAAGATCAGAAATTAAAAAATCAGGACTAAAGTGGGGGTTATATCTGCACTAGATTTTATTAGAAGGCATCAAGTCAAATGGTTTGGCCATGCAAGTATTTGAAGTAGGTTACCAAGTAACAGTATACCACAACAAGCAATGATGTACAGACCAAATGGAAGCAGAGGAAGAGGCCAACAACGTAAACGATGGACGAGGGAATAACAGATTCCATGGGAATATCAATACATGAAGCCCATAAGCTGGCACTCTCCCGCTTTTTATACTTCACCTCGACACCGCAAGGTACAAAAGGAACATGATGAGATGAAATGATGAGATGAGACTTATACATAAGAATAAATTGATAGCTAAAAATGTTAAAATCGGTATATAACATTGTTTTATTTGGTTGTTTCGGGATTTGAATTGTGTAGGCTAGTCACATAGATACATATATCAAGTGTTAATACTCGCCTGTAAATCATGTTAATATACATAATGAATAATACATACAATACAATAAACGCAACATTTGACAATATTATTGGAGAATAATCAAATAAGAATTAAGTCATATAACGGAAATAAATGTTCAAGCACTAGCATTTGTCTTTAGGAAAACAAAATGATAGTAACATTGCGGAAACTGCTGCTATATAATATATTCACATATTCTGGTGTCTTGAACGAACGAACTTTATTTTAAAAGGATTGCAAATTGGGCACGCAGGCCTATCTTACATTCGGCCCTTGCAATCACTCATCTTTAGTGTATACATTATCTACTGTCCATTTTATATTCACATAGAAAAACATTGTTACGTGAATGTTGTGAACAGAAGCAATGCATAGTATCATGTCATGCGGCAAACAAGCAAACCGGTAGACAGGCAGATACACATATGCACATACAAACATTAAAACACACACACATACAACTCACTAACAAACATTTACTCATGTACACGTACTCTTTCTCTCTCTCCATCTCTCTCTTATATGAGTTGAGGTAAACAGTTCCCTTTCCTGTCGCCTTTTCCTTCCCTTAAATTCCCAGTGAATTCGTAAAATGGTCTGTTACCCATGTCTATGACGCAAGGACAATCCCATGGTAGCACTGATAGGAAAACAATAACCCTGCCACTGCGAGGTATTAACCCCAGAACACCTGTCTAGGTGGGCAGACGTGCTAAGCACTATGCCACTACGTCTCAGCTATTAAGTATCCGAATAGGTGATGAAATAAGTGATATCTAAGAAGCAGCGGATAGAGAGATTATTCAGTAATTTTCTACTTACCGATCACGTCCCAGTTGGAATAGTGCTCGGCCGCCTCCCGTCGCGAGTCGCTCAGTTTGTAGAGATGGGAGAGGAGGCAGACTTGCTTACTCACCCTTGATTAGGTGTAAAGAGGAATCGGGGCACAGGAAGCAAACAAGAGAGTGGGCTTTGAAATCATCCACTCGTCCGTCCAGATTTCCCGCGGTTTGCACGAATCAATTATAACCATGAATATACTCCGATACGGAAGCAAAATGGCCTAGGATAAGAAATTCTTTTCAATGACGGAAGTAGAGAGATAAGGAAATGGGGTTTGTTGTGACAGACGTTTAGAAGAGAGAGAGCTAAAGATGAAAACGTGGGGCTTTAGAGAATATGCCACCAAGGACGGATTTTTGTTTATGTAGATGTTTCTGTTGGTTCTTGAGACGAGATGGTCAGTTGTAGTGGAAATTACATTTTTGTTAATAGGAACAATGCAAAACAGAAATTAGGTTTGTGCTAACAAAAATGTATGGCGGAAAATTGGAAGTAGGGGTGTGTCAGAGTTATTACTGGAACGTCGTTAATATGGTAGCAGACATGTCTTATTATATATCAAATTAAAGGGGTTGCATAGGGAAAAACTATTGCATTGATATTTTAATTATAGTTTGGTTTATAAGTCCATGATTCATTTAGTAGCATGTCTTTTGCAGAACCTCGCTCCCATAACAATCTTCCGATCACAAGCAAGATGTACCGCATCCGATACACCCATCTGGAGATCATCCGCCACACCCTGCACCCATCTTCTCTTTGGCCTTCCTCTTCCTCTCTTCTCACGCATATTATGTTTTTGTTCGCAAATCCTATACAGGACACCGCTGTCAACATCAGCATCTTTCAGCTGATTGTTGATTTCTTGGCAAGATTACGCTCAGTAGTTTGCCATTGCTTTCTGAGTGGCCGGCTCACATACCCCTAAGTCACCAACGCATCGAGAACCACTACCGTTTCTCGAGCAAGTTACGTTCCTCACTTCGATATACTGGATTGCGGAGAAAGTCGCTAACCACTCGGCCAGAGAGACCGGCCCCAAGCATATACCCCTCCATTATTGTTCTCTCCAAACTTTCGTGACGTTTCAAGTGACCAAACTATATCAATTTTCTTTGTTTTATCGTCTTTAATAGCAAACCTTCTTCAATATTCAACTCTTGTGGTATGGATGCATTTGTTCTGGTCTTTACCCAAAATATTCTTAGAACTCGTCTATAACATTTACATTCAAAGGCATTCGTGCGCTGTTTAGCTTATAAGTGTCCAGGTCTCACAGGCGTAAGTTGCAATGGGAAAGATGCATGCTCTTAAAAATCTAATTTTTTAAGTCCATGATAGTTACGGGAAATTCAAAAAAGACGATTTATCAGCCCACGGCACTTAATCAGTACAAGAGATTGTCAAGGTCTCACATCCGAGGTTGCGACGCGTTGTCTGTACCAACGCCAGACAACATAACAACACGCAACCCTGAGTGATGTTAAACACTGCAGAGAGAATGCGGCGTCTTCGACGACGCCCGTATAAGCAGCCAGGCACGGCAATTGAGCGAAGCTTAAACGACCGCTGGTCAGCAGTACACCCCATGAACCTTGCAGGGGTCACACCAGCTGACGTGAGCGTGTACCGTGTAGAACGCCAGGACTGGCAGACGGGTTTAGGTGTTTGAATGGACAGGTCGCATGAGTATGTGAGGAGTGTTTGAATCTGCATTGTGAGCTAGCCTGTACGACAGTGGGAGACTGGTTCGAACGCTTGAATAGTTTGACTTGTAAGTGAGATGATTATTGCTTGCATGTATTATTATGTATTGTAGTGATATTGTTCATGAGGTAATGATTGCTATGGATTGTCATTGCGCGATGTTTGTGCGATAATAAATGCAGCGCGTAAATAAAGCTTGTGAATAATACTTTCGGATATTCACTTCGTGTGATTTGATAGTTTGATATTGCTTCACACTTGCCAGAAAACGAGCTACTTATCTTGCTCTACGCAAGACTCTGACAAGTGCGAACGTGGGGGCTTTCGTCCGGGTTTTGAACCAAATGCGAACTTGTAAATTTTTTTTGTCCGAGTTTGAAGCGAATGTGAACATGCCGATAGAAGTGCGCAAGTCATAAATTAGGGTAAAGTAACGATTAAATAGAGTTGATTTAATTAAATTATAAGTGTGAAGATATTATTTGAAGCCAACCGAGGCGTCTTCAGACTTATCGCTAAATTCAACCAATTTTGTACCTAAAATCCAAAATGGCGGCCGTGCCCTTGAATGTCATTGAGTAGGGTTAGTGTGAGCGTGAAAGTTGTTGATTGTGGTAACGACTAACAATAATACTTGACAGCATACAAACCTTTACTGACTTCAGTGACATTACACACACCATACATTTACAAACGTTCTAATTTCGTTTAGTTTAAAAAGTACAGGTTTTTTGTGTCAACTTTACCTGAGTCTGGTGAACTTCAAAAAAATTTTTATGCGTCAACCCGAAGGACGTTCCAGTGTGATTTCGAGCACCACTGAACAGCACATTACCCAAGGATTACTTGAGTATAAAATTTTTTTCATCTCTCTTTATACTTTCGTTAGTCTGGCTTTAGACATTAACTGTGCTAGAAATATTTGTAACTTACTAACATCATAAGTAATTTTGTTTATATTCATTCCATCATACCTATTGTTCATCATGTCTTCTTTAAACGATTTCATTGAAATGGGTTTAAAAATGAATATGTCTGGTTAGGGATTGAGAACATGGAGTGAAAGTAAATATGCAGAATATCTCTTGAATCAAGAGCAAATTAGTGAGCGGAATGAGAGAGCGGCCGAAAGGGCGTTAAAAATGAAGGAGGCAGACTTAGAAGCTGCTCTGAAGAGTAAAGAGGCAGACTCAGAAGCTGCTTTAAAGCTTCAACAAGCACAATCAGAAGCTGCTCTAAAGCTTCAACAAGCACAATCAGAAGCCGCTCTGAAAAGTAAAGAGGCAGACTCAGACGCTGCTTTAAAGCTTCAACAAGCACAGTCAGAAGCTGCACTGAGGCAAGCTGAGATCTTAGCCCAAAGTAAAAAAGAAGAGCAAGAAACACAAATGAAAATTGAACAACTTAAAGCTGAATCTTCTAAAGATAAAGTTAATAGAGAAACAGACAAAGATCAACCTCATAAGAAGTACCAAGGTCTGATCAGAAGTTACAATACAGGTGATTGCATAGCAGCATTCACCCAAAATTTTGAATTTGTTATGGATCATTACAAAATTCCAAAACCTGAATGGGGGATAGTATATGTAAGAAGTCTTTCTGGGGAACCTCTTAAAGTCATAGAGTCGATCCCAAATGACCTGAAAGAAGATTATCTGTACATTAAATCTAAAATTATGTCACATTTTCTACTGGACGAATCAGGTTATAGAGAACAGTTTAGGAAGTTGTCTCCTAAGCTAACACACACGTTCTCTGATTACATCTCAGAAATTCAAAATATTTTTTTCTAAATGGCTGTCAGCAGCCAAAGTAAATGGAATTTATGACAAATTAGTTGATCTTATGTTGAGAGATAAGATTATCGCATCTCTCCCACCCCCCTTTTCAAAATTTTTGTTGGAATGTCAGTGTGAAAGTGTTCAACAGATTGAAAGTCGTGGCTCTGGTTATTTTTTAGCCAATAAGCAATGTTTCTCTAGTAGTCTGACCAGCACAGACTTTGTAGCAGCAGCTACATATGGCAAATATCAGGCAGGGTCGAATAACGAACAAAGACCTTATAAACAAGCTACAGGGAAAGTGTATCAGTGCAAATATTGCCACTATGCACACAAGGAGAATGATATGTGCGACGAAAATCCTGGGTACACAACTTACTTGCATAAGTACATTTCTAAGCAAGATAAAGAAAAGAAGAACTATGAAAAAGTTACCAAATGTTATCTTTGTAAAGCTTGTGGCCACTGGCGTAGAAATTGTAAAGGCAGGTCAATGACCAGAAAGGCTAATGCAGCCATGCTTGACAATTCTTTTTCAGAAGATGAAAGTTTACAAGATCACCCAGTAAACTCAGCACATTCCATTGAGGTGTTCCATCAGGAAAAATGTACCATTTGTGATCAATTTCATGAGGATGGCGTGTTAACATGCGGCCATTCTATACCTGTTACCAGTGAGGAGGCCAATTCTGTAGTAAACTCCAAAGGTAAACTAAACATCCACCAGGGGTATGTTAATGGTAGAGCTGCCACAGTTTTACGTGATAGCGGGAGTACTCTCATTGGTGTAAAGAGAGATTATATTTTACCATCACAATATAGTGGTAAATATGTCACATGCAGGACATTCTCAGGAAACATAGTGAAATATCCATTTGCATGGGCATATATAACTACACCATTCCTTACAGGAAAGGTTAAATGCGCAGCATTAACCAATCCTTGCTGCGATATTATCATTGGAAACCTTCCTGAAGTGAATGACATACCACATGACAGCAGTACATCAACTGTCAGTTGTAATATTGATACTTCTTCTTCTTCTTCTTCGTTCATCCTGAGTTTTTTTTTCGGATGTGATTGCGTTGTGCCTGTTTACAGCAGAGCTGCGTTCTTGCGCCGTTAGGCCGACACATCCGACTTCTGCGGGCATTTGTTGACCGGGTTAACCTTCCCGGGGATATTGATACTACCATTTCACCTTCATCACCAATCACCATTCATGATGTATTACCACCTGTAAATGAATGTACAAATACCAACCTGGCTACGCCAGAACATACATGTAATTGTGTGAATGTAACATCAATGTGTGATGAGAATGATCGTTGTAATGTAGTAAATGCAGTAACTAGATCTACTGCACATATGCAAGATCGAATCGATCAGATAGAGGCTTTACAACGAGTAAGTCCAGTTGTAACATCTCCTGAGACAACTAGGGAGACGTTTATAACATCTCAAAAAGCCGATCGATCTCTGCAAAAGTATTTTAAACTTGTAGGCCAAAAGCCAAGAGTAGCAAAGAATGCTCAATGGTACTTTGCTCTGAAGAACGGAATTCTAACACGGTACTACACCAAAGGTTCCAGCACTATAGAACAAACAGTGCTACCGTTAGAAAACCGCAAGCAAGCATTGAATCTAGCTCATGACATATCCTTTGCAGGACACATGGCGTATGCTAAAACTAGAGCAAGGTTACTTACTCAATTTTATTGGCCAAAGTTTTGCAACGATACCAAACAGTATTGTGACATCTGCCAAAAGCTTGTCAAAAAGGGTAAACACCCACAAGCTGAATTGCAAGTTACTGATTTGGCTAGTAGCGGTCGATATAGTTGGTCCTCTGAACCATATAACATCTAAAGGTAATAGGTACATTGTAACACTCATTGATCTATGTACTCGATGGCCAGAAGCGATTCCAATGAAGAACATAACTTCCAAAGACATCATGGAAGTGTTCTTTCATATTTTTGCGAGGGTAGGATTCCCTGATACCATCCTTTCAGATCGGGGTAGCCAGTTTATTTCCTCGGCTACACAAGCCTTTACCAAAATGTTGGGTGTTAAACAATGCTTCAACAGTCCATACCACCCACATTCGACCGGTATAGTGGAAAAGATTAATGGCGATATGAAACATATGCTCTCTAAGGTAACCCAAGAACATCCTGAAGATTGGGATACTTATCTGCCTGCAATTTTGTTTGCATATAGGGAAGTGCCCCATTCCAGCACTGGGTTCTCACCATTCGAAATGTTATATGGTGCACAACCACGTGGCCCATTATCTCTGTATGAATCTATGTTGATTGAAAGTACAACTGTGCCTATACCCATTTCACCATACGAACATGTAACATCATTGCGTGATAGAATTATGAAATCATGTATGTTAGCTAAAGAAGCTCTCCAAAAATCAGGAGCTATTTACCGACAATATGCCAACAGAGGAAATATAACTATTACACTGACGCCAGGACAGGACGTTCTTCTTCTTTTGCCAAGTGATAGACATCTCCTAACTGACTCATGGCAAGGACCGTTCAAAGTGCTACGACAAATTTCGACGGTAGATTACGAAATTGCAGTTAGGGACAAACATAAAATTTTCCATATTAACATGCTCAAACCATATCACCACAGGCAAGACGACCAAGTAGAGACTGCAGCAAGCACCTCCATAGTGGACCAGACGGACGACAACGACACTGACGAGATACCGACACCAGTTCTTGACACGACGACCAACTTATAGGACATTAAGGTAAATCCTAAACTGACGCAGACACAGACTGACAGTTGTAGACAACTGATACAAGAATACAGGACGATCTTTTCTGACAGCCCAGGACAGACAGATTTAGTGCAGCACCAAATCATCTTAACATCTGACATTCCTATTAAGTGTAGACCATATTCCATCCCTATACACTATAAAGAAAAACTTCATCAAGAAATCATTGATTTAGAAGCAAATCATATCATTCGACGTTCACAATCTCATTTCTGTTCACCAATAGTTTTAGTACGCAAAAAGGACAACACTATTAGACTTTGTGTGGACTATCGTAAACTCAACAGCATTACACAGTGGATTTAGAACCAATGAGCAACTGTGAAGACATCTTGACTGAACTATCTGACTCACGTTATTTTACTAAACTTGACATGACAAAAGGCTACTGGCAGATAGCTGTACATCCTGATAGTATACATCTGACTGCATTTGCTACACCGTGGGGTTTATACGAATGGTGTAAACTACCTTTCGGATTAGTCAATGCACCAGCTACCTTCGTCAGAATGACAAGAATTCTTTTGACAGACATTGCTAACATCATTTGGTACATGGACGACATTTGCATACACACAAAGGACATGACAGAGCACATAACAGCACTACAGCATACATTTGACAGGATTAGACATCATGGACTGACTGTAAAACCTTCCAAAGTTGATATAGCCTTTCAGGAAATTTCATTTTTGGGCTATAAGATCTCAAATGGCTTTATATCAACTGACGATAACATCATGTCCAGAATTTTGAAATTGTCGCTTCCGACAACTAAGAAACAGTTGCGAAGTGTGTTAGGTCTTTTAAACTATTATAGATAGTTTATTCCTCATTTTGCTGAATTGACCAAATATTTCACTGATCTATTAACAAATAAACACCCCAACGTGATTGTAAACAGTGAATGTTTAAGGCCAGCATTTACGAAGATTCTTTCATATTTTTCTGAATTACCTATTCTGAAATTGCCAAATTTGAATATTACTTTTAGATTAAGATGTGATGCGAGCTCCGTAGCCATTGGAGGTGTGCTTCTCCAAGAACACGACCAAATCTTGTACCCAGTATACTACGTCTCTCGAAAACTGAACACCAGCGAACGAAATTACAGTACACCGGAACTCGAGGCTCTTGCCATGGTATTTTCGGTACGTAAACTTTCTAGATTTTTGTTAGGTAAACAGTTCATTATTGAAACAGATAATAGTCCGCTGACAATTGTTACCAGAGGAACGCCAAGTAACAGCAAGGTGGCAAGATGGTCCCTTCTTCTGCAGGACTATAGCTATGAGATTAACCATATAAAGGGTTCACAAAACTGTCTTGCAGATCTTTTGTCAAGATGACCATACAACGAACCTAATACCCAGTCAACACCAGAGCACAGTGCAGAGGGTGTATAAAACTGCAACGTAGATAGTGCTCAGTACCACAGCCAATTGTGACAATGTGTCAGTAACGCTGTGTACACCAATGTGATGGGGTAGATTATATCTCCCAATGTATATAACTTATGTACATATTTGGATTCTTATTATTATCATGCGAATGGATGCGTGTATAATTGTGAGATATGTGAAAGAATGGAATCAGTATTATGTAAACCAATGTGTTGTATAACTGTGAGATATGAGAAAGAATGTAATTATTATTGTACATACATAAATATTGTAACAACCAGACACTACAGAGAAGTGGCACTGGACAACACTACAGGATCCAGGAATTTACCAAGCCACTACAACGTGAGGTAATCCTGAAGGTATCCAGACCAAGGTGTCCAAGACGTTTTAACAAGGTACGAAAGATGACTGCTACAGTACAATCCGAGCAGAAGGCGGAAGAGACGATCCAACAGCTGATAGTAACAACTACTACTCCGTTTATATAATATCCATCCAGAATGGACCAACGTTGTATGAATGACACCACAACACATGTAATAGTACAGCTGTATACTTCCGATATTTTTTGCATATTAAGTTAAAAGTTAACAGACTACGCTAAAAAGTCTATAAATGTATGACAATTGTATTAAAATGTGATTTAAAATATTTCCATATACGGAATTGTATATGTCGATTTTTATAAGATCTAATCTCAGCATCGTAACTTGATTGCTTCTTTACAAACGTGACTTTTTGTGCACATTTGTCAATAAGGATCAAATTATGACACTAAGAAATAAATTTGCAGTGGTAATTTATGTCTTGTAAACGACGATAAATTATTGTTCCTAAATTTTTTGTATAATAACCACGGGGACATTACTCTAAATTGTTGGTGATAGGTAAATATGTATTGTAACCATTAACATGTGTGCTTGATAAATAACATGTCAATGTAACGTCGTTTACATATGGACAGTATATTGCCAAAACTGTTGACCTTCATTAGAAACTCTAAACAGAGGTCTGATGATGGAGCTATCTCAGAGGGAGATGCTCACGGCTTGACCTGATTATTTTAGTATTTTTGTTCTTGGTTGTGAGGTAGGGGCCAGTTTAGCCGATACCTACCGGACTAGCTGTGTCACAGCGAGGTAATGCCCATTAAATAGATTGTACTTGACTGTTGTACTTCATAGTGCAACATAATTGGTGTATACATATTGTTTACTATTCACCTGTATATATTTATAATAACTGTTAAGGTATAATGTTCGACTTTGACATGTTTAATAACACCTATATATATTGTACATGAAAGGAAATCCTTTCATGAAAAAGGGGTGTGGAGAGTGTCAAGGTCTCACATCCGAGGTTGCGACGCGTTGTCTGTACCAACGCCAGACAACATAACAACACGCAACCCTGAGTGATGTTAAACACTGCAGAGAGAATGCGGCGTCTTCGACGACGCCCGTATAAGCAGCCAAGCACAGCAATTGAGCGAAGCTTAAACGACCGCTGGTCAGCAGTACACCCCGTGAACCTTGCAGGGGTCACACCAGCTGACGTGAGCGTGTAGCGTGTAGAACGCCAGGACTGGCAGACGGGTTTAGGTGTTTGAATGGACAGGTCGCATGAGTATGCGAGGAGTGTTTGAATCTGCATTGAGAGCTAGCCTGTACGACAGTGGGAGACTGGTTCGAACGCTTGAATAGTTTGACTTGTAAGTGAGATGTTTATTGCTTGCATGTATTATTATGTATTGTAGTGATATTGTTCATGCCGTAATGATTGCTATGGATTGTCATTGCGCGATGTTTGTGCGATAATAAATGCAGCGCGTAAATAAAGCTTGTGAATAATACTTTCGGATATTCACTTCGTGTGATTTGATAGTTTGATATTGCTTCACACTTGCCAGAAAACGAGCTACTTATCTTGCTCTACGCAAGACTCTGACAGAGATATATAAATAATCTGTTAATTATTTTCGTCATCGTCATTTGTTATGACATAGAAGATAACTTTCCCTCGTGTTATCATCATCACGTGCAGTGCCAGTAAGTGTGGGGAGTAACGGATTGCCGTCTCTCACAGTGTCACTAGAGTCATGGATCAGGTCTGTGTACTTGTCTTGATAATGCAACATAGCCAAGCCATCCAGGTATTGACGAGTCTGCCTTCCCTTTGATATTTTCCCGTACATTTTGTCTAGTTTATTTCTCTTTAGAACATGCCCAAAACTTCTTGAATATCTGCGTCTAATTTCTCTAATCCAATTTACAGTTTTCTTGTGTTTCTTGCAGGACTTGCTCATTAGTTTTTCAGTCAGCCCATGGTATTCTTTAAATTTTTCTGAGAATCCATATTTCTGCTGCCATTAGATGTTTCTCATCTTGTCCGCTTCTTTCCTGGCGACCGTCTATTTACTATGTTTAGCAGAGTATCACTTTGTGACACTTTACTAACCATTCCAGCATGCTCTACTGACTTTGACCTCTTCTCCAATGTCCTTAATCCACGCTGATGTCATGTCCTTTTTTGCATTCTCCAAGCATAGTCCAAACACGTGTTGTTACTTTTAGTGCACTGGGCTGATTTTTGCGTGTGGATTAGCTTTCTCTATTTACCAGTGTCGCTCCCCATCAGGCGAATCCACTCCGACTTCTGAGGTACTTGTAACGTACGTCCCCAAGTCCAGGATGAGAAGTCAACATTTTAGTCCAACTAACCGGTGTAGGGGTTGAACCCGCTATCTCGACATCAGCCCATCGGATGTTTAAGAGCGAAGGTCTTTACCCACTCGGCCGTGCTGACCTTCGTCATGTTCTTCTTGACGTCTTTGTCTTGACGTACGCCATGTTCTTCTGAACGTCTCGTCTCTGTCTATAAAGTGACCTAAAGACAACTTCCGTTTTGTCCCTTTGTCTGTGGTTTTATGCCTTTATGAATTTGTCTCCTCTAGCACTTCATCACATTGCAACCACAAACGCCACAACTTTGAATGCAAATTATTGAGACGGGTAAACTGGCTACGGATCTAGAGTCTCATCGTCGAACTGTAATAAGAGCGAAGTTGTGCACGGACGTGCTATGCTGCGTGATGAACTACTCCAGTTAAAGATGTATAGCCGTCAGGCACACACCGGCTTCAGCTCGCTCTCATAAATGACGGATAACATACACTGCAAATTAAAACAATGTTGTCCCGCAGTGAATTTTAATCATGAAGACATACATAATAGATTGCACGATTTATTGCCTGGTATATTTCGCTGCATCTCGTCAGGTACATACTGCAGAAATCACACAACATAAACTAAATCAGTAAGATAAATCCCTCAATCTAAAACAGTGGTTCTCAACCTTTTTTGGCCCATGCACCCCTTCAGCATATGTTCAAAATGTCATTCCCCCCCCCCCCTTCGTATTTCCTCCCTATAACCCCCCCCCCCCCCTCCACCCTCTTTTATACACAGTATACGTACGCATGGAAGCTAAATTTAATAACATATACTAGAATAAATCTAGATGCTACATAAAACGTGATTTGCGGGCCTACTTACGTTATAAACTTAATTTCAGAAGGGCGAGAAGTAAAAAACCGTTAATCATGGAGGGAAAAACAATATCAAGTAATCATTTTTTGTATTAACGCGATCTTGAAATAATCTTAATTTCCCCCCCCCCCCCTTGGAAACCCTACATCCCCCGGGGGGCTTGGGGGGGGGGGGATTCCCCACCGGTTGAGAACCACTGATCTAAAATATATAACACATACTCACACATTAATTTGAATGTCAATTGTCTAATCGGGATTTCTAGAGGCTCTCAAGCATAGTTGCAGCATAGTTGATCTGAAGTTACATTTTCTATCCAGCTTAACTGGCATAGATTGATGTGGTCCTAACTTCCATTGTCCGATATGTTTGTAGCCTCACTACAACCTCAGCGAGAACCATGCTGAGCCTGTCGTGTAATTATGTTTACTTTCCAGAAGCTTCCTACAGTGAACTGGCGGGTTCGTTCAGTCTGTAAACGATTTATTGTCAGTTTAAAGAAAAGGAATTAATTGACAGATTGGCGTGGATTTTACTGATAATTATCAACATCATTTTTATGCAGCGTGGAAAGCGTCCCACAAGGCACGAACTCCTTAGCTCTAGCGACGACCTACATGAGTCTCCGATAAATGTCACTCGTGAACCGAAGAACGCGGCCTGGAATCGAACCCACAACCTTCGGAGCCCGAGTCAAACGGCTTGACCGTTTCACCACGGAGTCTCCCTCTGTATTTTTGTACCGACCATGCCATATGGCAGCTTATTGTTTCCAATATATGTATTTTTTAACAGCTCTAAGGTCTCTCCCTTCAATTTGTAGACCTGCAAGCATCTTTCTCATGTTGACATGTCTTACTTTATCGAAAGCCTTTGTGTAGTCAATAAATCAAAGATGCAGGTCAACTGTAGGATTTATTTTTAGGTTGCCGTTAACTGTTACTTTGTCTTGTCTCTACCCGCGGTTGTTACTAACTTTGTTATCCATATGGAGTATGAAATGTGGCACCTGATGGTGATAAATTTATCATTGGTGTTAATTACGGGTCACGGGAATCCGAAAAGTTCATGAGGAAATAAGTGACCTCTGGTTTCTGCCTTCTTATTCATCGTCTACCTTTTTTTCCATCTTCCTCTCTTTCTTTCATTCGCTTGAAATTTGTTTATATCTGCAATGTTGTATCTCGTTTAAACTTCACTGTCTAGTTTAGTTCACTCCCTGGTTCATAAAGTTGATCTTCCACTGTTGTTTCTCTAGGTCAGAAGGTTTGTCTAGATGTGTCATCTTCTAGGCAATCTTACATTATGTGATCTGCTATCTGCGGCGTCAATCCACACGTGCAACATGGCTGACTCACCAATATTGAATTTTGTAGAAATCGATATGGCCTTTTGCAAGCTTGAAAACATACTGACCAATACAAAACTTTCAATTGAAACGAGAAAAAGAGTGATGAAGTGCTACATAGAACCTGTACTTTTGTATGGATGTGAAACGTGGACAATGAGCAGACAAGCTGCAAAACATCTAATGGCAGTGCTGTAGAAATGTGGTTTCTGAGGAAAATGCAAAGAATACCATGGACAGACAGGAAAAACAAACCAATGAGCAATTCTTTAAGAAGCAGATGAAAACCGTAAACTGATTAGAGAAATTAGACATAGACAGTCACAATTTTTGGACACGCTATGGGAAGAAATTAACTAGAGAACTTGGCGACAAAAAGCAAAGATTTGGGGAGGGGGAGAACAAGGGGAAGGCAGAGAAGTAAAAATCTAAATGGAATGGCCACATGACAGGGTCGAGTCAAGGACACGGAGCTGATCCACGACTCTGGTGATCGTTTAAGATTAAGAAACATGACCGCCCATGCTTATCGGCATGGCACACGATGATGATGAAGTTTTTCTTCTTGGAGTAGCTAATCTTGCTACTGGTTCTTTAATGGTAATGATGTTGAACATATGCCTCCACTGATGCCTTCAACTTGTCAACGCCATGAACAAACGCAGGCACTCAGTGACGCTGGCAGGCTGTGAAACTTGCATCTACTGGTTCCTGTTACCTGTGTGGGATCATAGCTGTTGGCTCCTTGGCTGCTGTATGTCTGCAGATAAATGGATAACGTCATCACAGGTTGGGATTCCCAGTCTGTGGG
Organism: Cepaea nemoralis; assembly: GCA_014155875.1. NCBI lineage: Eukaryota > Metazoa > Mollusca > Gastropoda > Stylommatophora > Helicidae > Cepaea > Cepaea nemoralis. The sequence goes on from JACEFZ010001552.1 coordinate 28,319, forward strand.
CAGGTGTGTGAGAGTGTGTGTGTGGGTGTGTGAGTGTGTGTGTGTGTGTGTGAGTGTGTGTGTGAGAGAGAGAGACAGAGAGAGAGAGACAGAGAGAGTATGGGTGAGTGTGCTTCTCTGTGTGTGCGTCTGTGTATGGGATTCCCAGTCTGTGGGCAGGTGTGTGAGAGTGTGTGTGTGGGTGTGTGAGTGTGTGTGTGTGTGAGTGTGTGTGTGTGTGTGTGTGAGAGAGAGACAGAGAGAGAGACAGAGAGAGTATGGGTGAGTGTGCTTCTCTGTGTGTGCGTCTGTGTATGTGAGAGAGAGAGAATGTGAGAGCGAGAGAGAGAGAGAGAGAGAGAGAGAGAGAGAGAAGATGATTGCGTGTGGGTAAGAGAGAGAGAGGGCGGTTGTGTATGTGTGTAGGGGGGGGGGGAGATGACAGAAGCTTCTAGTTTGGATTTCACCACCTCTATTCTAATGTGGCCGGCTTCCTGGCCTAGAGGTTATCGACTTTTCTCCGTAATCTCGTATATTCTCGTAAGTAACATGACGACGGTGAGAATCAGCAGTGGTTCAAATCGCGTCCGTAACTTACGGGGAATGTGAGCCCGCCGCTCAGAAAGCAATGGCAAACTACTGAGCGTAATCTTGCCAAGAAATCAACAATCAGCTGAAAGATGCTGATGTTGGCAGCAATGTCCTGTAAAAGGATATGCAAGCAAAACAACAATTCTAATGTGAAATGGTATTGTAGATTCTCTAGCTAAATAAGTGTTGTTGTTGTTGTTACTGAATCTTCTTGAAGGCTACTTGTTCCTCTTAGTGATGTCATTGGACTGGAGTTCGGATCTCCTCAGAGGGTTCCAGCATGGATAAGAGCGCTCGTTCTTAAACTTCCGATGTGGTGATGCCGAGGTAGCGGTTTCAACCCCTACACTGTCAGTTATACTAAAATGTTGACTTTTCGTCCTCGATCTGGGGACTTAAATTACGAGTACCTCAGAAGTCGGTTGACGAGGAACACAGATAATAGGGACAGCTAACCCACACGCTAATATCAGTTCAGTGCACCCACTAGAAGTAGAAAGTGTATGAATTACGCTTCAGTTCAAACCAATCGAGCGCAACGAAAATGTAAAAAAAAAAAAATAATAAAAATATCGCTTCAGATACGAAAAGGGCCTGCATCTACCGACGAGAGGTTGTTGTAAATACTTTTCTCTATACCCCATGCTTAAGTACCTTCTACACCAGTGGTTCTCAACCTTTTTTGGTCCGTGCCCCCCCCCCCTTTTCACCATATTTTCAGAACGCCATCCCCCCCCCCTTCTTCGTATTTTCTACCTAAACATCCCGCCCCCGCCCCTACACAGTATACGTAATAATGGAAGCTAAAGTTAATATCACATATTAAAACAAGTCTAGATGTCCATACATAACATGATATGTGGGTATCAAGGTCTCACAGAGATTAGGTATGGACATAAAGTTAGAAGGGATTTATAGAAGGGATATAACACCAATATAAGGGAAGTAAATGTAACCACTCGAACGCTCGAACAATCTCGAGCCTTCGAGAAGGATGGGTCAGTTTGCCTACAGCTCCGTGGACACAGGTGGAACCCGCCTACAGCGTGCCAGGACCAGTTCCACGAGAAGCTCGAAGAGAGTTACACCCCGTGTCCGCCCGAGACACGTCAAAGGGCAGACGGCGTCTGGACACCGAGGGCGAAGGAGGGTTTAGCTTAAGGGGGACTTGATAGATAGAAACCAAGTGTATTTAAGGATTGTTGATTATAAGATAGTTGATAGTTTTGCTGTGATGGTTATGTGTATGATTGCTTTGTTATGAACTCCTGTGATATCGTAAATATTGTAACTGGCTGCGAAACCCATTCTTCGCCAGATTACTGTGAATACATTTGTGACATGTTTGATTGAGTTGCCAGAGGACCTAGTTTGTAGTGTTCTCTGGAGATATATCTTGAATAATAAATAACAAGATAAAGGATATGATTTAGCACGTTTTGTCTAGAGGTCACTCAAATGAGCTAATCATTCCCGCAATAGCCTTTTTGGAGAACATTTTTCTTTGGCTCAAACCCCCACTGTGAGACCACTATGTATCTACACAGAAATTTATATAAGAAGTAACTAGTTCACCCAAGGCCAGAGAATATCTGAACTATTAGCGCCTGTACAACTGAGGATCCCTCTCACTCAACATAATGTTGCCAGTGTGCTGTTCGTCCGTCACATAGATCTTTCCCTTCTTTATTTTGTCAGTATGACCTATATCAATTCAAGTAGTCCTTCAATTTTTGCAGACAAATAAACTTCAACAATAACTGTACATTACATCTGTTGGACAGGACATCTACATGACAGTTTCTTGACAAAAGTGGAACATACATTCACAAGGAATTGTTTACACCACAAGTGTACAAGATAGACATCATGACATACCTGACAACATCTATACAAGACTTTTCACAATATGTATAACCAACCACAGCACTTAAGACAGTCACCAGAGACAACACTTGACAGCAACTGTACAAGAAATTCACTGGGGACATGTACTTGAAACACTGGTTCAATCATACTGTTTATTGAGCTGATGGTGAGTCTAGTGATGACCATTGTTCATCTCATTTGTCATGTCAACACCTCAACAGGTACATACAAAATGTACAAATATGCTAACATGCATGCAGATAAAAATGATACAACACTCCTACACCCTCCTCCAGCTAATAACTCTCCTCCGCCTCTCCTCTCTAATCACCACTACACCATTCCGTTACAGTATCATTCTATATCATCATTTCCAGTCTCTTGGGAATTTAGGAAATCCTATCCATGGGCAACCCAAGGAAGAAACTACTGTTCTGGGTCTGTTGAATCCTTTTATCATCAGCATGGATGTTGGACTAGCTCCAGTTAGCAGCTTCCCCAGAATAACTTCATGGCAGATTCATTCCTCTTGAAGACAAGATTTGGTATGATGATATGGTACTGTCTCTCACCGGTGACCAGACTGTCTGTGAAATGCTGATACTGGGATACCTTCAAAAGTTGAGGATAACACTCTCCTGACATTGGGAGATGTATACTCGGTACATGCAGAACATGACTTGCTGAAGAAACCCAGAGATAGGAACAAAATCCACTATACTGCAGCCCCCAGTCAGTCCAATCTCACCTACACTTCAAGTCACATTTCTCAAATCCTGGTTTAGTACCATGCTGGATATTTTCTAAGTTGAGTCTTTAAAACAAACACTGCAAGTCACTGCACCAGTTTTACCCCTGAATGTTCCTTGATGTTGTTTTTCAGGGGGACATTTGATTGAATCAAAGATCACTGTCCAGTTCCCCCACATTTGCAGTCCCTTTAGATGGTGTTATGCTCCCTTTATGCATTCAGCTGTTGAGCTGAGAGAAAACTCTTATTGATATTCCCACATTTTGATAGGGAGTCACATCTGGATCTAGGACTTCTGGTTAGTTGTCCCAGATGATATATGGAAGCCTCTCCTTCCCCTCCTCCTGTTCTCGTTGATATATAGAATGGCACAACATCTCTTCACGTGTGTTAAAAGATGATGTTATCATACATCAACATACACAGATGGAGATGGGGGAAAGGTTTAAGGTTGATGATGTAGTGAATTTCACTGTGATGCACTGTTTTTGGGAATCACAAGACCTAAAGCTGGACCCGGGGAGGGTTAAAAACAATTACAAGCATTTATGTGGTCTAAGTTCCACCATGTTTGAACCACAGTAGACCTGGGCAAAAGGAGGACCAGGGCCCAGTACAGCAATCATTTTGACATAGGGAACATGGGACAGGCATTGTGAAAGGGGAAAAGGAAAATAGGCATTTACAACTGCAAAATCTTCATTATGTATCAAATAATGGCATTTTTCCCAATTAGCAGACAACATCCATTCCTATGGCTGTGATGTTGGTGCTGAATGTCCTATTTCCATTTCAAATTACACAGCAATGCCAGACCTCACCCTTTTTTCACCGACTTTTCTCACAGGTCATCATCATCATCATGTGGGTCTTTTTCCCCCCTTAGTAAGGTCCACAGTAGGTAACAAAAAAGCTCAATTGCATAGCAATGGTTCACATATGCACCAAACACATATGTGGAAAACAATGTTTAGTCCTTGTAAGTTTGTATGAGCCGTACTTATATTCAGCCAACTAAGACACAGGTTCACACACCTATGGT
>JACEFZ010001553.1:0-12331 GCA_014155875.1 Cepaea nemoralis
GGCCCCAATACTTTCTTTCTGGACTATAACATACCAAACTACAAGAAGCGAATTCAACAGGCATGAAGCTGGTTTCCTCAACCCGTGAAGAAACGTTAGCTGCATATTTCAGCCAGTCATCAAGAAGTACAGCGGATATGATTATACGATAAAAATATGGATATGAAGTCCTGGAATGCCTTGGTTGCGGTCCATAGCTCCACTGGAAGAAGAAAGATATACGAAATGAGTAGGAGCATTGCATATTTGCTGCAATTGCTAGAAGCAAATCTAAATCGTTTGTCTAACAATGTGCAGCAACAATATAATATAGACCAGCGGTTATCAATCCCCGTGAGAACATGGCTCCGGTGTGCAACTATTTTACCAACATGGCTCCAGTGTGCAACTATTTTACCAACGTGGCTACCAGGAAATGTTCTAGGAAGTAAAGGCGGGCGGCATGTGATCTTGTTAAGCTTATCAATTCTATTTATTATTTTCCTTCAGTTGCTGCTGTTATACACAGTTGAGAACATCGAGAATAGATTTTTTTTTTAAAATACAGCAATGAAGATATCTTGGCAGAAGTTAACTCACAAAAAGAACTGGTTACTCCAATCAGAAGAGGTCATTCGACATACTGTGCGCATGTTACAAGAAGGGTTAAGCTGGAGCACGTCGTAACAACGGATAACTTTGAGATAAGGAGACAGAAAGAGAGGAAGTTGGGCAGTTTGACATCATCATCATGTTATGCAGGAACATCGGTATCAACAATGATTGGTAATACAAGAGACAGAAGGCTGTGGACAGATTTGATGAACTGAACGACGCCACACGGCATAGACTAAACCATACACGGCTACCTGAAGATCTACATAACCGTGGGGGAGTAACTCTGTAATAACAAAACCCAACATCACATTCAGCAGCACTAGCGAAATGCTTATTTATTAATTCATACAAACATTTCAGTTGTACAAACAAGTATTGGGCGGATCGTTTCATAGTATGTACTTTAAGATAATTTTACAGCTAACATTTAAAATAATATAATATTAATATTCGCATTGCTATTATTGTCATTATTTTAAATCTTTAAATAGATCACAGCACATCCTATCCTATTCCTATCCTATATATAGCATATATAGTGAATATTTTTAAAATGTGGTTTCTACTTATGAAATCATCCTAGTTGGATACAGCTTGACAAGACGAATCCAACGGTATCTCAACGAAGAGTGTCCGTTAATTCTAAGCGGAGTTATGAATGTTTTTGTGCCGTAATTTACAATCAGGAAGTGCATAGTGCATATTCCAATGTGTTAGTTCTTTTCGCGACCTGTAAATTGGGAGCTGAGAAATTCTGCCTTCTATTACTGTGGCTTGTTTATTTTTAAACGGACAACATAGTACCATATATCAATGCGTCCGGGGTGGCGAGGTCTAACTTGAGGTATTATCGTTTTCTCAATAGGATGTGCCGTGACCTAATTAAGAATTAAAAATGGCCGCCAATTGTTTATTATTTATTAAACGTCTGTCACATTGCTAACATACCTGGTAAGATGTATATTTTATTACGCCTTTGGCAACAGGAAAGTAAAGGCCAAATTCCTCTTTCAATAGAATGTCGAGAGGATTGAGAGGATCGACTTCATTGCACTGGGTTTTACCCAGTATGGCTTAGTCTCTTTCCGCAGGGCGGCCTGCAGAAAGCATCGCACAAATAACGAGAGTCTCCGTGTCTCAGAGAAAAATGCACTTGACGTTAAGACTTTTCGATAGAATATGCTGTTACCTAATTAACAGTTAAAAATAGCTGCCCATTTAATATTTATATTAATTAAATGTCATGTGAAATGTTCGTCGTTAGTGAAAATTGCAAATAGACACTTCGTTTCTTGGCAAATGTATGTTCAGTTGTTTGCCATTGCTTTCTGAACAATGAACCGGCACTTATACATTTGTTAAGGGAAACCAAAGCAAAGGCGGTGTGCGTCTGTTTCGCCCGCAGCTGTGTCCGTAATCCCTAGCCACAGAGCCGACTGTGTACATTGCCAGTGTACGTGGTATGTGATTCTATAAATTAGCAACATCAAACGATCGGCGGCCGAAATAGCTCAGTTGGGAGCTAGATCTAAAGTAGATCTAAAGGTCCCGGGTTTCGGAAGCTATATTTTTTTCTCCCCGGTTTTCAGTTTCTTTTTCTTTTTTTCCTTTTGTTGTTCCTTCTCTAAAAGTCTAAATGTATAATTTCCATGTGGGTAATTAATTATAATGTTATAGTGAACAATCTTCATGTAGACAAATTTGATTTACTTGCACCACAGAGAATGCCCATGTGGTGACAACCATATGCTGCACAGCTGTCATATATATATATATGTGTGTGTGTGTGTGTGTGTCCGTGCGTGCGTGCGTGCGCGTGTTTGTGTGTGTGTGTGTGTGTGTGTGACCGCATAGACATGAAAAAGATAATAGCACAATGCTGACTGCTCACGGGCAATAGAAGAAGAGAAGAATAACAAAGAGACGACGAGAATCTCATCTTATCTCCACAGTCAACAAGAAAAGGAAAGGTTTAAGACAGAAGCAATCCAGGACTAGAGGGGAACTATGCTTTAATGCATATTCCAGACAATGGATCACTGAGATGGGCTGGGCCAGCATAAATGAATAGAACAAACAATGATTAACATCACTTGAACAATAAAGACCAAACATAACACATCATTAACAACAAGGACTTGATAAACAAGATAAGAATAATATGCATGAGTCTTTATTTTGTTCAGTCCCTTAGCACATATTCTAAACTGTGTGGATGCAGGCATATCATCCATTTTGAGCAGGACAATCAACACTCCACATCACTTGCTACTTTATAGGCAGTCTGCAGCATATAGCCAGACCTCTGCCAGGTGTGGCTGAGCCTACAGGGTACTCCTAAAACACTGCTACGATACCTATACAGCCGGCTGACCAACACTGGACAACAGAGAGACCATCACTTGGGGCATAAAAAGGAACACAACTCTAAATCTGAGGATGAACCTTACAGTGCGGAGACGGGACTCACCATCCTGAGACATTCAAGACAACACTACGGATCCCTGTAGTTCACAGCTGAAATCAGTGGATTGAGTTCCAGATAATACCAATCCCCTGTGCCTCAGCCAAATCCAATATTGTGTCTAATGCCATCAGAGGAAGTCACATCCCCAAACTGACTGGGACACAATACTATAACAGGACCAATACTTCAAAAATAGAAGTATAAACATGAGTGAAAAGCTCAAAAAAGTCAAATCAGAAACTGCAATTTTAACCATACAATAACAAACCAAGGTATGGAAAGCTCGACTGCTGGGTCAGTTGGGGGGGAGGGGGGTGAGGGGTGGGGAAGAATGGGAGGTGGGGGAAAATGGGGGTAAGAAACAACTCAGGAACGCTCCCTCCTCATAACTATGATTGAGGAGTCACATCCTCAGGCACAACCGTGCATTGCAAGAATGCTTTCTCGCCAGGCATATATAGGACAGTGAATTGACTGTTTCTCTTCTTCCCAGGTTTATACATCTGGATTATTGATATCTGTGACACGGCCTGGTCCCACTTGCCGACTTTATACATATTTACAGATGAGGGTGGTGTGAGGGGGGGGGGGGGGGACAGTTCCATTCCCCCTCCAAACTTGGTGCCAGTGCGGCCGTCGGCCGCCGAGACCGCCCCAGAACACAATCCCCGGGGCAAAATGCGCGCCAATCTTAGCTGGGGGGATTTCCCAGCGTGTCCCAGCTAGATCATCATCATCGTGCTATTCCTTCCATTCAAGAAATGGCTATCTCCTTGTCGTGTTGAGCCATGTCAGGCTGCCTGCCATATATATATATATATATATAGCACGATGGATACTGGTAACAGGGAAAGCTAATCCACAGGCAAACAGATCAGTCCCGTGCACTAGAATTAGTGGCATGTGAATGGACTAGGCTTGAGCTCAAGGCTGGCGGACATAAATATTTCTGTTCACATTTCGTATTCCCCGGCATGACTAGAACAATAGAACCACTTTAACTTTATTTCCTAGAACAATAGAACCACTTTAACTCTATTGGCTAGAACAATAGAACCAGTTTATTGGCTAGAACAATAGAACCACTTTAACTCTATTGGCTAGAACAATAGAACCACTTCAACTCTATTGACTAGAACAATAGCACCACTTTAACTCTATTGGCTAGAACAATAGAACTACTTTAACTCTATTGGCTAGAACAATAGAACCAGTTTATTGGCTAGAACAATAGAACCACTTTAACTCTATTGGCTAGTACAATAGAACCAGTTTATTGGCTAGAACAATAGAACGACTTTAACTCTATTGGCTAGAACAATAGAACCACTTTAACTCTATTGGCTAGAACAATAGAACCACTTTAACTCTATTGGCTACAACAATAGAACCACTTCAACTCTATTGACTAGAACAATAGCACCACTTTAACTCTATTGGCTAGAACCATAGAACTACTTTAACTCTATTGGCTAGAACAATAGAACCATTTTAATTCTATTGGCTAGAACAATATAACCACTTTAACTCTATTGGCTAGTACAATAGAACCAATTTAATTCTATTGGCTAGAACAATAGAGCCACTTTAACTCTCTTGGTTAGAAGAATAGAGCCACTTTAACTCTGCTAGCCAGAACAATAGAGCTTTTTGATCAACAATAGCTAAAGATAGTTGCATATCCTTTACAGGACGTCCCAGTCAACTTCAGAACTTTTTTTAGCTGTTTGTCATCTCTTGGTAAATTTACGTTCAGTAGTTTGCCATTGCTTTCTGAACGAACAGTACCCGTACCATTTTATAAAAATCCCAACGCAAAGCAGTCCGCTGCCAAATCACCTGCAACTGTTTCGAAAGCGGTATGCGGGATTATGAATTGTGCCCGTAACTCCCTCGCCAAGGAGCGGGATAGGACAATAGAGCCACTTTAACTTTGTTGGCTAGAACAATAGAGCCACTTTAACTATATTGGCTAGAACAATAGCGACTCTGTTTTTGATTGATTGATTGATTGATTGATTGATTGATTTAGGGACCGACACCACATTATTCGGGCATTCCGATAAGCGCTCCGTCCCCATCCTCAGAAGCCAGCGAAGAGTTCCAACCCCGATAGTACCAGTAACAATCTGATTATATGTGCGTCTCGCCTTTCCTCTAAGCATCGAGCATCGGCCAGATCCCCACGTCACTCCTCGCTGTCGCATTCTTGCCAGACTATGATGATCCATTTGCTCCTCCGAGGTGTACTCGTGCTCCCACAAGGCCGCAACAACGTCTGCCTTATCATGCATCAACACTCCACCAAGTTTTGCACAGCCAGCCAATCTGCCTCCTGTTCATTCCCCAGCACACCAGCATGCCCCGGATCAATAGATTTACAATATTTTTTACAATAGATTGACTAGATCAATAGAGCCACTTCAGCTCTAACATGTGTGGTGACTTCATACTATCAATATTTATGCCAGTAATATCAGGATCGAACCCTCTGGAGCATTGATATTGTGACAAGTTGTTTGGCTTATCGTGGACAGACAGAAAAACCAATGACCAAGTCCTACAAGAAACAAATGAAAATTTTAAACTGGTTAGATAAATTACACGTAGACAATCAACATTTTTGGTCACGTTATGAGAAGAAATAAATTGGAGAACTTGGTGACAATTGGCAAGATTGAGGGAAAAAGAACAATAGGAAGGCAGAGAAGTAAATACATGGTTAGCATGACCCCGTGGCATAGTCGAAATCCACGACTCTGATGATCGAGTGAGATGGCGAGACATGACCGCCCACGCCTACCGGCAGGCTTGTCCTTGAGACATAATTTTCCGCCCTATGCCAATAGGTGGTATATAGCCTGAAACAGACCCGTCAGATTTTTGTCTTCAGATTGAAATAATAATAACAATGATAAAAAAGGATACAGCGATAATTTCATGCACCAAATGTTAATTAAGGAGGGAAAATCTTACACATTGCCTATGAACATAGCTGTAAACATTTGTGGTTGAGTGTCCAGAATATTACAAATTTGCTTCATATATAGGGCTCAGAGTTCCCCAGGAGCAAGAGCCGTTCCATGAGGTTCCAAGTCCCTGTGTGTCATTGTGATGACCGCCTCTGCTGGTGGCCATGGCCAGATCAAGTGCAGATAAGTCAGTTTACCCTTAATCACTGTCGCCATACAAGAATAGATACTACACTTTGATCTTAGCCAGCATGCCATGAAACAATTCAAAGTGCTGCATTTCTTTCTTTTTTTTTTTTTGTGTGTGGTTTACATAAACTTAAATATTGAGCACAACCCACTACTGGCAACGCCGATCGCATTCTGGTATGAACCTAAGGCCTATCCACGTCAATATGGAAGCACTATACTCGAGTTTCGCCCTCATTTGAGCTCGTCAGTAGTGCATATCCCTGACCGGATCCGGAAACAGTCCCGGATCACGCGTGTGAAGCGGGTTTAATAAACGTTTATTTCGTACAAAGCAGTTTTTATTTACAAGGTGCATTGTGCGTGTTTCTGTTTTTTTTTTTTTTTCCTTTTACATTTTCGAATACAGCATATACATTCATATACAAATGATAATATTACATTCATGGCATGGTGTAATTACCTACATATTACGTGTTGATGATAGTGCCGTAGTTATCATTTGCTCTAATGCATCCTAAAATCTGTCAATAGAAATTCTTTCATACTCTAAGTATTCTCATTCACCCTTTCTTTCTGAAAATGGTACGTACCTAGAAAATTTCCCAACCATTGAACATCTCAACAACCATGCAATTTTACAGAGTAAACTGCAAAACAGTCATATATTTCGTTTGTTGATTGTTCACACGGGGGAGGGAGGGGAAAGAGAGAGAGAGAGAGAGAGAGAGAGAGAGAGAGAGAGAGAGAGAGAGAGAGAGAGAGAGAGAGAGAGAGAGAGAGAGAGAGTCTAAGGAATGTATGAATAGAGGTGCATTGAACAACAATACAAGATGCTGAATATTTATGATTTTTGGCCTTTTACAGGCTTGACAAACATTCTACTACACAGTAAATAACCAGATAACAAAACAATAAGACCATTAATATAATATTGATGAGAAATACAGAAATGGTTTGTAAAATTCTCAGATGTCTAAAATAAAGCCTTTACTTTTACACAAACTTTAAAGGTACCCTAAAATTATTACTCCATTATTTATACTGCATGTAGCTGTCGTTAATTTCTATGTAAATTATATCAAAATGTAAACACATACTCAATTAGTAAAAATCACATATTTAAATCAAATATTACATGTATGCTATGTTAGTAATGTCCTTGAAATACTGCCATGTTGTAATATTGGGTGGCGGGGTAGGGGTATTCTCTATCAAAGGAGAAGTAAGATGCCTCCTTCCCTCGGCTAGCCTACGGAACACGTTTGGGCAAGGTGGAGTACCCGTCTAGCCCCCCGATCAGGGTTACGTGAAGCCATCGGTGCAGGTGGTGGATAAAGTTGAAGAGCAATCAACAGATGTAGGTTATGGTCTCCAACTTCACGACGGTAGGCGGAGGATCTCTTTTTTGTGGGAGGCAATGGCTACGGTCATCGACCAGTATGGTCACTGCTAAGAAGGAAAGCAATGGCAAACTACCCTCTTTAAAGATGCCAAGAATAGCACGTATTGCAGTCTCATAGAATGTCTCCAGATCTGTTTTCCCTGTACTGTGAAAATATTTTCAGAAATGTAGAAGATATGAAAGGGATCACCAATTGCGGGGGGGGGGGGGGGGGAGAAACATCAATAAATTAGATATGCAGATGATACAGTATTGACTGAAGACAATTAGTAGGATCTGCAACATTTAGTAAATGCGGTTGTTGCACAAGTGAACAAATTAAATTGTAAGGTGACACAAATTGTGATTGTCACTAGGAAGAACGAAATACCACAATGTAATAAATATACATTGGCACATTTCCGTCTTGATAGACGATAGTTTGGTACATTGTGCTTCAAAAAGGCTTAATAACTACGATCCATGGCGGTGGCGAGTGTGGCTGGTAAGACCAATTCTTGCTGCAAATGTTTGCCCACAGTAGGTGCATGTGAAAACATGGTCACTTCCACCATTTTGCATCATCTTACGTCTCTCACGCTCTGTGTGTGCTTTATCTGCAATCATTTTCTCCTTTGTCTTTATTCCATTTCTGATAGTTGCCCTCCATGCAACACGTTCAGCGGCGATTTGCTCCCAATGTGCATTATCAATGCCTGTATCAATCATGTACCGCTTACACACATCTTTGTATCGTAGTAGAGGCCGACCCTGAGATCTCCTACCCGACTGTAATTCACCAAAAAAGATGTCCTTTGGTATTCTACCATCATCCATCCTCCTAACGTGTCCTATCCATCTAAGTCTACGAAGACTGAGCATGGAATACACCGTAACACAACCTGATCTTTTCAATACTTCAGTATTTGTGATTTTGTCTTGCCACTTAATACCAAGTATTCTCCGCAGACACCGCATATGAAAGCTGTTTAAACGTTTTTCTTGGCGTGAGTAAGTTGTCCAGGTTTCACTGCCATAAAGAAGAGTACTAAGGACACAGGCTTGGTAGACGAGGACTTTTGTTTTGGCAGTAAGCTTCCTGTTCTCCCAGAATCTTGTTGCTAAAATGTTCATTGTTGTTGCTGCCTTGCCAATTCTGATGTTGATTTCCTGATCCAGGGATAATTTGCTATTTACCTCTGATCCTAGATATGTAAAATGGTCTACTATCTCCAGTTCGGCGTCATCAATAAAGATTGATGATACATTATGTGCACCTTGTGACATAATCTGTGTCTTTGTCAGAATCTCCAATAAGGCTCTAGAGAGGTTATAAGAGGTAACACAAATATAGTAGGGAGACACCAGACAGGAGAGACACCAGCGCTATAAATAGCCTCACAAGGAGACAAATTCGTGTCAGACAAGGGGCTAACAGGTACAAGTGAGCAAGGGCTTCCCCAAGCCATTGGGAAGCTTGGCCTTACGAGTAACCGTGAAGTGCCCGGATACTCAAGCTCACAAGCCAGCGTGCTGGGGACTCCATGCACGCAGGACTAGCTACTGCACGGAGGGGTCAGCGTCCGTGCTTGACCACGCAATGTGTAGCGTGCGGACAGACCCGACTGGAGACGGTAGAGAGTAGACGTGTTCTTGACAAATGCTATAGTTTCTAGGCAATAGTCAAATATTAGGCTGTAGATGTAGATTGTGATTACTAGCATCATTTCTCACCACTTCATTTCATTCATGTTGTATATTGGAAATGAAGCATATCGTTCGCAGAGCTATTAACTTGTCAGCTCTAAATAAATTGCATTCCTTTTGCAAAAGACACAAGTTGTTATTTCGTGCGGTGCAAAAGTAGGGGAGTTCTGAAAGACCTGTAGCAAGTAAGTTGCTGACAGGCAGGACCCCGATTGGTGTCAAAAACCAGTGAACCAACGCCTATAGGACCCCGATTGGTGTCAGAAATCATTGAACCAACGCCTATAGGACCCCGATTGAACCAACGCTAGCGGGCGATTGGAGTCAGAAACAGTGAACCAACGCCAATAAGCAATTGGTGTCATAAACCACTGAACCGACGCCAGCTATCAATTGGTATCAGAAAGTTGTTAACCAGCTACAGTTAATTGCACGATTCAACATCATTGCTGTGTTAAATATGGAAAAGTAATGTAATTTTAATTTTCCTTACATATATGGCAGAAATAATGTTCTTTATGAAGTATACGATCATACCATTTGTGGAGCGTGAACCACAATGAAGCCAATGTAAAGTATAAAGTGTGAAATACTACGAAAATTAATTTTAAAGTGTGTTATTATACAGAAATCAATGAAAATGTATACATTCATCAGTGAATATTACCAACTTAACCAACCTGTACATTACATTTTGTGTGATACAACCATCAATGTCACCATTCTACAGATTTAGTAAATAGATTAGCGACTGAAACTGAAGCCTAGAACGAAGGTATACCATACTAGTCAGTAAGTGAAGACAAGACGACATTGACGGTCATACGACGAATCATCTCACCTATCATAACAATCATTCAGACGATCATATCATTCATTCACTAACACCATTTATCATTATCTATCACATTTTTTCCATTCATAATTCGCATGAAAGATAAATTTGTATTTACAACAAATACGTGTGTCTAATTTTTGATGCTCTACTAAACAGAAGCATCCATTGTGTTATCAAGTCAATCATTTTGTGAGTGTGGAAAACAGCGGTGGAACATCCCAAGAACCGTATTTTCCGAAGAATTAGATGAGTATATTTTCAGAATATTTTGGTATGCTCTAAATTAATCATGCAGCTTCTTTTTCAGTAGAAATGTATATGTACTAACACATTATTACAAACTATTGTGTGAATATTATTGTGATATCATTTTGAACTAACATTACGCCACAAAATGGCGTCACTAAGTGAGTGCATTCAAGCAGGTAAAGATATGGGCCACACTGGAGAAAAGTTAGAGAAATAGGCGGATCAAAAATATAAAGAAGAAATAGCTCGACATAGAGAAGAAATAGAAAGAAAAACTGCTCTACAGAGAGAAGAAACAGAAAGAAAAGCTGCGCTTGACAGAGATGAAAGAGCTTTAGAAAGGCAGCATCAAAAAGAGATCGAAGAGGCTACCAAACAGAAACAATTAGAGTTAGATCAAGTTATCAAACAGAAACAATTAGAGTTAGATCATGCCAATAAACAAGCAGAGGAAGCCATCAAATAAAAGCAGATACAAATAGACTCAGATACTAAATTAAAGATGAAGGAAATGGAGGTAGATTCTAACATACAGATAGCCTCTAGTAAACAAAAGAGCAAAGAATAACAAAACAAATTTAGTAAGTATAAAGGCCTTATCAAACCATACAGTGTAGGGGATTCAATTAGCGCATGGACTGAGAATATAGAATTCCAACTAAAGACGCAGAAAATACCTTTGGATGATTGGGCAATGATCTGCATGAGGAATCTCAGTGGGGAGCCGTTAAAAGTAATAGAATCCATACCTACAAAGCTATGGAAAAATTATCAGTACATACACGATAGGATAATGCAACACTTTCTTTTAGACGCTACTGGGTACCAAATTCAATTCTCCCAAATTAAGCCAAAAGCAACTGAAACGTTGTTAGACTACATCTCTAAAGTGCAGAGCACATTTAAAAAGTGGACAAGAGCAGCTAAAGTGGGTAACAACTATGAAAAAATTAGAAGAGCTTATGGTAATGGACAAGGTGATATCTACCGTTCCTACCCCTTTTGCGAAGTTTCTACAACAGTCAGATATTGAATCCATTCAGCAATTAGAGAAACGGGGCTCAGCATATTTTCATCGAATAGGGACATATTAAAATCTACATCACCTGATAAATCTTACAACCAAAAAGATTACCGTAAGAAGGACAAACCATATCAGAAACCACCTAGATGTAACTATTGTAGTCTTTTTCATCCGACTTACTCTATGTGTGATAAACACCCGGCATATCCGTCACACTTAGAAGCAGTGTTAAAGAAGCAAGAAAGCAGAAGATCATCGTTTAAACGTGCTGTTAAATGTTATTTTTGTTCAAGTTATGGCCACTATAGTAATAAATGTATTTGTAGACAACGAATGAAGGCAAATAATGCAGCACTCATCGATACATCATCAGACGATGAGAGTGACATTGATCCGGAACTTGTGAATGTGTTGCCAACGAGCGAATGTGAGAGTGTAGCATTAGTAACAGACATATTAGACTTTAAGAAATGTAACGTATGCCACCATTTTCATGCGGATGGTAAAATACCATGTTCAAACGAAGATGCTAACGCAGCGAGTGCCTCCAGAGGTAAACTTAAGTTCTATGATGCACTGGTCAATGATCAACCGTGCCAATGTTTAGTTGATAGCGGAAGCACTCTACTGGGTTTAAGGAAAGAGCTTGCTAGACCAGAAGATTATACGGGTGAATTTGTCAAATGCCGTACTTTCTCAGGAACAATTGAGAAATATCCACTGGCAAAAGCGCAGATTAATACCCAGTTCCTTACCGGCACATTTACTTGCGCAATCCTGCAAGATCCATGCACGGACCTTATTTTAAGATGCCTAGACTCACTGAAAGAATGTACAGACGACGACCCATAAAAGGGGGCCTGGAAAAAAAAACAAAAAAAACACATTAAAAAAGGCCGAAACG
>JACEFZ010001554.1:0-28518 GCA_014155875.1 Cepaea nemoralis
TCGTTGGCACGAGTCATGTATATACAACATATTTACATGTAAGAAAAGGGGGTTGAGGTTTATCCCCTTTGGTTTATGCCCACTATATTTTACTGAATATTACTCTAATTATGAATACTTTTACTATTTCTATAATGTGTTAACTATTTTAATCTATTTTGCCACATTAATCCTAAGATGTGCTTACATTAATCCTAATATTTATCAAATTTTAAGGGACGTAATCTAATTTTTTAAAAATGGCATTGATGTGAGATGAGTTATGTACCTTTCTGAAATGGGTATCTGAAATGTAATAAAATTTAAACCCTAATTTTTTTAGATCAAAAAAAAAAAATATATTGATATTCTTATCTAAATGGTGTAAATGGTATGTTTAATTGTTAATTTTTTTATCCTATATGGTGTAAACTAATCATACTACTACTGATCACGTTTGTTAAATGGATGGTTCATTAAGATGTAATAAAATCAACTGAAATGAAACAAAGTGGAATGTAATAAACTAAATGGATTTTCCTATCTGAACTTTTATCTATTCTATTTTTAAGGTAAGTAAGTGGGTAAAATAATGATTTATGCAAACTACTCAAAAAAAATAAAAAACTTTTTATTTCCTAACTCTAAATGTAAATTAAATTTACCAATCTACCTATAATTTATCACAAATTTAAAAGTTATAATACATATCACAATAATTTTATATACTTTGTATTTAAATACCCCAGGTTATTTGTTGCCCAATGTTCAGAAATTGCTTTCATTGGCATATATATATTCAACTTGCCCTGGGATTTTAAATACTTACACAGTCATACTTGTGTCCTATGGGTATTGCCCCTGTAGAGTTGCTTGTGTCGTAGCCCAGTATTTTCGTGTCTTATTTATGACTGTTCTGACATGTTTTTCTCTGCTTAACAAAAATGATTCCCCGGGAAAACCCCTATGGAGCTTAGTAAATAACGAGTTTTCCATTCACACGGTGATATTTGTTATTCGGAGCACAGTTCTTCTTTTGATGTCTAGGGACACATGTAGATCACTGTTTTAGTACATAGTTCAGCACGTAATTTTATGTATTAGTATAAACATTTCAAATAAAATATTCTAATGACTACTACTCTATTACTCTACACTCTTATGTGGAATCTCTGGTATTTCTACCTCAGATGGTCGACTAAGGGTATCAGCCAGAATGTTGTCCTTACCCTTAATATGCTCTATACTAAAGTATAGTTTTGGGGATTACGACCACCTGTATATACGGTCATTCCGATGCACACCACTTTGTATGACCGTGTTTGGGGGAGTTGTCAGTCTGGACAATGAATGAACACCCGCTAGAAATCGATGGAGCTTTCTCACCGCATAGATGACGCTTAGGGCTTCCAACTCTGATATGGAATATCTGGACTCAGCAGGTGTGATCTTACGGCTCACGTAGAAAATCGGTGGAAGATGCCCTCATAAAATTGGCCTAGACTGCGCGATGGAGATTCTGCTGGCATCTGTCCTAAGATAATAAACGAGCCTAGGATTAGGCAAGCGGAGGATTGGTACATTACTAAACAGGATTTTCAATTTTGACAATGCAGAAATTAATAATGCATCTTTGACATCAAATTTTACAGATGCTTTTAAAACATTGGAAAATACACTTGAAATTTTCCGCTAAATTGGTATGAATTTGCTATAGTAATTTACAAACCCCCAAAAAGGCTTCTGACCTGCTTCTTTGTGGTAGGCATGGTCAGGTTCATAATTTTTGTAATAATTCTATTGTCAGTCTTAAGTTGACCTTGTGAAATGACATGACCCAAAAAGTCAATTTCTTTTAGGCCCAATTTAAACTTTGCTCGGTTTGACAGTGAGACCGAAGAGTCGCAACCTATCAAAGACATGTCTTAGTTTCAGTAAGTGTGTTGTCCAGTCATCAGTATGGACCAATATATCATCTATATAAGTCACTGTATTCGTCACTCCATGCAGTAGATCTCTAGTTAAGCGTACGAAAGTGGCAGGAGCATTTCGAAGTCCGAAAGGAAGAAAACGCCACTCGTAAAGTCCTAAAGGAGTTGAAAAAGCAGTCAGATGAATGGATTGAGTCTGCATAGGGACCTGCCAATATCCCTTAGTAAGATCTAATTTAGAAAAGATTTTGGAGGTGGACATGTCAAGGATAAGATCTTCGCAGGAAGGAATTGGTTCTGCGTCGATCTTAGTGACGTTATTGAGTTTTCGATAGTCCACACACAGACGAATTGTGGAGTCTTTTTTCTTAACTAGGACGATTGGAAAGGAGTACTCAGATGTAGATTTCTGGATGATCCCACTAGCTTCTAAATTAAGAATTTCCTTATTTAGATTTTCTCTATAGCTGAGTGGGATAGAGTACGGCCTGCATTTAATAGGCTTAGAGTCCGAAAGAAGAATGGAGTGCTCGATTCTGTCCGTCCTACCTGCAATGTCAGAAAATATGTCTTTATACTCTGTCACTAATTGTACTAATTGTCGTCGTTGACTGTCTGTTAGTCCCTGTTCTATCAGTATGCTATCCATTGTCGCAGTCTTGTCTACAATGGGAACAGGTAGTTCCATTCCGTCGTCGTCTACCTGATTCAGTACGGTGGTGGTGCTAAGTGCGTATTCTGTAAGCTCACTAGGTGTATGGATATTGTCGGATTTTCCAGTCTCGCTAACTAGTGTAGTTGCGTTGTGTACGTCTGTCGTCTGATCACTAGATGTGGATGCACTTTGTTCGTCTGTCTCTACACCTGTTTCTTGTCGTGAAAAGTAAGGTTTCAGCATGGAATATCTTTAAGTGTCCGTTTATTGATATTTCATAGTCAACATCTGAAAGTTGTTGTATCACCTTGAAAGGCCCTTGCCATGAAGTTAACATTTTATTATGCTTGTCTGGTAGTAGCACCATTACGTATTGATCAGTTTCAAGTGTTATGGGTCTAGCACCTTTGTCAGGACTGTGATGTCCGAGGATATCTGCATTGTTCACTGGAGTGAAACCATTCTTCTCCTCCCAGACAGATATTTCTTCATCTGTACAGTGCTTTAGCTGGGGCAGACACCCAAGAATTAAATCAGCACAAGGGTTGTCTAGTATTGCACAAGTAAAGGTACCAGAAAGAAACGGGGTGTTTATATGGGCTCTTGCCAGAGGATAGGTTTCTATATTACCAGAAAAAGTGCGGCATTTTACAGAGTCACCAGTATAATCCTTTGGATTAACAAGTTCCTTTTTCACACCAATAATAGAGCTCCCACTGTCAAGCAAACATCGGCATGGCTTATCATTGACCATTGCAGAGTGAAACAATAGATTGCCTCTGGAGGCTATAGCTGCATTTGCATTCTCTACGGAGGATGTTACAAAATGCCCACATTCTAATTTTCCGTCTGCATGAAATTGGTGACATTGGACACAATTGTCAAAGCTTAATACATCGTTCACACAACACACATCTTCAGATTGCTTGAAAGGTAATACATTTTCAACTTCACACTCAGTCTCACTACCACTATCAGAAGATGTATCAATCAAAATAGCATTGTTGGCTTTCATACGTTGGCGCCCCAGGCACTTATTTGAATAATGGCCGTAGCTGGAACAAAAGAAGCATTTGATTGCACGCCTGTATGCAGATCTTTTGTTTTGTTGCTTCTTGATAACATTTTCAAGATGCGCCGGATAATTTGGCGATTTGTCACACATAGAATAAGTGTCATGCAAAAGTTGACAGTAAATACATTTTGACACTTTCCTATCTTTCTTGTCCATTTTCTGAAAGGGTTTTCTCTTACTCTGATAGTTTTTAGGTTGGTCTTTCACAAAAGAAACTACTTCAGAGTCATTTGAGGTCTTAAAAATATCTCTGTTTGAAGAAAAATATGCCGACCCTTTCTTTTCGAACTGCTCTATGTTCTCAATGTCTGACTGCTGCAGAAATTTAGCAAAGGGAGATGGTATAGTGGATATAACTTTATCCATGGCTATTCAATTTTTAAGTCTATCAAAGTCTTTTCCTATGTTAGCTGCTTTCAGCCACCTATTTAGTACACTCTGAACATTTGAGACGTAATCAATGAAAGTCTCACTAGGTTTAGGTTTTAAATTTGAGAACTGAACCTGATACCCAGGGGCATCAAGTAAAAAGTGTTGCATTATCCTATCATGGATGTACTGATAGTTGGATCTAAGATCTGTTGGTATTGATTCTATCACTTTAAGGGGCTCACCACTCAGGTTCTTCATATAAATCATAGCCCACATGTCTATTGGAACTTGGTGATATTTAAACTGATACTCGACATTTTCTGTCCAGGCTGATATGGAATCTTCTTTACAATATGGTTTGATAATATTTTTGTATTTGTTGAACTTATTTTCTTCTTGTTGACTTTTTAGTTTAGTGGCAGAGATCTCTGCGTGTGAGTCTACATCCATACATTTCATCTTTAATTGTGTCTCTGATTCAACTTGTATTTGTTTTTCCTTAACTCTTGCCATTTCATCTATCTCTTTTTGCTTTAGTTCTCTCTCTTGATCTAATTGCTTCTGTTTTAATTCTAGTTCTTTCTGTCTAATTTCCTTATCATGTTCTAACTGTTGTTGTTTAATTTCCTTATCATGTTCTAACTGTTGTTGTTTAATTTCCTTATCATGTTCTAACTGTTGTTGTTTCATTTCTAATTCTTTTTGTTTAATCTGTTTGTCATCTTCTAGCTGTTTTTGTTTTGTTATTTCAGCTAGTTCTGCAATCTCCTTTAGGTGTTGTCTTTCTCGTGCGCGTTCGTCTCTCTCTGCATTCTCTTTTCGTATACGTTTAGCTGTCTCAGCATCTTTTGCTTCTTTAAATTTCTTATCAGCATACTGTTCTCGCTCTTTACCTGTGTATTGCATTTCTTTGCCTGCTTTTACGAAATCAGCTAAAGTAGCCATGATGTTAGGTAATTAGCTAGAGTTGACCTACACTGAAGTCTTTAATCACTTATTTTTCTTTTGATATGTTATGTTTCTTAATATCTAAAAGCTACAACTTGTCTTCTATGTTTATAACCTGAAATATTTACTCCTGAAAAAACAGAGCACAAACGTATGCTAATGCATCAAAAGCTGAAAAAGAGATGCACTATTAATCACATTGCATGCCAAATATATTGAGTATACTCAACTTAATGTTCCCGAGAACAAGGAACACACTCCGGTAACACGGGTCACCTTGTTTGGCACTTCGGTATAGACACGAGTTTTCTAAATAGGTCACCTGTTTGGCACTTCGGCATACACACCAATCTTCTAATCAGCTGTTGTTCACCCTGGTTTACAGAGCAGCAACAATTAACAACTAGCAAACGACATATAATATTCTTGACAATTTGGTCAATGACATGCCCACGAACAAAACAGAATATAGTTTACTTAATATTAAATTGTCAATGTCCTGTCTTCGTTCTAACTTTTTATGCCTTTCGTCACTAACCTAATTTAATCTATGTAAGTGTTGTGCAGACCAAGTCTAATTTACATGGCCAAAAGTAGTACCATCGTGACGGTAAACACAAGAAAAAGTACGAAAAAAAAATTCAATAACTGCCTTGAAATAAATAAAAATATATTAATATTGTTTAAATAAATAAATATATTCAATTACTAATTCAAATAAACAAATAATAGGTAATATAAAGCACTGATTCAGGCGGGCAGCAGCTTAACGATTTGTAAACATTCAGATGCTGAATGCCAATGGCGCAGAACAACTGCTTGTCAATCGTAACACGTCAGAGGCGCAGCGCTATTTTTAGCCTGCAAAAATCGATAATGTTGCTGGCTGTGTATCGCTCCGCCAAGAATCATTTTTGATAGTTATTCATAAATAAATAAACAATTACATGAATAAATAAAAGAAAATAATAATATCAATACTTACAACTTTGAAGAACACATGATTTAAGTATATAATATTTTACTAAACACAAATAAACATTATTTCGTCACGATAGGCACAGTTTAGTTAGCAACTTGTCCTAGTTCTGCACACGTCAACCGTCACTGACACAAATTAAATTCACTACTTCACTATTTGTAAACTTAGTCTAGAGCCGTGGATGAGTGTATTAGCTTGGCTCTTTCGTTTAAGCCACACTTCTGACACCACATTAATCTTTGCCTGTCAATAACTCATGTGTAAGGCATCATCAGATTACTTCTCCCACACCACACAAGAAACTTGCAAGTCGTGTGAGAGGAATTAAATGGTACATTTTATTGCCGTAGGCTCTTTACAAGTACGTAACAGTCGCTATCAAAACCACACACAAAGCCACAGAATTGCCTATCACTAGTTTTCTAAACCCTAATGCTATCTCTATCTATTTGGTTACACAAAACTCCTATCAACCCTAAACGAAGTGCTCTCTACAAAGTCAGTCCCCAGTCTGACTTTCTTACTCACGTGGCTACACAGCACGCGGAAGGACCTTGAGGTGTCCTTCGGCTTTTTGCGTGCCGTTGCTCCTGGCACGCTTACATTAGCTGTCTTCTGTTGAGTGGCAATCGTGGCTATTACATAGGCGTGATTCTGTCGTGACCAGAGTGCTAACCATCTGGTCACCGTCTCCGTGTCTCATGAGAGAACTAGTTAATAGTCCCCCATTCTATCACCTACCCTGCCCTTATATCGGGGCACTGTATCACCTCTCATCTATTTGAGGTTGACCACTCTTCCCGGTGGTATTCCATCTTGAGAAGACCTCCGGCCTTTATGTACCAGTCTTTGACAGTTATATTGTATTATATTGAGTTACAATCTATTATATTGTGTTATATGATCTTACATTACATTGCGTCTGCTCGTTAGCCAAGTTGATAATAAAATGCGTTGATAATGTTACGAGCACGGTCAGATGCCTGGTGCTCGTAGCCTGCGAAAGTCAGGGAAGGATTGGTCACCTGTTCCTCCACGGAATCAGTCCTACACAGTACGATGGCGCGGTCACAGAACAGACTCACGGCGGAAATCTGCTTTGGGGCACATTTTAAAATGCAAGAAACGTCATATTGTATTCTGTTCAAGCGGGTAGCGAAGTTGATAGCGAACTGCAATGATGATGTCATTAGAAGGGTCGACGCCTGGGATCTTCGCTTGTCACAATTAGGGACAACCTGGCCACTTATTTCTCTTGGTTCTCAGGCCTAAAACATGTGAGGGCGCTATCACATTACAGACTCATAGCAGGAAACTACCCGGGGACAATATGTTTAGAATATAAACAACATGTGCAATATATACAATATACAATATGTGTAGGACAATAGACGGGGATATCTGAGCAGAATAGGACTACATTGGTATGCCACGTTCACTCATGCGGGGTTTAGAGAGAAAAATTGGGGAGATTCAATCATGCGTAGCTTAGGGAACAAAACTAGACAGATTCACTCATGTAGAGCACAGCGAGCAACCTAAAACAGATTCGCTCATGCAGAGCTTAGGGAGAAAGCTAGACATATTCAATCATGCGGAGCCTAGGAAGATATCTGGACAGATTCAGTCATGTGGAACTTAGGAATAAAACTGGACTGATTCAATTATGCAGAGCTTGGGGATAAAACTTTACAGATTCAATCATGCAGAGTTTAGGACGACAACTGGACAGATTCAATCTTTCCGAGCTTACGGAGAACACTTGATAGATTCAATCATGCGGAGCTTAGGACGAAAACTGGACAGATTCAATCTTTCGGAGCTTACGGAGAACACTTGGCAGATTCAATCATGTGGAGCTTAGGGAGCAGACTTGACATATTCAATCACGCGGCCCTTAGGGAGAAGACTAGATAGATTCACTCATGCGGATCCTAGGGAGAAAATAAGCTGGACGGTGTAGATCATGTGGATTAAAAACAGTTCATCATCATTAAATACCTACTGATAGGCGTGGGTGGTTATGTTTAGCCATCTCACATGATCACCAGAGTCGTGAATCGGCTCTGGGTTCATGTTTTGACCAAACCACGTGGCCAAGCCATCCAGGTATTTGCTTCTTTGCCTTCCCCTTGTTTTTGCCCCCTCAATCTTGCCAGTTGTCACCAAGTTCTCCAGTTTATTTCTTCTCATAACGTGTCCACATATTATGACTGTCTACGTCTAATTTCTCTAATCAGTTTACGGTTTTCATTTGTTTCTTGTAGGACTTGGTCATTGGTTTTTCTGTCTGTCCGTGGTGTAATGTGGAAAAATAAATGAGAGGTAATACACAAAGACATCACCCTACAACGAACTCAGTTACGGCAAATGCAAATCACAGGGAAAAGATCAATGATACTATATTTAGAAAATAATTAAATCAAAATAAGTATACTACAACACAACGAATCGACGTTTTCATTATACAAATCTTACTTGGAACAAGACAAACATATCCAAAGAAAAACATGAAATTAGAAAATTAAAGAACATTATATCACAAACTGAAAAAGTCTAGATATGACACATTGCTGAGTCCAGAGTGTCGGCCAGGTCCTCTCACTGCCCTCTGCAGCACCATTCTCTCCAGGTCATGAGGATCCTTCTCTCACCATTCCCTCGACTTCTTCTCTTCACTCTCTCTCTCTGTCTCCTCTCTCTGTCTGTCTCTGTCTCTCTGTCTCTCTCTTTCTCCCTCTCTCTTGAAGAATTCGAAATTCAGTTGATTTGCATCACTAATTTTCACGTTATATATACATACACACACACACACACACACACACACAGACACACACACACACATATAAATATAGATGTGTGTTGATGGGTGGAGGATGTATGTTTGGGTGGAGGATGTATATGTGGGTGGAGGATATATGTGTGGATGATGAGAGTGTTTGTAAGTGGGGAAGTGTGGGGGATGTGTGTGTGGATGTGTGGGATGTGAGGGTGGGGATGTGTATGGGGGATCGTGTGGGGGATGTGTATATGGATGGGTTGTTGTGTGGGAGGGGAGATATGTGTCGTTGAGGAATGTGTGTGTGTGTGTGTGTGTTGGTGGGTGAGGGAGGTGTGGTTGGGTGTGGGATGTGCGGATGGGTGAAGGATGTATGTAAGGGACGGGGATGTGTGTTTGGCTTAGTGGTTGGGGTGTGTGAGTGTGGGTGGGTAGATGGAAGATGCATATGTTTTTGGGTGTGTGGGATATATGTGGGTGTTAGTGGTTGAGGGTTGAGTACGTCTTTAGTGTGTGAAAGATGAGTGTATGGGTGGGGGAATGTGTGTGTGGATGGGACGATGTGTGTGTGTGGGAAGATGTGTGTGGGTCGTGTATATATGGGTGGTGGGGTGAATGTGTGTGGGTGGTGTGTATTTGTGGATGGGGGAATGTGTTGGCGGGTGGGGATATGTGTGTGGATGTGTGGGGAGATGTCTGTGTTAGTGTATGGGTGGGGGGATGTGTGGTTAAGGGATGTGTGGTTAATGGATGTGTGGTTAAGGGCTGTGTGATTGGGGGATGGGTGATGTGGGGGTGAGTTGATGGATTATGTGTGGGTGCGTGAGTGTGTGTAGGTTGGATGATGAGTCGGGGATGTGTGTGTGTGTGTGTGGGTGCGGGATGTGTGGGTGGGTGGGGAAAATTGTGTGGGTGGGGATGTGTGTAAGTGGGGATGTGAGGATGGGTGCGTGTTTTGTGTGTGGGTAGGTGTAGGATGTGTGAGTTTGAATGAATATGTGTGTATGGGTGGCGGATGTGTGGTTGGGACATTTGTGTTTGGCTGGGTGGTTGGGATGTGTGGGTGGTAGTTGATGATCTGTGAGTGGGTGGTGGAGGATGTAGATCGTTAATATATATGGCAAGTAATAGAGGGCCAAGAATAGAGCCTTGCGGTACTCCAATATTGAAGGTAGTGGTTTGAGACAGAGATATATTATGTGATACTACTTGCTTTCTGTTTGATAGAAAAGATGATATTAGAGTGACTACATTAGAGCCAATTTTCATTGTCTCAAGATGTTTAATTAAAATAACATGGTCTATCATATCAAATGCTTTCTTGAAATCAATAAACACAGTTCCACATAGACTGTTGTTGTTTATATTCTGGTGCCAATTTTCTATCATGTTTGTTAGGGCCGTATGGCAAGAATATTTTGGTCGAAATCCTGATTGGCTGTCAACAATAAGCTTGTTGCGAACTAAATACTGTAATGTTACTTTATGGATGTGTTTTTCTAGTGGCTTAGATAGTGATGATAGTAAGGAAATGGGTCTGTAATTGTTCGGGAGACCATTGTCCAATGAACCAGATTGAGGAAGATAGTACACTTTAGCGATTTTGAGAGCTGATGGAAAGTAGCCTTTGGTGAGACACTGATTATATACATAGGTTAGTGATATACAGATCACTGGCGCAGCACAACGGAGAATCCGGTTGCTGATTCCATCTAACCCAGATCAGGTTGTGTTGTTTAGGTTACTGAGGTAAGTGAATACTTCAGTGATTGTCATTAGCGGTATGTCGGAAAGAATATCACGGGAGCATCTATTCTCGCAAAACGATGACAGTAAAGATAAGTTGCAAGGAGCCTTCAACTGGTCTATGTCAGTTTGAAAAAAAATTACTGAATTGGTCGCATGTAATATGATTTGATGGTAAAGAATTTCGGAAGTTTACTTGTTTGTCAAGGTGTTAATTGCCTTCCATATATCCTTACTATTTGTTTTATCCATTGCTAAGTTCTTAAAGTACTTTTTCTTTTCCCGTCGTATGGTATACTGAACTTTGTTTTTAAGAGTACGGTATGCGCTGAGATCCCGCTTTTTATGTGCTTTATCTCTGTCTCTCATAATTTCAAGTATTTCCTGGGTGATACAAGGTTGCTTGGCGTGGTGTTTTACTCGAACTTCCTTGATTGGCACATGTCTATCAAAAACATCAAAAAAAGTTTTTCATCCAGAATTCCAGAGCATCATCCGGGTCAGGAAGCTGATAAACATTGTCTAGAGGCGAACTGAGCAAGTCCTGTAAAAAATGCGTTTTGGTTGAAATTTTTGTAACTTCTATATTTTATACTTATGTGTTTATGTTTAGGAGTTTTAATTCTTTTTGTAGACCACGTGCAGCATATTGGGTAGTGATCGCTCATTGCACAATTGGGTACAGTGCATTCTATGATGTTGTCTGAGCAAGTAACATAAATGTGATCTATGACTGTTGAAGATGACTTTGTTACTCTAGTAGTTTGTTGTACTATTTGTTGGAAACTGTATGATGCAATTATATTTCCCCATATTATGTTGGATTTGTTGGTGTCAATGTTGTCAATGTTGAAGTCTCCGAGTAGTATAATTTCCTTCCCGGAAGCGAAAAACCACACCCATCATGGTAGTGAAGTTTTCGCACTAGACGTGTCCAGCACTGGGATTTCGATAGAGGTAGCCAATTATCAGGGGTGTGCGGTTTTGAAGTTTTAGCTCTAACCAAATACATTCTATTTTGCAAGTTTCAAAGTCTAGCCTACGGTGAGCATTTAGTAAATTAGAAACATAGGCTACTATGCCTGTCTCTTGTTTCCTACAGGGATCCCTTCTAAACACTTTGTACCCTTTAATAGAGATGTCCTCACATGAAATGTTATCTTTAAGCCTACTTTCACTAAGGCCGAATTAAATGAAAATTTTGATTAAGAATAGAAGATAACTCTGGTAGCTTGTTAATAAGCTGCAAATGTTTAAGTGTCCAAGGCGTATTCCTGACTTTATTGAGCCAGTGTTGCCACTTCTCAGACATTTCATTCATGAAGAAAGTGTAAATTAGTCAAAATTAAGCAAAAATACAAGATCATAGAAATTCACAAATACATTAGCTTACAAAATATAAGTAATACAAATCGATATGTAAATGACAATATTATAACGATATAACTAATTAGACCAACAAATATAATGCAAACACAGAATAAAACGAATTAAAGAACATAAAAACAAATAATTAACCTGAAAAAAAAAGTACTTCACAATCTAAATAACCAGCTGTTATCCAAAAGAATGAATAAATGACTATCCAAGTCAATGTTTCTGCTTAAAGTGGGGTATCCCACACGGGAATAGAAAGTTAAACAGTACCGTAGGGAAGAGCAGTGAAGACCCCCTCACTCACAGTAAAAACACAATTAAAAGAATTATAAAAGCTATATAGCTAAGTACTATCAATTATTATAAAGTCAAAACAAATCAATGTTTGTAGTTACTTATAACCTAATACGTTACTAGATCAAGTAATAACCAAATATGCAGATAAACGTTCTAGGAGGGGCTCTTTCTTGTACCGAGATACGGTGTAGCTTTGTGCTAAGTTGTTAGTAAATACCAGGTTGTGTTGGTTGTTGGTATAGCGACATTATAAGTGCTTGACGAAGTGTAGCTGGGCTATACCGTATGAGGTGCAACCATTATGGGTTACAATGAAATGGGTACTGTTGATGTCTCATGGGTATGTAATGACTACCAACTAGAGCCTCTGGTTGGTGGCTAACAGGAGGTTGTGGTGGCACGTCGTTGTTGCTGAGATTTGGTTCCTTTCTGGGGAGAATAGGAAAAATATCTTCATAATTATTACCCTCCTGTGTGAAAAACGACGTATTTAACGGACTTGGTGTGGTGGTAGTGTCCCGTCTGGCTTGGATTTCAGGCGCAGTGGTTATGAGTGGTCTGCACACTTCTGGCCTATTGGTACTTGATGTGACGGGAGTATGTCGTCTGGCTTGAGTTTCAGGAGTAGCTAAAAGTGTCCGGCGCGATCCCGTATTAGATGTGTGGTGTGTCCGTTCTGGATATGTGATATTCTTGGCGAGCAAACTGGTGCCCAATGTAGACAAATGTATTTGATCCTTATAAAGACACTTTTTTTTGGTGCACCAGCCCGTGAAGTGAATGATGCTGTGTTGTTGATGAATTGTATCTTGTTTTGAGAACAGAACTTCTGCTAAAATGTTCGTTATTTATGTCAGCTAGACGGCGCTGGTGTCCATAACTCGGTGATATGATGGAGGAGAAGAAAATGGATGAGTTAGGAAAAGTGTGACGTAATCCGTTCAAGAGTGCCAGCAGTTGAGACCCTGTGATTTGTTGGTTGTTCATGGTGTCGGTGATACCAATATGTACGCTTGCTCTTCTAACGCTATGATTAACAGCCAACCTGCTAATCATGTCAGTTAGCCGGATTACACCAGCCCCAGGCAGTGGGATTATTGAAACAACGTCTTTGTCTGAAGTCGCCATCCTGTCGCTATATAAACCTTTCATTAAGGAATCGCCTAGTATAATATATGTACAGACATCAGGTCGTGCTGTCTGTACATGTTGGTTGTCAGCACGTCTCGCCCGTTGTTTCATCCATTTCTGATTATCAGCAGTCTTTATGTCTCCATGTGGTTCTCCCGATGTATCTTGTTGGCATGTCTTGCCAGTTGGCAGCATGTTAAAGCACTGTACGTTTTCTTGTGACTTTTCTTGAAGTACTTCGAACCTATTGCTTATTTTGACGTCAATGGGGTAGACTGCTTGTTGTTGTTTATCTTCATTTGCGCATTGAGGTGTTTATTGTTGTTTATCTTCCTCTGCGCGTTGAGGTGTTTTCATAGTAGTTATCTGTTCTGGGTGGGATTGAGCTTCCCCAAGATTTCCCAAGGATGAAGCTGTTGCTTGGGAATTACATGCTTCTCCGGTTTGGTCGGTAGAGGACACAATTTGTTCATCTCGCAGGAGTGCGACTTCTGTCTTGAGAGCATTGTAATCACTGCTTATCTTGTTGTTTGCTTCAATGTTGGTTGAAACAGTGACAATGAGCGCTATTAGTGATTGTTCTAGTTCCTCAATGCTCTGTTTACAGTCGCACGAATGTCCATTGATAGTTAAGATGCTATTGTTATCTGAGGCAGGTACTTCTTCAACAATGTCAGCATTGGTTTCTATGTTGTTTTGGATGCGCTCCATTGGGTATTCAATGGCCAAGAGTACTAGTGGGTTGGCAGGCCTCGTGTTGATGTTGTCATGTACACTCATCGTATGAGTTAATTGACGAACATTGTTAGCTGGTGTGCTGTCGACAGCTGTAGTTGTGGGCTGCGTAGATTCGGTGAATGTCTGTATCGAGTTTTCAAGTTCAACAAAATCTACATTTAGCCAAGAATTAATGTTTTCAATACTGCCTTGTGTCATGAGCTTATTCTTACTGTGGTACAAGTGTATTGTAATCACTGGCGTCGTAATAAGTGCCTCAACGTGGACCCCGGGCTTATCTTGCCTGTGTTCAATTTGTTCAAGCCTGTAGTATTTGAGTAGGCAAGTTCAGAATGCCTCATAATGGAGTGTGTTGTTGAAGAAAACAGTAACACACTGTCCTGAGTTGGTGTGTTTGACGACTAGGCCGGTGGGATTCATGCACTTGGATAGCTGTTCTTCACGGCCCTTTCTTTGTTTAGTGTGTAAGTTTTATTGACAGCCGATCGTAAACCTGAGCGAGTCCTTTCACCATTCACTTCCAATACGGAGCACTCTCCTTACCCTGACATTATTGCATAATATTACGAATAACTAAACTTGAAGAATGCAGCAATCGCATTGCTATCTAGCCACGCCGCGGGCAATTTGAGGTCCCGTGGTTGTTTCTGCCTCGTGCACTTGATTGGTTAAAATGTAATAGTGTTCAACTATCACTCTGAATATTATATTTAACACACATTTTTGCGATAATCAACACTTTTATTGATCTAAAAACTATTTAACCACATCCACAGTATCACAACGAGCTTATTGATATAAAAATCCATAATAGGTGATTCAGTTTGCAGTAATAATAATCCGAGAAGTAAGAGATACGAAAACACGTCTTCACTCTCCGGAGACAGCCTGGAGAGAGAGAGAGAGAGAGAGAGAGAGAGAGAGAGAGAGAGAGAGAGAGAGAGAGTTGGTCGCATGCATATCATCTAACATGATGAGAGAGTGAGTGAGAAAGCGTGTGAGCGGGAGAATTAGTATGAGACAGAGAGAGCGAGAGAGTATGCATGCGAGTGTGCCTGAGTTAGTGTAAAAGTGAGTGAGTGTGTGTGCACGTATGTGTGAGAGATTGAGTGAGAGAATGAGTGAATCCGAGAGAGTGGGTGTGTTGTGTGTCTGCCTGTCTGTGTGATATAGTCAGAAAGTGAGTGAGTGAGTTAGAGAGTCAGCGAGTGAGTGAGTAAGGGAGCGTCAGTGAGTGAGAGAGAATTTGTGGTATGCGTGTATATGCATGAGTGAGTGAGTGTGAGAGTGAGTGAGTGTGTAAGAGAGAGAGAGAGTGGGTGAGTGAGAGATTGCATGGGAAAGTGAAAGAGTGAGAGTGAGTGAGTGTGTATGTGTGTGTGTCTGTTTGCATGTCTGTGTGTGAGAATAAGAGAGTGATTTAGTGTGGTTTAGTAAGTGAACGAGTGAGTGTGAGTGAGACAGAGAGAAAGAGAGAGAGACAGTAAGAGAGTGAGTGTAAGTGGGAGAGTGAATGAGATATTGAGTGAGAGTGAATATGTGAGTATGTGTGTGTGTGTGTGTGTGTGTGTGTGTGTGTGTGTGTGTGTGTGTGTGTAAGTGAGGGCGAGTTTGAGGGTGATTGCGTATAAGCATGAGAGAGAGAGAGAGAGAGAGAGAGAGAGAGAGAGAGTGGGAGAGAGGGAGAGAATGAGACAATGAGAGTTAGTGTGATTGTGTGCGAAAAAGAAAAATAAATAGGGAGAGAGAGCGAGAGAGAGAGAGAGAGAGAGAGAGAGAGAGAGAGAGAGAGATAGAGAGAGAGATATGAGCACAAGCATATCATTATGCCATATTTTTGTCGGTATTCTCATCTTTTATATTAGAATTTTTACTGCCAATTGAATTTAACATGTGCTGCTTATTTCATCATGTTTATGTCAATTCCAGGAATTATCTTACTGGATTGGACCACTATTTTATTTTTACGTTACACAATTTATACCATATTTTCTTCACCATTTTCCATATTTTCCATGTTTTCCCATTTTCCTCATATTTTGAATGTTTTTGTGAGGATGCTCACGATAGTCGACAGTTTGTACGTGTGAAAAGTGTGGGAGTTTATTAATATTAGTTTTAGTACTTATGTGAGGCAGCGTGTATGTGTGTTGATGGATGGGCGTGTCTATGTGTGTCTATGTGTATTTATGTGTTTATATGTGTGAATGTATGTGTGTGCATGTCTGTATGTGTGTATGGGTGTATATGTGTATGTACATGTCTGTATGTGTGTGTGTGCTTGTGTGTGTGTTATGTCTGTACGTGTGTTAAGTTGTGCGTACATGCGTGTTTATATGTATTTATATGTATGTGCGTGTGTATATGTGTGTGTGTATGTGTGTGTGTGTGCTCGTGTATGTATGAATGTATGTCTGCTCGTGTATGTAAGTGTGCATGCATGCAGTGTATGCGAGGGAGTGTGTATTCGTCTATTATATGTGTACGTGTGCGTAAGTATGTGTATGCGGGTGTGGATGTATGTGCGTGGGTATATGTGTGTATATTTTGCGTGGGTTTGTGTGTACGTGAGAGAGAGAGAGAGAGAGAGAGAGAGAGAGAGAGAGAGAGAGAGAGAGAGAGAATCAAATCAAATCAAATCAACTTTATTAGGGTCACAAATTGGGCGCGCAGGCCCGTCTTACATTCGGCCCTTCCAATCACTCGTCTTTCGTTCATCAAGAGCATTATACATTTACATAGGAAGAAAAATAAACTGTGAAATGAATGTTGTGAACATAAACAAGGAAAATTATCATGTTATGAGGCCCATCTCCCACCTACCCATACAACACCCCACCCACACACAACACCACCTACCCACACACACGTACACCAATGGACAGATACATACCCCACCAACCGACCCATCCCCCACCCACACACACTCCCCTCACCTGTTCCCCCAACCAAAACACACTCGCCACCCACAAACATTCCCCCATTAACCCACATATCCCACGCCCACCCGCATACACATCCTAACCCACACATCCTCTCCCCATCCACACCTCAAACCACCCATCCCCCAGCCACGGATCCATTGACCACATATTTCCCACGCATGCACACAATCCCCCACCAACCCACACATCGCACATCCACTCACACATCCCCAAACCATACACACACATCCCCACCAACTGGAATCTCCCTTCCATCCACACACACACACACACACATCTCCCTAACCACCCATACATCTCCAATCCACTCACACACACACCCCACCACCCACACATACATCCTCCACCCACCGATACATGCCTTAACATAATCCCCCACTACACAATCCCCCACCCACACATCACATACATCCCCTACCACGCAATATTCCCAACCCACGCACCGCACACACACATATCCCTCACCAACACATCCCACACCAACATACCACCACACATCCCCACCTACACACCACACACATATCCCCCACCCACATACCACACAATATTCCCACCCACACCCACACAGATACCCTTCCCCATCCACTCCACATACCCCCACCCACACACCACAAAATCCCCCATCCACACACACATACCTCACCCACACAATATCCCTAACCAACACACCACACACCTCTCCCCATCCACACACGCATTCCCTACAAGTCCACCAACACACACTCACTCACGCACACATCCTCCACTACGCACCCACACACCCCCACCCCCAACCAAACATCTCTCGATCACAATACCCCTACCCACACACATCCTCCACCCACTCATGCATCCCACCCCGACACATACCTCACCCATCTACACATCCCTAAGCCACTCACACACCCCCACCTACACATTTCCCATCCATGCACACATCTCCCACCCACACACGCCCACATACTTCCCCCAGCCACCACACATCCCCTACTCACCCACACATATACCCCACCCATACACACATTCCCCGCACCCATCACACACATCCCCCACACCACACACTATCCCCCACCCACACACATATCCTCACCCATACCACCACACCCCTCACCCACACACCATGCACACATCGCCCACCCACACACCGCACACATATCTCAAACCCACACACCATACACTTCTCCCCACCTGTAGCCAGTTGTCCCTAGGGGGAAAGTGGAGTCAACAGGCACACTGTTTAAAATCCTTTTCCTTATTGTGGGCCTCGGCCAGACATTTGTCTACATACCCCCTGTAAATCTTAGGTACCCTGTCCCTCTCTTTCCTCTTCTTCTTCTTACCACTAAACAATACCCTTCATATTGTTTCAGAACATACCCACACAAGACTGTATTTTAACAAATGCTAAAATAAAACATTTAATACAGAAATTGTCACGTGTGTGTGTGTGCACTGTTGCGTGTGGACATATGTAGTATTTTCTATGGTGTATGCGAGAATAGATTAGTGAGCTCAGGATCGTTCTTCATCATGTTAGGCCATGCCACATCACACCACAGTAAGTTCAGAACAGGTCTCACCGAATGTCGACTCAATCCGGACAATGGTTGACTTCTTGGAGTTAATCCTATATATATATATAGTCTGAGTGACTGTTCTCCCCCACTGAATATGGTATACCAAAGTCCACAAGTTCAGAACCCCCGATGTATTTAATGTGTCTATAACGATCCTGGCACCTAGGAATCTCGGCCAAGTTTAAAGAAAACTTTCTGTCCTATGGCAAAATGTTGCTGAATGAATGTCTTTACTCTGCAACCTCTCTACAACCCATAGTGATGGTCACTAGACATAGTCACAGTTACTTTAAAATCACTGTTATTTCACCTCTCTACCTAATATTGTCATTATCCTTGGAGGTGCTACTCGTTTCATAAAACCAACTGCCCTGAGCACTCAATCACTGCTACACTGGACCTTTCAGGGTAACACTCCTGATTTCTATGAGTTTATAATTTTTGGAACGTTATCCCATTTTTGAGGCCATTTCGTATAACTGCCCTCAGTGTGACTGCTATTTTTCTCCTCTCTCAGCTGTCCTTAATTTCTCGGGTACAGTAAAATATCACTCAGTGTGACTGGCATTGTCCACACCTCGTAGTAATACTTTCTTTCTGTTAAACAGTTGAACCTGTAGAGAATAGAACATTCTGTGAGAGAAAAACCCTATTCCAATCCACTATATGTGATTGTAGGCCAAAGGCCACTTCAGACATGTATCCTAGTTAATCTAGAACTACCCTCTGGCATCAAGGCAGAGGCGTTCGTCACATTTGGGTGATAAGGGAAAACAAAGACCAAACAGAAAAACACAGGAGCCCTAGTAGGCCTCACTACGGGAATATCCCACCCTGTACATTTCCTTTATCCCCCCAGCCATCTCAAATCTCAACGAATATCATCCCATTACACTGGTCTTACCCTGCCGAGTGAAATGATATATAACTCTACTTATAAATTAACTACCTTATGCTAGTGTTCCGAGTTTGAATTCACAATTCACAACATGAAAAACAATGTCCCTTGTTTCCAGACAACATGAGGACACTGTGAATCCATTCTCCATTCGAATTGGAACACACAAACACTCCCGTTATCTGTAATTCGTAAACAGACTGAACACAGATTCCGTAAATTCCTCCAACTAAAATGTTGCACGAGTGACGTTCTTTTGGTGTTAACAAAAGTGGTTCAAGGGCAGATTATCCATGTCTGAATAAATTCTCTTCCTTGGGTTTCATCAATGTCACAATAGTAGATTATCTCTCCTTTTGGACAATCCATGCACAAGTCGCCTCCCCCTTTTTTCAACATATGCCTACAATTTCCCGTCTTGTGGGGATTGTCAAAGACGATTTTCCTGTTTGATGCTGGAGAGCGGTGTCTTTGATCTAACTGGTAAACAACTGCAGCTGTGCAGTCAGACTTTATTGGTTTTTCTGTCCTGGTTAAAACCAAATGTGGCTTTGCACACAGGCTATGAATATGACCATCTGTATTGTCATAATCTGGATCGAAATCCCTCAGTATTATGTGACACCACCCGCCCTTGCATTCCCAATCCACCCAACACAATCCCCTACCCACACAACCCCGCCACCCACACATACTTCCTCAAACCACCCACACATCTCCACCCACATAAACACGCACACCCCACACCCGTCCCATACACATATCCTCCACCCATACACACATCCCCCACACCTATTCCCACACCCCTACTTTCACCCCCACACCTTTATCCACACCCACAAATATCACTACCCACAAAAACCTACACACCCCAACCCATCTAAGCACATACCCCCACCCACACATCCCCCACACTCACACACATCCTCCACACACATTAACACCT
Organism: Cepaea nemoralis; assembly: GCA_014155875.1. Taxonomy (NCBI): domain Eukaryota; kingdom Metazoa; phylum Mollusca; class Gastropoda; order Stylommatophora; family Helicidae; genus Cepaea; species Cepaea nemoralis. Next base: position 20,356 of record JACEFZ010001554.1, read on the forward strand.
CCTCACATCTAGACACATACAAAATGTCTCACGTTAGCATTGAAACTAGTATGAACAAACTCCCACACTTTACTCACACACATACACTGACAATTGTCATGAGCAGTCTCATAAAAATGTTAATTATGGAGAAAAATGTGTACATAAAATGTATGTGACGTAAACACAGTGATGCTCCCACACACATAGAGATACACACAGAGAAGGCACACACACACACACACACACACACATTCACTCTCATGCTCACTCATTCTGTCTCTCATTCACACTCACTGACTCTCTCACTCAAACTACAGTAATGTACATAAGTTTATATTATACATGATAAAATCAAATGGTATTTAACTGATAATATGACAGATGAGAATACTCAAACATATGGATTCGCGTGTTACATAACATGCGTGTTACATGACATGCATCTGCTCAGCTCTCTCTCTCTCTCTCTCTCTCTCTCTCTCTCTCTCTCTCTCTCTCTCTCTCTCTCTCTCTCTCTCTGTATTCTTTCATATACACACACTCACACGCATGCGCACACACACACACACACACACACTAACACATCAACTCTCGCACTGTCTCACTCTCTCACACACAATCCTTCACACGCACACACACACTCACTCTCTCAATCACACTCTCTCACACATACACATACGCATGAACGCATGCATGCACGCACGCACGCACACACTCCCTCACTCTCACATATACACGTACGAATGCATGCACTGACATATTCCCCTACCATTTCTCGCTCATTCACTCTCTCCACACGCACGCACGCACACACACATTCACTCTCTCACTCTCTCTGACACCCACTTTCTCTCTCTCTCTCTCTCTCTCCCTCTCTCTCTCTCTCTCTCTCTCTCTCGCTCCCAAACGCACACACATATATAGTGAACAATTATAGTTAAACAATTATAATGAACGATTATAATGAACAATTATACCATAAATGAATTATGGTGGCACATAGTCGGTATGGATTAAGTGTTGAAAGAGTTTTCGGTTAAATGTGTAGGGACTCATTGGAGTTTTCAGGTCTGGAGGCAGATCATTCCATAAGTGATCACCAGAATAGGCGAAACATGTTTTGTATAGGTCCAATCTAGGCTTTGAGAGATGTAACAAATTTAGGCGCTTGCTGTTTATTGCATTAGATTGAATCAGCGGCAGAAGATACTCTGGGGTATTTTGAGATATAATGTTGTTCACTAATTTGGCTTTGTTAAAAAGGAAGCGATTTTTTGAAGTGGTAGAAATCTTTGATGACTGTACAAATTATTACTTTCAACGTGCTTTATGCCAGAAACCAGACGAATAGCGCGGTTTTGTAGAGAAAATAGTCGTTTTAAATTAGATATAGGGCAACCATCCCAAACTGTGGAACAGTAATCGAGATGTGATTGGATATAGCATGTATAGAATATTTTGCGTGTGCTTTCGTCCAGGAAGTGCTGAATTTTAGCAAGTTGGTAAACTTTTTGTGCTATTTTCTTGGTAAGAACGTGAACATGAGAGCTCCAGCTCAAATGGCTGTCAATTAAAAGACCTAGTATTTTATGTTCATTCACATTAACTATAGGTAACGAGCCCAAGCGGAGTTCGAGCGGTGCTCCAGTTATGGCTAGTGTCTGTAGTTTTTGTCTGGTCGTTATAAGCATGGATTTGGTTTTGTCGATGTTAATTTGCATGCGGTTTTCATTGCTCCATCTAGTAAGATTATCGAGTTCCTTTTGTAAAGAATTCTCTAATTCACTACGGTTTTCTTGACTAGTATATATAGTACAGTCGTCTGCAAATAGATCACAAGTTGTATTGATATATAAAGGAAGATCATTAATATAGACTGCAAAAAGCAGCGGACCAAGTATTGAGCCCTGAGGCACACCAATATTAAGCTGTGTGGGTCTTGATAGACAGTTATTGAAGGACACGACTTGTTGTCTGTCGGATAGAAATGAAGTAATTATGTTCACCATGTTGGTACTTATCTTCATTTGGTTTAGTTTTCTAATTAAAATATCGTGATCTACCATATCAAAAGCTTTTTTAAAGTCTACAAACACCGCTCCACAAATTCTACCGTTGTTGATTTTTAAGTGCCAGTTATCGGTCATTTTTGTTAGAATATTAAGGTCGAAACCCAGATTGACTGTTAATTATTAGATCGTTGTTAATTAAATGGTGTAACGTTATTTTATGAATGTGTTTTTCTAATGGTTTTGATAGCGACGATAGTAAGGAAATAGGTCTATAATTACCCAAAATGCTATTATCGATTGAGCCATTTTTAATTAGCGGAAACACTTTAGCAATTTTAAATGCAGATGGAAAGTAGTTTTTGGCCAGGCACTGGTTATATATGAACGTTAAGGACTCACTAATGACTGGTGCAGCACAACGAAGAATTCTATTACTGATACCATCTAGGCCGCGTGAGTTTGTTGATTTGAGGTTTAAGAGATATTTATAAACGTCTGCAACAGACATTAAAGGAATCTCAGCGGGAATATTTCTGGTGCACTTCTCCTCACAGAATGATGCCAGTGAACTTAAATTACACGATGAACCTGGTATTGAAGACTTTAGATTCTCTATTTCTGATTGAAAGAACCAACTGAATTCATCGCATGTTATAGAATTTGGCATTGCTGATTCTGTAGGGCGTTTCTTATTGGTTAGCAAGTTAATAGCCTTCCATATATTTGTACTGTTTGAATTATCGACAATACAATTTTTTAAATGGTCTTTTTTTATCCTACGAATTTCATATTTAACTTTATTCCTTAGTCTGCGGTAATTGATGAAGTCTTTATTTTTGTGTGCTGTATCTCGCTCTCTCATAATTTCCAGAACTTCACTAGTGACCCATGGGGATTTATGTTGATTTTTGACTCGAACTTCTTTGATTGGCACGTGTTTATCGAACACATTGTAGACTGTCTTCGTCCAGAAAGCCAATGCATCGTCCGGGTCAGGAAGTTGGTAAACGTGATCAAGGGCTGCTTTTCTTAAGTCTTGCAAAAATAAATCTTGATTGAATGCTTTAAAATGTCTAAATTTGATACTTACATGTTTATGTTTAAGAGGTTTGAACCCAATTCTTGACCATGTACAACATACATGGTAGTGGTCACTAACTGTACTAACAGGAACAGAACATTCAATAATATTATCTGGACAAGTAACATATATATATATATATATATATATATATATATATATATATATATATATATATATATATATATATATATATATAGAGAGAGAGAGAGAGAGAGAGAGAGAGAGAGAGAGAGTTGATCGCATGTATGTCATCTAACATGCTATTCCATATTTTTTGTGTATTCTCATTTTCACATGCAAGCTAGGATTGTCAGATAAATGTTTGCTAAATGTGTGTGTGCGCGCATGCGTGTGAGTGTGTGTATATGAAAGAATACAGAGAGAGAGAGAGAGAGAGAGAGAGAGAGAGAGAGAGAGAGCTGAGCAGATGCATGTCATGTAACACGCATGTTATGTAACACGCGAATCCATATGTTTGAGTATTCTCATCTGTCATATTATCAGTTAAATACCATTTGATTTTATCATGTATAATATAAACTTATGTACATTACTGTAGTTTGAGTGAGAGAGTCAGTGAGTGTGAATGAGAGACAGAATGAGTGAGCATGAGAGTGAATGTGTGTGTGTGTGTGTGTGTGTGTGTGTGTGTGTGTGTGTGTGTGTGCCTTCTCTGTGTGTATCTCTATGTGTGTGGGAGCATCACTGTGTTTACGTCACATACTTTTTATGTACACATTTTTCTCCATAATTAACATTTTTATGAGACTGCTTATGACAATTGTCAGTGTATGTGTGTGAGTAAAGTGTGGGAGTTTGTTCATACTAGTTTCAATGCTAACGTGAGACATTTTGTATGTGTCTAGATGTGAGGAGGTGTGAGAGTGTGTGGAGGATGTGTGTGAGTGTGGGGGATGTGTGGGTGGGGGTATGTGCTTGGATGGGTTGGGGTGTGTAGGTTTTTGTGGGTAGTGATATTTGTGGGTGTGGATAAAGGTGTGGGGGTGAAAGTAGGGGTGTGGGAATAGGTGTGGGGGATGTGTGTATGGGTGGAGGATATGTGTATGGGACGGGTGTGGGGTGTGCGTGTTTATGTGGGTGGAGATGTGTGGGTGGTTTGAGGAAGTATGTGTGGGTGGCGGGGTTGTGTGGGTAGGGGATTGTGTTGGGTGGATTGGGAATGCAAGGGCGGGTGGGGAGAAGTGTATGGTGTGTGGGTTTGAGATATGTGTGCGGTGTGTGGGTGGGCGATGTGTGCATGGTGTGTGGGTGAGGGGTGTGGTGGTATGGGTGAGGATATGTGTGTGGGTGGGGGATGGTGTGTGGTGTGGGGGATGTGTGTGATGGGTGCGGGGAATGTGTGTATGGGTGGGGTATATGTGTGGGTGAGTAGGGGATGTGTGGTGGCTGGGGGAAGTATGTGGGCGTGTGTGGGTGGGAGATGTGTGCATGGATGGGAAATGTGTGGGTGGGGGTGTGTGAGTGGCTTAGGGATGTGTAGATGGGTGAGGTATGTGTCGGGGTGGGATGCGTGAGTGGGTGGAGGATGTGTGTGGGTAGGGGTATTGTGATCGAGAGATGTTTGGTTGGGGGTGGGGGTGTGTGGGTGCGTAGTGGAGGATGTATGCGAGAGTGAGTGTGTGTTGGTGGACGTGTAGGGAATGCGTGTGTGGATGGGGAGAGGTGTGTGGTGTGTTGGTTAGGGATATTGTGTGGGTGAGGTATGTGTGTGTGGATGGGGGATTTTGTGGTGTGTGGGTGGGGGTATGTGGAGTGGATGGGGAAGGGTATCTGTGTGGGTGTGGGTGGGAATATTGTGTGGTATGTGGGTGGGGGATATGTGTGTGGTGTGTAGGTGGGGATGTGTGGTGGTATGTGGGTGTGGGATGTGTTGGTGAGGGATATGTGTGTGTGCGGTGCGTGGGTTGGGAATATTGCGTGGTAGGGGATGTATGTGATGTGTGGGTGGGGGATTGTGTAGTGGGGGATTATGTTAAGGCATGTATCGGTGGGTGGAGGATGTATGTGTGGGTGGTGGGGTGTGTGTGTGAGTGGATTGGAGATGTATGGGTGGTTAGGGAGATGTGTGTGTGTGCGTGTGTGGGTGGAAGGGAGATGCCAGTTGGTGGGGATGTGTGTGTATGGTTTGGGGATGTGTGAGTGGATGTGCGATGTGTGGGTTGGTGGGGGATTGTGTGCATGCGTGGGAAATATGTGGTCAATGGATACGTTCCTGGGGGATGGGTGGTTTGAGGTGTGGATGGGGAGAGGTTGTGTGGGTTAGGATGTGTATTTGGGTGGGCGTGGGATATGTGGGTTAATGGGGGAATGTTTGTGGGTGGCGAGTGTGTTTTGGTTGGGGGAACAGGTGAGGGGAGTGTGTGTGGGTGGGGGATGGGTCGGTTTGTTGGGTATGTATGTGTCCCTTGGTGTACGTGTGTGTGGGTAGGTGGGGTTGTGTGTGGGTGGGGTGTTGTATGGGTAGGTGGGAGATGGGCCTCATAACATGATAATTTTCCTTGTTTATGTTCACAACATTCATTTCACAGTTTATTTTTCTTCCTATGTAAATGTATAATGCTCTTGATGAACGAAAGACGAGTGATTGGAAGGGCCGAATGTAAGACGGGCCTGCGCGCCCAATTTGTGACCCTAATAAAGTTGATTTGATTTGATTTGATTCTCTCTCTCTCTCTCTCTCTCTCTCTCTCTCTCTCTCTCTCTCTCTCTCTCTCTCTCTCACGTACACACACACCCACGCAAAATATACACACATATACCCACGCACATACATCCACACCCGCATACACATACTTACGCACACGTACACATATAATAGACGAATACACACTCCCTCGCATACACTTCATGCATGCACACTTACATACACGAGCAGACAAACATTCATACATACACGAGCACACACACACACATACACACACACATATACACACGCACATACATATAAATACATATAAACACGCATGTACGCACAACTTAACACACGTACAGACATACACACACACAAGCACACACACACATACAGACATGTACATACACATATACACCCATACACACATACAGACATGCACACACATACATTCACACATATAAACACATAAATACACATAGACACACATAGACACGCCCACCCATCAACACACATACACGCTGCCTCACATAAGTACTAAAACTAATATTAATAAACTCCCACACTTTTCACACGTACAAACTGTCGACTATCGTGAGCATCCTCACAAAAACATTCAAAATATGAGGAAAATGGGAAAACATGGAAAATATGGAAAATAGTGAAGAAAATATGGTATAAATTGTGTAACGTAAAAATAAAATAGTGGTCCAATCCAGTAAGATAATTCCTGGAATTGACATAAACATGATGAAATAAGCAGCACATGTTAAATTCAATTGGCAGTAAAAATTCTAATATAAAAGATGAGAATACCGACAAAAATATGGCATAATGATATGCTTGTGCTCATATCTCTCTCTCTCTCTCTCTCTCTCTCTCTCTCTCTCTCTCTCTCTCTCTCTCTCTCTCTCTCTCTCTATCTCTCGCTCTCTCTCCCTATTTATTTTTATTTTTCGCACACAATCACACTAACTCTCATTGTCTCATTCTCTCCCTCTCTCCCACTCACTATCTCTCTCTCTCTCTCTCTCTCTCTCTCTCTCTCTCTCTCTCATGCTTATACGCAATCACCCTCAAACTCGCCCTCACTTACACACACACACACACACACACACACACATACTCACATATTCACTCTCACTCAATATCTCACTCACTCTCCCACTTACACTCACTCTCTTACAGTCTCACTCTCTCTTTCTCTCTGTCTCACTCACACTCACTCGTTCACTTACTAAACCACACTAAATCACTCTCTTATTCTCACACACAGACATGCAAACAGACACACACACACACACACACACTCACTCACTCTGACTCTTTCACTTTCCCATGCAATCTCTCACTCACCCACTCTCTCTCTCTCTTACACACTCACTCACTCTCACACTCACTCACTCATGCATATACACGCATACCACAAATTCTCTCTCACTCACTGACGCTCCCTTACACACTCACTCACTCGCTGACTCTCTAACTCACTCACTCACTTTCTCACTATATCACACAGACAGGCAGACACACAACACACCCACTCTCTCGGATTCACTCATTCTCTCACTCAATCTCTCACACATACGTGCACACACACTCACTCACTTTTACACTAACTCAGGCACACTCGCATGCATACTCTCTCGCTCTCTCTGTCTCATACTAATTCTCCCGCTCACCACGCTTTCTCACTCACTCTCTCATCATGTTAGATGATATGCATGCGACCAACTCTCTCTCTCTCTCGCTCTCTCTCTCTCTCTCTCTCTCTCTCTCTCTCTCTCTCTCTCTCTCTCTCTCCTGGCTGTCTCCGGAGAGTGAAGACGTGTTTTCGTATCTCTTACTTCTCGGATTATTATGACTGCAAACTGAATCACCTATCATGGATTTTTATATCAATAAGCTCGTTGTGATACTGTGGATGTGGTTAAATAGTTTTTAGATCATTAAAAGTGTTGATTATCGCAAAAATGTGTGTTATATATAATATTCAGAGTGATAGTTGAACACTATTACATTTTAACCAATCAAGTGCACGAGGCAGAAACAACCACGGGACCTCAAATTGCCCGCGGCGTGGCTAGATAGCAATGCGTTTGCTGCATTCTTCAAGTTTAGTTATTCGTAATATTATGCAATAATGTCAGGGTAAGGAGAGTGCTCCGTATTGGAAGTGAATGGTGAAAGGACTCGCTCAGGTTTACGATCGGCTGTCAATAAAACTTACACACTAAACAAAGAAAGGGCCGTGAAGAACAGCTATCCAAGTGCATGAATCCCACCGGCCTAGTCGTCAAACACACCAACTCAGGACAGTGTGTTACTGTTTCCTTCAACAACACACTCCATTATGAGGCATTCTGAACTTGCCTACTCAAATACTACAGGCTTGAGCAAATTGAACACAGGCAAGATAAGCCCGGGGCCCCCTT
>JACEFZ010001555.1:0-15000 GCA_014155875.1 Cepaea nemoralis
TCTTCAAGTTGCTGTTGAAACTGAAAGAACTTCTCAGGATCGTGAGTGTTAATAATATTAATCCTGGGGATAGATTTGTGTTTAGTTGTGCAGATTCTCTTTGGTCTCAGTCTAACCCTTGCAACAACCAAAGAATGATCCGTATCACAGTCAGCACTGTGGTAACTACAAGTCAATGATATATCGTTCAGATGTTGTCTCCGTGTGATGATGAAGTCCAGCTGGTGCCAATGGCCGGATCTTGGATGTTTCCATGTGACCTTATGCATCTCTTTTGTTTTAGAAAAAGTAGTTTGTAATATGCAGGTCATTACTGGTGCAATGCTCCAGCAGCCTTTGCCCATTTTCATTCATGCGACCGATGTTGTATTTTCCAAGGCACTCTGGCCATAAACTCGAGTCCTTGCCCACACGAGCATTGAAATTACCGAGCTTATAAATGTCGTCAGATTTTGGAACTGCCTTGATCACGGAGTCTAACTCCTCATAGAACGAATCCTTCACATCATCAGAGGAATCGAGTGTCGGTGCATATGCAGTAATAATAGTGGCAAACCCACAAGAGGTTGCCAAGCGCAGGGATAATAGTCTTTCATTTCTCCTGCTGGAATTTCAATCATTCCCAGTAGCGGATTCTTTACTGCAAAGCCCACACCGTGTTGCCTTTTTTTCTGCCTGCCCTCTACCCTTCCAAAAAAAAGGTCTAATTGTTTTCCCTGAGTGACCCTTTCTCAGCGAGGCGAGTCTCCTACAGGCCAGCAATATCAATGTTAAGACGATTGAGTTCGGCATCAATCACAACCGTTTTTCTCACATCGTCAATATTGGTCAAGTCAGTGGAAAATAATGTACACATGGTTCTCACGTTCCAGGTTGCAAGCCTTAGCGTGAGGTTTCTATGTTTATTTTTATCTGTACCTAGTGCATTGGTTTTACAGCCTGCGATTCAGATTTTGTCCTAGCCTCAAGCACCCATTGAAGCAAGCAGGCTGTGGCGGATCAGCACCCAATTGGCCGGGGCTGCCCAGCTTGAGGCGGGTGGTAGCTGATCAGTGACACCTGTAGGTGTCTCCCACCGTCAGAGGCAACGCATGGCGCCCCATGTCTATGCCAATTGACATGGACTTATAACCCGTAACAGTTGCCTCTCGCTTTAATTCCGAGACCAGTTAAGACCAGGGATGGAGTTATTGCCTCTCCATAGCACAAAGCCTGGGCTAAAATATAGAGATCATGTGTTGCCCATGCAGCATGATCCCTCTCTCGGCCTGCCTAGTTCACTCCAGAGGAAAGGTACACCCTACCTCTGGAACAAGACAACTGCAGAAGCTGCCGGATCAGCAAAGCAATGCTCTAACTGTCCGCCTGTCGGAGCTTCGATCCTAGACCAGCCGCCAACCAAGGCTTAGGGCCTGGTCTGCCCTGCCATGACATTTTGTCTTTAGCTTGCATTTCCTCGCACCAGGGTAAGGCTTGTACCCTCCCGATTGCGCTCTTCCGCCCGAAGCCGTTGGCACAATGTGGGGTGTCGGGTTTGGTAAGCGCCGCACAACGTTCGGCGCTAACAGAAAGCAGGTAGTACCGTCTACTGTTATACGGTAGCTCAGTCATATCTGACTAAGACCTGACACGCGGAGTAAACAATAATAGAGGGATATTTTCATGGGAAGCGAGGAAGAGGACGGCCAAAGAGAAGATGGGTGCAGGATGTGGCGGATGATCGCCATATCAGTGTATCGGACGCTGGACATTTTGCTAGATTTGATTTAGAGGTTTTCTGGAAGGTTGTTATGGGAGCGAGGTTCTGCAAAGGACATGCTACTGAATTAATGAATGAATAAATGGGATTTTGTTTACACGCGTTCATTTAATTGTGTACCATATTTGGTCCAAACCTACTTTTTGTTTGGCACTCAATCAGTTTAACAGTCCAGATGCTGAACAACAACAGCCCAGATGATAAACAACAAACAGATTTCATTTGGGAAACAACAATAAACAACCCAGATGCTTAAACAACCAACATCTTCTTAATTTCGTTGATGGGAGTAAAACTACAAAATAGCAACAAAAACAACCAGGAACGTCCAATCACAAACATAGCTTGCGAATTCAGGTGGTGACAAAGAATGGTGCGTTTGTACGCACGTGTGCTGTCTGTTTACGATCATTGCAAGAACTAACGATTGTTTGATGTGGGCGGTAAACTCGTGTTTGATGTGTGGAGTTTGTGGGTTGCTGTACTGACTCCAAAGACTGCTTGTTCGTGTTCCGCTTTGAGATTTGAATGGGCGAGAGTTGTGTCGTGTCTATCTATCTATCTATCTATCTATCTATCTATCTATCTATCTATCTATCTATCTATCTATCTATCTATCTATCTATCTATCTATCTATCTATCTATCTATCTATCTATCTATCTATCTATCTATCTCTCGCTCTATCTGTCTGTCTGTCTGTCTGTCTGTCTAGCTGCTGCTAGGTAATCTGGTCGTTCTTTCGATGTGATCGATCTATTGTTGACCTGTATTGTTGACCGTCTCTATTCTTACTGTTTCTATTGTTCTATAAGTGTTATGTCTGTTTATTCTGTTTTTATTGTTTTATAAGTGTGCTTGAAATTGAATCTTGACTACTGTTGGAGATTTAATCTTGACTAGTGCTTGAGATTGGATCTTGACTAGTCCTTCAGATTGGATCTTTACTACTGTTGGAGATTGAATCTTGACTAGTGCTTGGGATTGGATCTTGACTAGTACAGGAGATTGAATCTTGTTTACTGTTAGAGATTGAATCTTGACTACTGTTGGAGATTGAATCTTGACTAATGCTGGAGATTGAATCTTTACTGCTGTTGAAGATTGAATCTTGACTAGTGCTTGAGATTGGATCTTGACTACTGTTGGATATTGAATCTTGACTACTGTTGGAGATTGGATCTGGACTAGTACAAGAGATTGAATCTTGTTTACTGTTGGAGATTGAATCTTGACTACTGTTGGAGATTGAATCTTGACTAATTCTTGAGATTGAATCTTGACTAGTGCTTGAGATTGGATCTTGACTACTGTTGGAGATTGAACCAGGACTACTGCCTTGATAAATAAGACCACTGTGCCGCCGTGACACCGTGTAGTGTTGCCCATATTATCCGTGTAGCTTTAAGACCGTATATCCTGTATTCAAATGGCCTAGCGGTTAATACACTCCTCATGACACACGCCACCACATTTCTAGTGACATGTGAGACCAATATCACAGGACTAGGACAAATTCTTGCCGGACTCCCTGGTCTAGAGGATACACGACTTTCTCCGTATTCCCTTTTACTCTCTAAGTAACGTGACGTGCGCGAGAATTGGTAGCGGCTCTCTCCGCGTCGGTAACTTACGGGGTTTGTGAGACTTCGCTCAGAAAGCAATGGCAAAACTACTGAGCGTAATCTTGCCAAGAAAATCAACAATCAGCTTAAAGATGCTGATGTTGACAGCGATGTCCTGTAAAGGACATGCGAACAAAAAAAATAAGGAAAAATCTTGACGCACACCACTAGAATGTGAATCGATTATACGCGGTGCCCTCCCCAACCAAGTGTACACCCCGTTACCTTCTGCCTGGTATGAAGTAGATAGACATGGAGGAAAGACAACGGAGGTAAAGCAATCGAAGTCACATGATGGGTGCGGGAACTGTGCGCACTTTATTTTATACGTAGGCCTTACGCTAATGTGTGCAACACGTGTAGAGTCACAGCAGTCGTGTGGTGTAAACGGATTTTTCCGTTCTATCCTAAAACCACATACAGTATATGGGTCATCGAAGTGCGACAATGGATAGGTGCAGGGACTTCCATGAGGTAAAATAACAAAGGCATGGAAATAGAACAAACGAACCAGCGAGCGAAATTTATTTTCAAAGGGTTACAAATTGGACACGCAGGCCCTTCTTACATTCGACCTTTCCAACCACTTATCTTACGTACATGAATTATCTTTTGTGCGTGTTACATTCACGTAGAAAAATAAAACGTTGTCAAATGAATGAATGATGTGAACATAACATAATGTATATTATTATTACCATGTAACGAGACAGGCAGGCAGGCATGCATAAACACACACATGCACACAATAAGACACTACAACACGCTTTTTCTCGCCGCAGATGACATATATTTGTTGCTCAGTGTGTTTTTCATCTTGCAAAGAGCTGCCTTCGCCATGAACCTCTGTTATTCTTACTGATTAAAGACTGGGTTATGACATCCTTCGTTGCTAGGCCAGCCATTACACATCCTTCGTTGCTAGGTCATTACATATCCTTCGTTGCTAGGTCATGACACATCCTTTGTTGCTAGGCCTTTACATATCCTTCGTTACTAGGCCAGCCATTACACATCCTTCATTGCTAGGCCAGCCATTACACATCCTTCGTTGCTAGGTCATTACATATCCTTCGTTGATATGCCAGCCATGACACATCCTTTGTTGCTAGGCCACTCATTACACATCCTTCGTTGCTAGGCCAGCCATTACACATCCTTTGTTCTAGGCCATGACACATCCTTTGTTCTAGGCCATGACACATCCTTTGTTGCTAGGCCATGACACATCCTTTGTTCTAGGCCATGACACATATTTTGTTGCTAGGCCATGACATATCCTTTGTTCTAGGCCATGACACATCCTTTGTTGCTAGGCCATGACACATCCTTTGTTGCTAGGCCATGACACATCCTTTGTTGCTAGGCCATGACACATCCTTTGTTCTAGGCAATGACACATCCTTTGTTCTACGCCATGACACATCCTTTGTTGCTAGGCCATGACACATCCTTTGTTGCTAGGCCATGACACATCCTTTGTTGCTAGGCCATGACACATCCTTTGTTGCTAGGCCATGACACATCATTTGTTGCTAGGCCATGACACATCCTTTGTTGCTAGGCCATGACACATCCTTTGTTGCTAGGCCATGACACATCCTTTGTTCTAGGCCATGACACATCCTTTGTTCTAGGCCATGACACATCCTTTGTTCTAGGCCATGACACATCCTTTGTTCTAGGCCATGACACATCCTTTGTTCTAGGCCATGACACATCCTTTGTTCTAGGCCATGACACATCCTTTGTTCTAGGCCATGACACATCCTTTGTTCTAGGCCATGACACATCCTTTGTTCTAGGCCATGACACATCCTTTGTTCTAGGCCATGACACATCCTTTGTTCTAGGCCATGACACATCCTTTGTTCTAGGCCATGACACATCCTTTGTTCTAGGCCATGACACATATTTTTTGCTAGGCCATGACACATCCTTTGTTCTAGGCCATGACACATATTTTGTTGCTAGGCCATGACACATCCTTTGTTCTAGGCCATGACACATCCTTTGTTCTAGGCCATGACACATCCTTTGTTCTAGGCCATGACACATCCTTTGTTCTAGGCCATGACACATCCTTTGTTCTAGGCCATGACACATATTTTGTTGCTAGGCCATGACACATCTTTGTTCTAGGCCATGACACATCTTTGTTCTAGGCCATGACACATATTTTGTTGCTAGGCCATGACACATACTTGTTGCTAGGCCTAGGCCATGACACATATTTTGTTGCTAGGCCATGACACATATTTTGTTGCTAGGCCATGACACATATTTTGTTGCTAGGCCATGACACATATTTTGTTGCTAGGCCATGACACATATTTTGTTGCTAGGCCATGACACATATTTTGTTGCTAGGCCATGACACATATTTTGTTCTAGGCCATGACACATATTTTGTTGCTAGGCCATGACACATATTTTGTTGCTAGGCCATGACACATATTTTGTTGCTAGGCCATGACACATATTTTGTTGCTAGGCCATGACACATATTTTGTTCTAGGCCATGACACATATTTTTTTTGCTAGGCCATGACACATATTTTGTTGCTAGGCCATGACACATATTTTGTTGCTAGGCCATGACACATATTTTGTTGCTAGGCCATGACACATATTTTGTTCTAGGCCATGACACATATTTTGTTGCTAGGCCATGACATATTTTGTTGCTAGGCCATGACACATATTTTGTTGCTAGGCCATGACACATATTTTGTTGCTAGGCCATGACACATATTTTGTTCTAGGCCATGACACATATTTTGTTGCTAGGCCATGACACATATTTTGTTGCTAGGCCATGACACATATTTTGTTCTAGGCCATGACACATATTTTGTTGCTAGGCCATGACACATATTTTTGTTGCTGGCCATGACACATATTTTGTTCTGGCCATGACACATATTTTGTTGCTAGGCCAACATATTTTGTTGCTAGGCCATGACACATATTTTGTTCTAGGCCATGACACATATTTTGTTGCTAGGCAGACACATATTTTGTTGCTAGGCCATGACACATATTTTTTGCTAGGCCATGACACATTTTTTTGCTAGGCCATGACACATATTTTGTTCTAGGCCATGACACATATTTTGTTGCTAGGCCATGACACATATTTTGTTGCTAGGCCATGACACATATTTTGTGCTAGGCCATGACACATATTTTGTTGCTAGGCCATGACACATATTTTGTTGCTAGGCCATGACACATATTTTGTTGCTAGGCCATGACACATATTTTGTTGCTAGGCATGACACATATTTTGTTGCTAGGCCATGACACATATTTTGTTGCTAGGCCATGACACATATTTTGTTCTAGGCCATGACACATATTTTGTTCTCTAGGCCATGACACATATTTTGTTGCTAGGCCATGACACATATTTTGTTGCTAGGCCATGACACATATTTTGTTGCTAGGCCATGACACATATTTTGTTGCTAGGCCATGACACATATTTTGTTGCTAGGCCATGACACATATTTTGTTGCTAGGCCATGACACATATTTTGTTGCTAGGCCATGACACATATTTTGTTGCTAGGCCATGACAACATATTTTGTTGCTAGGGCCATGACACATATTTTGTTCTAGCCATGACACATATTTTGTTGCTAGGCCATGACACATATTTTGTTGCTAGGCCATGACACATATTTTGTTGCTAGGCCATGACACATATTTTGTTGCTAGGCCATGACACATATTTTGTTCTAGGCCATGACACATATTTTGTTGCTAGGCATGACACATATTTTGTTGCTAGGCCATGACACATATTTTGTTGCTAGGCCATGACACATATTTTGTTGCTAGCCATGACACATATTTTGTTGCTAGGCCATGACACATTATTTTGTTGCTAGGCCATGACACATATTTTGTTGCTAGGCCATGACACATATTTTGTCTAGGCCATGACACATATTTTGTTGCTAGGCCATGACACATATTTTGTTGCTAGGCCATGACACATATTTTGTTGCTAGGCCATGACACATATTTGTTGCTAGGCCATGACCATATTTTGTTCTAGGCCATGACACATATTTTGTTGCTAGCCAGACACATATTTTGTTCTAGGCATGACACATATTTTGTTGCTAGGCCATGACACATATTTTGTTGCTAGGCCATGACACATATTTTGTTCTAGGCCATGACACATATTTTGTTGCTAGGCCATGACACATATTTTGTTGCTAGGCCATGACACATATTTTGTTGCTAGGCCATGACACATATTTTGTTGCTAGGCCATGACACATATTTTGTTGCTAGGCCATGACACATATTTTGTTCTAGGCCATGACACATATTTTGTTGCTAGGCCATGACACATATTTTGTTGCTAGGCCATGACACATATTTTGTTGCTAGGCCATGACACATATTTTGTTGCTAGGCCATGACACATATTTTGTTCTAGGCCATGACACATATTTTGTTGCTAGGCCATGACACATATTTTGTTGCTAGGCCATGACACATATTTGTTGCTAGGCCATGACACATATTTTGTTCTAGGCCATGACACATATTTTGTTGCTAGGCCATGACACATATTTTGTTGCTAGGCCATGACACATATTTTGTTGCTAGGCCATGACACATATTTTGTTCTAGGCCATGACACATATTTTGTTGCTAGGCCTGACACATATTTTTGTTGCTAGGCCATGACACATATTTTGTTGCTAGGCCATGACACCTATTTGTTCTAGGCCATGACACATATTTTGTTGCTAGGCCATGACACATATTTTGTTCTAGGCCATGACACATATTTTGTTGCTAGGCCATGACACCTATTTTGTTGCTAGGCCATGACACATATTTTGTTGCTAGGCCATGACACATATTTTGTTGCTAGGCCATGACACATATTTTGTGCTAGGCCATGACACATATTTTGTTGCTAGGCCATGACACATATTTTGTTGCTAGGCCATGACACATATTTTGTTGCTAGGCCATGACACATATTTTGTTGCTAGGCCATGACACATATTTTGTTGCTAAGGCCATGACACATATTTTGTTGCTAGGCCATGACACATATTTTGTTGCTAGGCCATGACACATATTTGTTGCTAGGCCATGACACATATTTTGTTGCTAGGCCATGACACATATGTTTGTTCCTAGGCCATGACACATATCTTTGTTGCTAGGCCATGACACATATTTTGTTGCTAGGCCATGACACATATTTTGTTCTAGGCCATGACACATATTTTGTTGCTAGCCAATGACACATATTTTGTTGCTAGGCCATGACACATATTTTGTTGCTAGGCCATGACACATATTTTGTTGCTAGGCCATGACACATATTTTGTGCTAGGCCATGACACATATTTGTTGCTAGCCATGACACATAGTTTGTTGCTAGGGCCATGAACATATTTTGTTTGCTAGGCCATGACACATATTTTGTTGCTAGGCCATGGCACACTATTTTGTTGCTAGGCCATGACACATATTTTGTTGCTAGGCCATGACACATATTTTGTTGCTAGGCCATGACACATATTTTGTTCTAGGCCATGACACATATTTTGTTGCTAGGCCATGACATAGTTTGTTGCTAGCCATGACACATATTTGTTTGCTAGGCCGATGACACATATTTTGTTGCTAGGCCATGACACATATTTTGTTGCTAGGCCATGACACATATTTTGTTCTAGGCCATGACACATATTTTGTTGCTAGGCCATGACACATATTTTGTTCTAGGCCATGACACATATTTTGTTGCTAGGCCATGACACATATTTTGTTGCTAGGCCATGACACATATTTTGTTCTAGGCCATGACACATATTTTGTTGCTAGGCCATGACACATATTTTGTTCTAGGCCATGACACATATTTTGTTGCTAGGCCATGACACATATTTTGTTGCTAGGCCATGGACACATATTTTGTTCTAGGCCATGACACATATTTTGTTGCTAGGCCATGACACATATTTTGTTTCTAGGCCATGACACATATTTTGTTGCTAGGCCGTGACACATATTTTGTTGCTAGGCCATGACACATATTTTGTTGCTAGGCCATGACACATCCTTTGTTGCTAGACCATGACACATATTTTGTTGCTAGGCCATGACACATATTTTGTTGCTAGGCCATGACACATATTTTGTTCTAGGCCATGACACATATTTTGTTGCTAGGCCATGACACATATTTTGTTCTAGGCCATGACACATCCTTTGTTGCTAGGCCATGACACATCCTTTGTTCTAGGCCATGACACATATTTTGTTGCTAGGCCATGACACATATTTTTTTCTAGACCATGACACATCCTTTGTTGCAAGGCCATGACACATATTTTGTTGCTAGGCCATGACACATATTTTGTTCTAGGCCATGACACATATTTTGTTGCTAGGCCATGACACATATTTTGTTGCTAGGCCATGACACATATTTTGTTCTAGGCCATGACACATATTTTGTTGCTAGGCCATGACACATATTTTGTTCTAGGCCATGACACATATTTTGTTGCTAGGCCATGACACATATTTTGTTGCTAGGCCATGACACATATTTTGTTGCTAGGCCATGACACATATTTTGTTCTAGACCATGACACATCCTTTGTTGCTAGGCCATGACACATATTTTGTTGCTAGGCCATGACACATATTTTGTTGCTAGGCCAGCCATTACACATCCTTTGTTCTAGGCCATTACACATCCTTTGTTCTAGGCCATGACACATCCTTTGTTCTAGGCCATGACACATATTTTTTTGCTAGGCCAGTAAACATACTTCGTTGCAACGGGTCATACCTAGACTTGTTCTTTTTGTGTTTTAAGGTTTTTAAATTTTATGTCTTTCTTTAGATCTGTTTTGTGTTCTTTCCCAGGAAGATTATTATAATCGAATGTTGATTTGTTGTATCGTAGTATAACTTACATTTAAAAAAGAAAATATTATCACCGATTTCTCCCTGTGATTTTCGATTGTCATAGAAGAGTTGGTTGCAAGGTATGTACACTGTGTATGTGTTTATCATCTCTCACTTGTTCGTAGCTGTTACATGTACGTAACTGTTGTTATTTCCTATTGTGATATTATGCTGCAGCCGTTGCTGCTCTTATCTTCTTCATTTCCAGGTATGTTGCAATGAGAAGGAACCCATTGTATCACAGCCCCTTGGATTTATGACATACTTCAGGTAGTGATGCCCTTTGGTCTGCCAGTTGTACATCTTTTCTGCTCTTCAGAATTGAAACAACTAACTTGACTTTGCATATATAAAAAGAGGTTAGACAGACAGACAGACAGACAGACAGACAGACAGGCAGGCAGGCAGGCAGGCAGGCAGGCAGGCAGGCAGACAGGCAGGCAGACAGACAGACAGACAGACAGACAGACAGACAGACAGGGGGAATATCAATGAGTGAATTATTTAGTTTATTAGTTATTGTGAGTGGATGTGTGTGTGTGTGTGTGTGTGTGTGTGTGTGTGTGTGTGTGTGTGTGTGTGTGTGTGAGAGAGAGAGAGAGAGAGAGAGGAAGTGTGCGTGTTGGCTGTGTGATTGTGTGGATATGTGTGTATGTGCTGTGTGAAAGAGTGTAAATGTCTGCTTTGCTTTGTGTATGAATGAGGATATATGGACGTGAACGTAAAAGCGTGTGTGTGTGTGTGTGTGTGTGTGTGTGTGTGTGTGTGTGTGAGAAAGAGAGAGAGAGAGAGAGAGAGAGAGAGAGAGAGAGAGAGAGAGAGAGAGTATGAGTAAATGTTTATTATTGAGTTTGTGATTGTAAGTGAGTATATGTGTATGCGAGAGTATGTGTATTTGTGTGGTGATGAGTGGGTGCATAACTGTGAGAGTTTTTGTAAATGATGTATGTAGGTATGTATGTATGTACGTATGTGTTTATGCATGTATGCATGTCTCTATCTGTTTCTGTCTGCCTGGCTGTCTCACAAAAGAGTAATATGCATTGTGTATGTTCACAGTATTCATTTGACTATGTTTTTCTATGTGTATATAACATACACAATAGATAATTGATGTGCGAAAGATG
This sequence comes from Cepaea nemoralis, assembly GCA_014155875.1. Taxonomy (NCBI): domain Eukaryota; kingdom Metazoa; phylum Mollusca; class Gastropoda; order Stylommatophora; family Helicidae; genus Cepaea; species Cepaea nemoralis. Next base: position 11,478 of record JACEFZ010001555.1, read on the forward strand.
ACTGATTGGAAGGGCCGAATGTAAGACGGGCCTGCTTGACGCTTTGAAAATAAAGTTAGTTCGTTCGTTCGTTCTTTATTTTTCTTAGTCAACAGCATTTTTGCTGCAGTTTTCAAGGTCTCTATTTCTTCTCTGAAGTTACTAGAGAATTTTCCAATAGCTACAGAATGCCTCAACATATTGCCTAACGCATTGGTTCTCACCTGGTGGGAAATTAAGATTATTTCAATATCGCGTTAATACAAGAACCGATTATTTGATGTTGTTTTTCTCTCCATACTTTACGGTTCTGTGCTCCTCGCCATTCTGAAATTCGTTTTATAACGTAAGTAGGCTCGCAAATAACGTTTTATGTAGACTTCTAGACTTTTTCTAGTATGTGTTATTAAATTTAGCTTCCATTTTTACGTATACTGTGTAGGGGCTGCGGCGGAGGGAAGAGAGAGAAAGAGAGAAAATTTATAGGGAGGAAATGCGAACAGAAGTAATGACATTCTGAACATATGGTGAAGGGGTGCATGAGCCAAAAATTGTTGAGAACCACTGGCCTAAGGAGACAGGAAAGATAGATAGACAGAAAGTGTACCACAATCGAAGGCACATTAAAGTTGCTAGAACTGTGCGCACTGTTGTACACGTGTGTTTCGTACGTCCGTGATCAACACGTGTAAAGGCAATTGTAAACATGTCTTGTCAACGTATCAGTTCATTCTTTACTAAAACCACATGTTTGGCCCTCCCGGTACGAAAAGAGATCTCTAGTTGGCTGAACGTCGAAGTACATTTTATTCTTTCATCAAGGCGTTGTCGTTATTCGGAGGCCACAGATTCGAATCCGGGATTACTCTGGATACCTTTCTGAGGTCAGATTAGCTGAATGGATAAGAGCGCACGTTCTTAAACATCTGGTGTGCTGATGCCGAGTTAAGGAGTTAAACCCTTATACAGGTCAGTTGCACTAAAATGTTAATTTCTCGTCCTTGACTTTGGGACGGAGGAGCAGCTGGCCGAGAGGCTAGAACGCCGGACTCTCATTCGAGAGACCCGGGTTCGATCCCTCGGTAAGGTGTCGGATTTTTTTCTGTCGGGGGCAAAAAGAAAATCCTAACCTGCACAGTTCGCGGCGACTGCACTAGCCAGGCGGCCTGAATTCCTCAGGCTCAAAGACCCTTCTGCCATACACCGCAAGGTACTATATTGGCAGTAAATGACAGTTTTGTAAATGACAGACTTTGAGACGTAAATGACAAGTTGGCCTGATGGCGGGGGACATTGGTCATAGCGAAAGCTAATCCACACACAAACATCAGTCCAGTGCACTAGAATTAGTAGCAAGTGTATAGACTACGCTTGAGTTCAAAGACGAGTGAAGGAAAGGAAACATATCAATAGCTTTAAATGATTATAGTGACTAGTGTTTCCTCCATATCTACTTCTATCTACTTCTTTCTCTTACTTCCATGAAAGCCGATCAGCCATCATCAAATGTTATGCCGTTTGAGGTGGGCGGTCACTGTTCTCCATCTCATAGATCATCAATCTTGGAGCAGGTCTGTGTTCTAGACGAAAGTCTGCACGCCGCTCAGTTTACTTTAGTATTTACGAGAAAACAAAAATTCGGCCTCGTTCAACCTGCTTATTCAGCGTCGGTTATAATTGAGATCTATTTTGGGGATAATTAAAAATTATAGGAAAATTCAGCGTTGGTTATAATTGAGATTTATTTTAGGGTTGATTGACACCCCCTTCCCCCTCCTGACCCGGGAAAAAAAGGGGGCGGGGGGGGGGGGGTGAGTTTGTATCTTCTTTCTATTTCTGCTCTCTGTCGAGTTAGTCCTAAACAGGAATGGTGGTATGTTCCCGCTGTGGCCAAACCCTCTCTCTGCCTTTCTCCTGCTCTTTTCCCATTGAGTTTGCCGGTTGTCACTAAATTTTCAAGCTTATTTTATTTTAGACCAGGAAATGTCTAGGATGCCAAAGGCGGCCGATGTGATACTGACATAATCTGGTAAGTGCCCAACAGTCTATGGTGAGTGCCCAATGGTCTATGGTGAGTGCCCAACGGTCTATGGTGAGTGCCCAATGGTCTATGGTGAGTGCCCAATGGTCTATGGTGAGTGCCCAGTGGTCTATGGTGAGTGTCCAATGGTCTATGGTGAGTGCCCAATGGTCTATACAAATGTGGGTCAAGCACAATATTATTACAACGCCTCAAGGTGTGGAATAGGAGCCGTTACGTTACTTAGCTACATACTGACTGTCTGACTGACTACGTAACTAAGTGACTGACTGACTGACTGTGACTGAGTGACCGGCTGAATGACTGAGTGAATGACTGACTGCCTGACTGACTGACTGAATGACTGAATGAGTGAATGACCGACTGACTGAGTGAACGATTGACTGTCTCTCTGACTGACTGAACTGACTTAGTGACTGTCTGAGTGACAGACTGACTGTCTATGATTGAGTGACTGACTGTCTCTCTGACTGACTGATTGACTGACTGAGGAACTGAGTGACTAACTGACTGTGTGACTGACTGATTGAGGTAATGATTGACTGACTGACTGAGTGACTGACTACTGACTGAGTGCCGGACTGACTGACTAAGTAACTGATTGACTGACTGATTGTGTGACTGACTGATTGAAGTAATGACTGACTGACTGAGTGCCTGAATACTGACTGAGTGCCGGACTGACTGACTAAGTAACTGAATGACTGACTGACTGATTGACTGACTGAGTGACTGAGTGATTGAGCGACTGACTAAGTGACTGACTTACTGTGACTGCGTGACTGGCTGACTGACTGACTGAGTGACTGACTGAGTGACTGACTGAGTGTCTGACTGAGTGACTCAGCGACTTACTGAGTGACTGACTGAGTGTCTGACTGACTGACTGGGTGAATGACTGCTTGACTGTCTGATTCACTTATTTAGTCGTCTCTGTGGCGAAGGCCTTTCGAAGGCAGTTCACAATTATGCAATACCACGTTCGATCGAAACACATCTACGATCGATATCGAAGCAGACCGCCTTGCGTTGGCTTTCATACAATGTTATGAGTGCCGGTCGTTCAGAAAGCAATGGCTAACTACTGAACGTAATCTTGCCAAGAAATCACAAACGGCCAAAAACTACCTGGGCTGACTACGACGTCATGTAAAGGATACGCAACTAATTTTACTTTCTTACGTGAGAGACAGGTGTTTTGGGTTGACTACAATCTACAATATATGACATAACAGATATTAAGTTCTGCAACTTTCGTAACCATAAAAATATCTCTCCTTTCACAACTCACACTTTGATTCATGACAATTCTCACGGAAACAGCTGGAGCCAAGAAACGGCTATTTGTTTCATCTATTGCCATGTCAACAAACGAAGTACAGTTAGTGCTCACCTGCATTTCCTCCTGGCTACACCTGCATGCAATCTACCTGATGTTTGTTGTTCTGGGGGACTGCATGTTCCTATTACACCTTTTGTGTAGGGATGTTCGGGAGAGTGGAT
>JACEFZ010001555.1:20000-28007 GCA_014155875.1 Cepaea nemoralis
GGCCAAGTCATCCTTCATCTCAAGTGCGGTTCATCTCTTTCTCTCTGTGGTCTGGTTTGGTTGTTGGCCAGTTGGTTGCCAGTTGGATGCCCATTGGTTGCCAATGGGTTGCCACCAAGATTTCACTGTGTAAGATTCACATAAACATATACAATCTTCCCAATACAATATTCTAGAAGTAGGTCGGAAGAAATCTAAATTCCTGAAGTAGGAACTAGTTCCCCTCCCCTCCTCTTTTCTCTAATCTAGTGTTGGGTTAATTTGGGGTGGTCAGAGTTTATCACACTGTGTACGCCTTGTCTCAGTTGGTTCCTGCTGTATGTAAGTTCTCATTGGACCTGGGGTCAGTGAGACGTGTACAGTAAGACAGTGACAAGAGTGAGGAGGTGTCAAGATGCATGTAAATAAATGACATACATTTATAACATTTCTATCACTCAATTGGGTTTGTAGTGTGTATAAATGATTCTCTGTGTTTTCCCAATTAACCAACTTCTTCTTCTTCTTTGTATAATAACTCCTTTCCCATTATCTGTTGCTGTTGTGTTGAGTGTTGGGTGGTGTGGTGTTGAGTGTTGGGTGGTGTGGGGTGGTGTTTTTAAGTTGTGTTGAGTAATGAGTTAAGTCAACTTCTGGTGGTGGAGTTCCGCGAAGCACAACTTTACTGATGTAATGCAGTTCATAAGTGCCCTTATCTAATTAAATTGTGACACAAATATAAATATTGATTCCATCAAACCCTATTTATTCAATAGATGAAGGAGAAAGGGAAGATTTGATTTCTCTTTCAGCTTTCTAGATTGAAAATAGACATAGAGAAGTCTGTTTTAGAACAAGGCATTCATTCTAGTACACGAACTGTCTTATTAGCTGTAGATAGTCATAGCAATTTAGGCAGTGTTTCTGCTGAAATGCACAAGATTGCTCTAGAATCATCACTTCGTACAGTTGTTTAGAATAGAAGGTAGTATTATTATGCACTTCTTAAAGTTAATAATTATCTTTAAGAATATCAGAGATTGCAGTATTCGGAAAGAGTATTAGAGTGTCAGTTTGCCCGGGAATCGGCTCTGCGTCGTCAGAATCTACAGTCGAGCATTTTTGACTTCAGAGGTTTTAATTTATAATAATACATTTCAATTGACATTACAAACACTGGATACCCTTCCTTGTCACTTGTTACATCTGGTCATCAGTTTAATCAAAGGAGTAACAATCTTACCTCGGATCTAGACATTCTGCCGTCAATATTTTAAAATGTGGTCACACCAGTGTTTACGTCTGTTCATCGGGCGGGTTGCAGTAGAAGTGCGCGATTAACATATTCTAAGCGGGCATTCGAATGGAGGCGTTGTCACGTATCTGTTCTTATCCAATGATCTCCTGAGTTTGGGCTGATGAAATGTTTCCTAGAATTGACGTCATCTGTCACTTGTTCCAGTTTCTGTTTTGATGTTGCGTTAGTTTTTAAGGTTTGGTTTCAGTTTGCGTTGGTGTAGTCAATTGGTTTATATTTTCCCCTCTCCTTGGCGTGCATTCTTGTCAACTGAATAATGGTGGTTAGCGGTTATGCCACAAACAGAAAGATGTTAATGGAAGATGGAAAATCCATGTCAGTGGAGCTTCCCGAAAACTTTTACCTGGTCATGAAACACTTTCACAGATAATTTAATGTCAGTCCATTGGTATCAATCTGAAAATGTCTACAGCCTAAGACACCAGTTGCCATATGAACAATGTTAATCTACAGCTAGATGTATTAGAAAGTTATCTTACTACCTGCATATATTGCTGTGATTAATGCAGTGACTGATATAATATTCATCTGTTGGGGTTCACCATGTCATGTAATGGGAAACTGACAGAAGTCACCACCACCTAATAGGCATTATTAAATGTTACTATATACTATGTTACTTCAGGTCTTGATTACTTCAGTGTCAACAGATGTTATGAGATAACCATGTTTGTTATGTTCACACAGTGTTGTTCAGTAATGTCATTGCATATTCTGTCACATATTATATGTCTTGAACACACATAACATACTGATAGACTGTGGGGACTTGATGAGGGCGGGAGAATTCACACTGGCCCAACTCCATCTTTATCATAGAGGAAATATCATTCCCTGGGGTAAGTGGTAACTTCTCGTAGTCCCCACGCCTTCTAATGGAACCTATTATCTCGATTACAAATTTGCGTGAAGGGAACTTGCTTTATAACAAGGGTCCTCACGTGGGGGACAACGAGCAATTTCCAAGGCTTCCTAAAGAAGGCATAATAGGATTATAGACCTTTCCAACTGGGAACCTCTTTGGTATCTCCTAGTCTAAAACTTCAACATCTCACACACCCAGTAAACATCAAGGTCACTTACCTCATCTAGCTGCAATGGTACATTTAAAAAGTTATCTCCCATACAATCAGTAAACATCAAGGTCACTTACCTCCCCTAGCTGCAATTGTACATAAAGGAAGTTACCTCCCACAGCACACACTAAAAAACATTTACTCACTCCTGCATCAATGATTTGGGCAGATAAGATATAACAAAACATCTCCCTCCGTACCTGGTCTGTTAAATGCACAATTACAGATAAGACATGCACATCACATTTTGTCGTATATTCCACAGCTGCCTCATAATGAGAGAATGGCCATCTGGGATTTAAACTTTATTTAGTACAGTTAACAATAAATAGAAAACCCCACGCATGCAGCCGGCTGTTGACTGCGTTCAGTTGAACTTGCTTCTTTGGCTTCGCCTTACTCTCAATTGCCTTTCTCATCCTCTGTCATTATTCTTATTATGGGTTCAAGTGTCTTTCAGAACTGGGGGAAAATTCGAACAACTCCACCAGCAGGGAAGCAATAATTATGAACCAATATTACAGGTAAACCATTTATAATGAAAATAGATAATTCCCCACAATGAGCAATGCAATAACCTTTATATAGAAATGCATCCAGTATATGCATTGAGTCAACAGAATGGCATATGTCCCTCCCAGCTTTCTCTCTGAGCAAGGGGTTGAGGACGAAGGTTGCCTGACTTGCGTTGGGTGGAAGTTCCGGAAGTAGCAGATGTCGAACTCTCGACTCGGTATGCTGGGGAACTATGACACTGCGCGTCTCACTATCCCCTGAGACACAGCACCGGATACCTCATGTCATAGAAGTGCAAATAAAGGGGTTTTGCTTAAAACCCGATTGAAAAAGATAAATTGCAGAGAATATAAGAGCAGCACAGGTCAAGAAAAAGCTGTATTTCAGAAGATTTAAAGTATCATGTAATAAGACACATTCATTGAATGACAACTATTCCTAATTTGTACCCTCGGCCGCATAACTAGGCTACCAACGGACAGTATACCACAACAAGCAATGATGCACAGAACAAATGGAAGCAGGGCGGCTATCTTACGGCCTACGTTTTAGATAATGCCGATGTCGGACACACTGTGGGACACAATTCCCTCCCAAGAGAAACACAGAAGAAGAAGAAGAAGAAGAAGAAGAAGAAGAAGAAGAAGAAGAAGAAGAAGAAGAAGAAGAAGAAGAAGAAGAAGAAGAACGAACGAACGAACGAACGAACGAACGAACGAACAAACTTTATTTTAAAAGGGTAACAAATTGGGCACGCAGGCCCGTCTTACATTCGGCCCTTTCGATCACTCATCTTTCATTCATCAAATGTGCATGTTACATTTACATAGGGAAAAAAACAATGTCAAATGAATTTTGTAAGCATGAACAATGCATATTACGCATGGTATATTCACATGGGTTAAAAAAAAAAACATTGTCAGATGAAAGTTGCAAACATAAACAGTGCATATTGCAATGTTGTGAGACACATCCCCCATCCACCCTCACACCCCGCATCCACCCACACATCCCTCAGCCACCCACACATCTCCCACCCACCACACCCCCACCCACCCACACATACCTCCACGCACTCACACAGTCTCAGGCATACATGCCGCCACCCACCCATTGAACCCCCACCCACACACATTTCCCCACCCACACATACACCCCCACCCATCCCATAACCGACATGCACATAACCACCCACATATTCTCCACCACCCACCCACACACCTGCAACCACCCAGCAAAACACACATCACAAAACCACACACACATACCCCCTTCAACCCACACATCCCGCACCTATCCACAATTTTCCCCACCCACCCACACACACAACAGCCAACCTACACCCACTCACCCACCCAATATCCGCCACCTCTCAACTACACATCCCCCACCTATACACACATCCCCACCCACAAACACATCTCCCCACCTGCCCATACGAAGGATGAACAAGAAGAAGAAGAAGAAGAAGAAGAAGAAGAAGAAGAAGAAGATTATGATGATGAATATGATGATGATGATGATGATGATGATATAGGAATAGTAGCAGTAGTAGTAGTAGTAGTAGTAGTAGTAGTAGTAGTAGTAGTAGTAGTAGTAGTAGTAGTAGTAGTAGTAGTAGTAGATAGTAGTAGTAGTAGTAGTAGTAGTAGTAGTAGTAGTAGTAGTAGTAGTAGTAGATAGTAGTAGTAGTAGTAGTAGTAGTAGTAGTAGTAGTAGTAGTAGATAGTAGTAGTAGTAGTAGTAGTTGTAGTAGTAGTAGTTGTTGTTGTTGTAGTTCTGGATTCGAACCTACAATTAACGACCTAGAGAATTGGGCCCTACCTTTAAGCCACTATTCCTCCCACATCCATTCCCATCACTACATGCGAAGAAGAAAATAAAAAAAGTGACACTTGGGTATCTTTGCCGTGACCTATGTTTAGCTCGTACATGCCTGGCCTCCTTGTTCCCTGTACAACATCTGCTACAAGCTTAGCTATTTGACATTTAACGGTTAGACAGACCATGGGGATTTTCCAATCTTTCGTATCTGTGCATCCGTCTGGGCAAATAGCACATTGTATGGGCCAGATCGTCTCCGTTGGAATATGCTGGTTAACGTGCATATGTAACCACGACTATGGTCATGGTTCATTTCCTTGCAGGGTTCGATTCCGTGTTCCGACACGTACGACTCTGGTGTCTACTACAACTACTACTACAGCTATTACTACTACTACTACTACTACTACTACTACTACTACTACTACTACTACTACTACTACTACTACTACTACTACTACTGATCATGTCTGAGTGATCATGTTTCGCCATCTGAGACGATCACCAGAATTGTGGATCAGCTCTGCGTTTTATGCCACATGGCGAAGCCAAGCCTTTTAGATATTTACTTTTCTGCCTTCCCTTTGTTTGTTTTTTCTCAGTATTGCCAGTTGTCACCCAGTTTTCTTGTTTATTTCTTCTCATTACGTTTATTACGTTCATTACTTATGAGGACTTAGAACTTAGAACCTGGCGAGGAGTGGGTACAAGTGCCAACAGATTTCTGTACGTCTTTTTCTGTTTGCATTCAACTAGACAGAAAATGCAGACACGAAAATCCGGTTCCTGTGGAGGCGGAAGTACAAGCGTTGATTTTCGAGAATTCGTTAGACGGTGATGCCGTCATTTACACAGATGGTCTGTCGTCCAACATGTGAGAAGCTCACGGGCCTTTACGGCCCAGGGCCAGGGGTGGGGGAAGGGGGTGGGTTGGGGGGGGGGAATTATGAAGGAGGGCTCTGGTGCTTTTGTTGAGACCACAAGTATCATGATTATGGAGGTCTGTCAGTAAGTAAAGCAATAACATGGCTCGAGACACAGACATTCACTTGGGCATGTTTTCTTAGCGACTCAATGAGCATGCTCAAGAGGATAGAGATGGGGTGAGTCCGAAGAGAGTGGTTGCTGTCTCTGGAGCGTACTCAGCTGGTAAAGATTAGTTTCATCTTAGTGCCAGGGCATGCGGGAGTACAAGGAAATGAGCGGGCTGACAAGCTCACAGGTAAGCTACTGTGGAGGGCGGACACGCCATGGACCAGGCCGACATTATGAATGCTCTATGAGAAGTAAGACTTTAGCGAGAACCAAGTGATGACTGCGAATCTACAACCATGGTCAGACTGCGAGAACAGCGAATTAAAAGAGGAGTGGCCAAACAAGAACACTACGCAGGAAGCCAAAGAAGATTCATAAACCAACACAGAACTGGCTGTCGTTAGCCGCTACACTGCTGCGGGATTTGCTGGGGAGGGGATCCGAGCACTTATGGACTGAATGGTTCGATGTGCAATGAGGATGATCTGTCGACTAACTAACTAAATCTCACTACGTTCCCCAAAAAATTCTTGACTATATACTCTAATTTCTCAAGCACGGAATGAGAAGAATAAATGAGAAGAATAACTAGGACATAATTGCTTAACAGGCCACCTTTCTGAGACCAAGAAATTGGAAATAATGTTTGACAGAAGCGAGGGAATGGAGAATATAACGAGATAAATAGTAGCGACATTTTGAATGGCGGACAACGAGAAACGGATAGTTCACATCATATTATTAAGTCATGATTACGGTACAGTGACTCATGGCTCAACTGAGATATGATTTGATAATGGTGATAACAAGAGAGATGCGGAAGTTATGGGTACGAAACATGATTTGATCATATTCATAGCAATAGCGAAGACGAAATGATAGTTAATGTGATAAAGAAAGTTGGAAATATACTCGAACTCGGGACATCGGCGAGAATTAGCTGTGACACTGGGTGTAATTTAATACTAGAGGTCATAGTTGACTAAGAATAGACAACACACAAAATATTGTACAATTGCACGTTAGTTTCTGTTGTTTTAAAACCAAATTAAAATGGTAGGAATATAACAAGTCATGACATAGCTGAAAGGTGAAGATTGTAGTACAGTTTTTTAAGATGTGATTTGGTGAAGAACAGGAACAACAACAACAACAACAAACAACAACAACAACAACAACAACAAAGAAAGAAGAGGAGGAGCAAGGACGAAGAAGAAGTGGGAGGAGGAAGAGGGAAAAGGGGAGGAGGAGAAGAAGAAGATCAAGAAGAAGAGGACGAAGAAGTTGAAAGAGGAGGAGCGACTACGGCGAAGAAGAAAGAGAAGCGAAAGGGGAGAAGGGCAGGAGGAGAAGAAGAAGTGGGAACAGGAGAAGGAAGCGAATACAAAGAATAAGGGGGAAGAAGAGGAAGAGGGTGACGAAGAAGAAGAAGAAGAAGAAGAAGAAGAAGAAGAAGAAGAAGAAGAAGAAGGAGGAGGAGGAGGAGAAGGGGGAGGAGGAGGAGGGGTAGGGGTGGAGGAGGAGGGGCAGGGGAAGGAGGAGGAGTGGGATGAGAAGGAGAAGAAAAAACACACAATGAAACTCTCAAACAGTTATCTCCACAGCTGCCAGGTTTTCAATAGTTTTCAAGCACGTACAATGTATTCCACAAACCTCGTCTTTCATCGATCGCTTGCATAATCCGGCAAGCTAAACCCATTACGGCTTTCCTATCCCCCCAAACGAGAACGCAAATTGGATAGTCTTAACTGGTCAAAATATTTCTTCTTAACCAGAGCTATCTTTTAAAGAACTTTCTCGAACTGTAATAGAGATTTGGAAAAGCTGGGAGAATAGATTCCAGAAGTAGCAATTATTCCTTGAGTATATCCTATGAATATTATGCACTTTCGCATGCGTGAAAATTTGTATTTATGAGCAATGCTGCCACTTTACATTTTGTTGTATTATGTTTGATGGAGTGTGTCGTTCCGGACGTGAGTTGAACGTGGGGGTCATTGTTACTCCGAAGAGAGTGAGGATGTTGGTTTTTTTTTTTTTTATATAATTATAATGATGAAGATATTTTTATGAACAAGTAATGATTATTTATCGCAGTGATTCTCAAATGGCATAGCGCAATAGGGCTGTAGGCGTGGTTGTAGAAAATTGGAAGAGAAATTGGTCTTAACTTATTCCATGCCAAACAAAAAAAGTGGGTTTGGACCAAACATGGCACACAATCAGATGAAGAAGTATTATAATGTACATTTCTGTTCA
>JACEFZ010001556.1:0-18654 GCA_014155875.1 Cepaea nemoralis
TACATACCACTAGACTTTACAAGTAACTCTTAATATAACCACTGTTACAATCTATGCATACGTTATCACTTTTACATAACTACTCTTACACACAACCATTCTCATACTTAGCATCTCTGACACACAACCACTGTTATATGCACCAACTCTTACACGCAAGCACTCTCAACTAACCAATATCACACTGAAACACTCTTACATATAACCACTGCTACATAACCGCACTCTTACACATGAGCACTCTTAATTGACCACTTTACCGTGTAGCTACTTTCACACTTACATTTCCATTCTCACGCGTAACCACTCTTACATATAACCATTCCTACACGTAAATACTTTCATGTAACCACTTGTTCGCAATACCACGGTTAATTATAACCACTCTTATGCGTAACCAGGCTTATATGCAACTAATCTTACATGTGAACACTTTCACGTAACAACTCACGAGTAGCCACTTTCTCACATTTCCCTACCTACACATAACCACGTGTTCATATTACCACGCTTACAGATAACCACCTGTCCACATTACCACACTTAAACATAACCACTTGTCTACATTACCACACTTAAACATAACCACTTGTCCATGTCGCTTGTTTTCCCGGGAGAGAGTTGGAATCAACAAGCACATCTTCAAACTTATTATCTATTGGGATTATTGACTGACTTTTGTCTACACCCCTCCCTTCTGTCTTCCCTTCCATATATCTATTTCTTTCACTCTCTCTGTTATTCTCTCAACACATACTCAGACAACAGTTCCTTTCAACAATAAATAAAAGATTTATTAAGAAAAACTATGTCTGGTGTATGTATGGACTGTGTATATGGAGTTGGTATTGTCTGCTAGTGTGAATGCAAGATAGGACGGTTGATCTCGTATGTGCATTAGTTCTTCTCGTCTTTTCTGTCAGCCAAAACACAGGACTGCACACACAGAAATGGAGTGATCTCACCATGACTGATCTCCTCCTGCTTGAGTCGGAAATTAATAAAATTCTTGAAAACAACTGTTCAATGTCTTATCACCAGAAAATAATCCGATTTGGTAAGTCACTGAAGTTCATATATTTCCCGGTTTGGACGGTATTATAATCCACCTCTGAATACACACCGCCACTATCCAACATTGTCTAGAGTTACTATGACTGTTCTACACCATGTCTATGGTTAACAAAGTTTAATGTTTCGGCACAGTGCAATTGCATGCAGTTTTAAGTATCCCTGCTTGCCACAGGTTAACGTCTTTTCCTTTTAAGGGTTTTAGTTGTATATTTGTTTGAGCATACAGTGTTCTGTATTTGACGTTAAGTTATCACTTCTTCATATTAAAACATGTCTATGTTCTTGTTGTTTCTAAGTAGGTACTTTATTTGCTCAAGTGTAGTAACCTTCATCTCTTCTATGATTTCAATAGGAGATTTGAACAGGACACATAAAATCTATCTTTCCGTCCAGTTTGGTAGCACACACTAAACAGAAACTCCATGTTCAGCTTTTTATATTGCGTGTCCCATTCTCCGTTGATTGTTTGATCTACAATCAAATTAGCCGTACCCGTAACATCAAAAGTTCAGTGAAATCACGTATACGTCCTGGCGCTCCGTTCTCCGCTGTTGCGCTGGTCCTCTGTCCATCGCTCGTTTGCACTTCAAAGCATTCTCCGTTCATTTTCCCGTCGGCCGATCGTCCCGTTTCTCCGTGTCCGTCAGATCGTCAAGCAATGAACTTTACGAACACCTGTATCCTATTTTCATATCTGTGTCGGTCAATGCTCTTTTATTCGTCCTCCTCTCAGAATGAAGTACACGATTGTTAACCCTTCTCCTTCCTTGTATTTTAATATGTAAGTTATCAAGGAATCATTAAACTGCAGTTTTTTCCGTGACAGTCCACATTACCACACTTAAACATAACCACTTGTCCACATTACTACACTTAAACATAACCACTTGTCCACATTACCACACTTGAAAATAACCACTTGTCCACATTATCACACTTAAACATAACCACTTGTCCACATTACCACACTTAAACATAACCACTTGTCCACATTACCACACTTAAACATAACCACTTGTCCACATTATCACACTAATAACATAACCACTTGTCCACATTACCACACTTAAACATAACCACTTGTCCACATTACCACACTTAAACATAACCACGTGTCCACATTATCACACTAATAACATAACCACGTGTCCACATTACCACACTTAAACATAACCACTTGTCCACATTACCACACTTAAACATAACCACTTGTCCACATAACCACACTTAAACATAACCACTTATCCACATTACCACACTTAAACATAACAACTTGACCACATTACCACATTTAAACATAACCACTTGTCCACATTACCACACTTAAACATAACCACTTGTCCACATTACCACACTTAAACATAACCACTTGTCCACATTACCACACTTAAACATAACCATTTGTCCACATTACCACACTTAAACATAGTCATTCTTACGATTAACTCATCTTACGCATAGCTACTCTTGCGGGTAACAAGCTCTTACACATGACCAAACTCACTGTAACAGCTCATTCGCATAAGTAATCACTCACTCCCAAGCATGCGTACTCATACATGCATCTATCTGCACGCGTTACCATTCATTTCAAACATCACTCACATGCGTAATCACTCTGGCAGATGTGACCACTCACTTATAATATACCACTTCTGCACATAAGCACTCTAATACAATATACCACTCACGCAGTTAACCACTCACGTATAATTTACCACTCATGCACTTAACTACTCTCATATAATATACCACTCAGGCACGTAACCAATCACATATACCACTCACGCATTTAAGCACTCACATATACCACTCAAGTACGTAAGCACTGACATATACCACTCACGCACATAAGCACTCACATATAATATACCACTGACGGGCGTAACCACTCACATATAATATACGCACGTAACTACTCACATATAATATAGCACGTAACTACTCACTTATAAAAGACGCATGTAACCATTCACTTCCACAACGTTATACACTCAGAAGGAAAAAAACAATCATGCTTGTGCGTGTGTATGTGTATGCGTGTGTATGCATGTCCTCTCTCTCTCTCTCTCTCTCTCTCTCTCTCTCTCTCTCTCTCTCTCTCTCTCTCTCTCTCTCACTCCCTCTCTCTCCCTCTCTCTCTCATGTACGATCCCTTTAGTGGACATAACCAACAAAACAAACAACTGTAAAACGAAACAAATATTTACACTAGGCCACGCATACACGCGCGCGCATACACGCAACAGTGATCTAGAAGACACAAATAGACAAGCATATCTCTGGAGAACATACATATAAATATACTCTCTCTCTCTCTCTCTCTCTCTCTCTCTCTCTCTCTCTCTCTCTCTCTCTCTCTCTCTCTCTCTCTCTCTCACTCCCTCTCTCTCCCTCTCTCTCTCATGTACGATCCCTTTAGTGGACATAACCAACAAACAAACAACTGTAAAACGAAACAAATATTTACACTAGGCCACGCATACACGCGCGCGCATACACGCAACAGTGATCTAGAAGACACAAATAGACAAGCATATCTCTGGAGAACATACATATAAATATACTCTCTCTCTCTCTCTCTCTCTCTCTCTCTCTCCTCTCTCTCTCTCTCTCTCTCTCTCACTCCCTCTCTCTCCCTCTCTCTCTCATGTACGATCCCTTTAGTGGACATAACCAACAAACAAACAACTGTAAAACGAAACAAATATTTACACTAGGCCACGCATACACGCGCGCGCATACACGCAACAGTGATCTAGAAGACATAAATAGACAAGCATATCTCTGGAGAACATACATATAAATATACTCTCTCTCTCTCTCTCTCTCTCTCTCTCTCTCTCTCTCTCTCTCTCTCTCTCTCTCTCTCTCTCTCTCTCTCTCTCTCTCACGCACACACACACATATGTATACTCACTGAAGAGCAGGCATGCCAGTCACACGCAAATATCGCGATGGAGAAATAATGTGTTGACATTATGCCGCTGTCCGGTCAGGAAACATCAACATACGCACGTTCACACATATTACACCCACATGCACACAAACACACACACACCCACACACACACACACACACACACACACACACACACACACACACACACACACAACAATGAAAGTACAAGATAAACGACCTTATCTTAAGAGAAGATACCCAAAATTGTATCGCAATTTGAAATAAGACCATCATTATAGTTGCGGTTCCCATTAAACAAGCAATCATGAAAGTACGAGTACTCAAAATTGGATAGGCTTTTTAAAGACCATTTAAACTCTGGAGTCGATTGAGTCAAGTACAATGGGTCTCGTTATTTGCATATCTTTTACAGGACGTAGCAGTCAACTCCAGCATTTTTTGGCCGTTTGTGGTTTCTTGGCTAGTTTACTTTCAGTAGTAAACCATTGCTTTCTGAACGACCGGCACTCATATCATTGTAAGGAAACCAACGCTAAGCTATCTGCTTCCAAATCACCCATAGCAGTGTTTCGAACGTGGGTATTACTAATTTCGTTCGTAACCCCTTCGCCCCACAGTCGGTGTACGATGGGTACCGAGAATTTGTTAAGAATAATATGGAACGGAGAGATGGCGATCTGCACACCCAATCGTGTTATACCACGACTTGGTAAATAATATGGAACGGAGAGATGGCGATCTGCATACCCAATCGTGTTATACCACGACTTGGTAAATAATATGGAACGGAGAGATGGCGATCTGCACACCCAATCGTGTTATACCACGACTTGGTAAATAATATGGAACGGAGAGATGGCGATCTGTACACCCAATCGTGTTATACCACGACTTGGTAAATAATATGGAACGGAGACATGGCGATCTGCACACCCAATCGTGTTATACCACGACTTGGTAAATAATATGGAACGGAGAGATGGCGATCTGTACACCCAATCGTGTTATACCACGACTTGGTAAATAATATGGAACGTGGAGATGGCGATCTGTACACCCAATCGTGTTATACCACGACTTGGTAAATAATATGGAACGGAGAGATGGCGATCTGCACACCCAATCGTGTTATACCACGACTTGGTAAATAATATGGAACGGAGAGATGGCGATCTGCACACCCAATCGTGTTATACCACGACTTGGTAAATAATATGGAACGGAGAGATGGCGATTTGTACACCCAATCGTGTTATACCACGACTTGGTAAATAATATGGAACGGAGACATGGCGATCTGCACACCCAATCGTGTTATACCACGACTTGGTAAATAATATGGAACGGAGAGATGGCGATCGGTACACCCAATCGTGTTATACCACGACTTGGTAAATAATATGGAACGTGGAGATGGCGATCTGTACACCCAATCGTGTTATACCACGACTTGGTAAATAATATGGAACGGAGAGATGGCGATCTGCACACCCAATCGTGTTATACCACGACTTGGTAAATAATATGGAACGGAGAGATGGCGAGCTGTACACCCAACCGTGTTATACCACGACTTGGTAAATAATATGGAACGGAGAGATGGCGAGCTGTACACCCAATCGTGTTATACCACGACTTGGTAAATAATATGGAACGGAGAGATGGCGAGCTGTACTCCCAACCGTGTTATACCACAAATTGGTAAATAATATGGAACGGAGAGGTGGCGAGCTGTACTCTCAACCGTGTTATACCACGACTTGTAAATAATATGGAACGGAGAGATGGCGATCTGTACACCCAATCGTGTTATACCACGACTTGGTAAATAATATGGAACAGAGAGATGGCGATCTGTACACCCTATCGTGTTATACCACGACTTGGTAAATAATATGGAACGGAGATATGGCGATCTGTACACCCAATCGTGTTATACCACGACTTGGTAAATAATATGGAACGGAGAGATGGCGAGCTGTACTCCCAACCGTGTTATACCACGACTTGGTACATAATATGGAACGGAGAGGTGGCGAGCTGTACTCCCAACAGTGTTATACCACAAATTCGTAAATAATATGGATAGGAGAGATGGCGACCTGTACTCCCAACCGTGTTATACCACGACTTGGTAAATAATATGGAACGGAGAGATGGCGAGCTGTACTCCCAACCGTGTTATACCACAAATTGGGAAATAATATGGATAGGAGAGATGACGCGCTGTACACCCAACCGTGTTATACCACGACTTGGTAAATAATATGGAACGGAGAGATGGCGAGCTGTACTCCCAACCGTGTTATACCACAAATTGGGAAATAATATGGATAGGAGAGATGGCGAGTTGTACACACAATGTGTTATACCACAATTTGGTAAATAATATGGAACTGAGAGATGGCGAGCTGTATACCGAACCGTGTTATATAACAACTAGGTAAATAATATGGAACGGAGAGATGGAGAGCTGTACACCCAACCGTGTTATACCACATCTTGATAAATAATATGGATAGGAGAGATGGTGATATGTACACACAACCGTGTTATACCACGACTTGGTAAATAATATGGATAGGAGAGATGGCGAGCAGTACACCCAAACGTGTTATACCACGACTTGATAAATAATATGGATAGGAGAGATGGTGATATGTACACACAACCGTGTTATACCACGACTTGGTAAATAATATGGATAGGAGAGATGGCGAGCAGTACACCCAAACGTGTTATACCACGACTTGGTAAATAATATGGATAGGAGAGATGGCGAGCTGTACACAGAACGTGTTATACCTGTCACGGAAAAAACTGCAGTTTAATGATTCCTTGATAACTTACATATTAAAATACAAGGAAGGAGAAGGGTTAACAATCGTGTACTTCATTCTGAGAGGAGGACGAATAAAAGATCATTGACCGACACAGATATGAAAATAGGATACAGGTGTTCGCAGAGTCATTGCCTGACGATCGGAACGACACGGAGAAACGGGACGATCGCGCTGGGGACACACGACCGGAGAAACGATCAACGAGTGAAGTTGCTTTGAAGTATTCGCGTACGGGGAAACTCAGGGATCAGTGTAACAGCGAATGAAACGAGCAACTAATCACTACGTGAATTCACCGCCTTGTGATGTACAGGATACGTCAAGATGCGACTGTTGATGTATGGACATCCAACAATCACGGAAGAACGGGAGACCCAATATAAATAGTAGCAACTGGGGTTGCTAGTTAGTGTGTGTTCCAAACTGGGCTGAATGAGATATGCTCCTGAGTTGGGAAAGAAATACACGTCCCTAATGGTTTAAAGAAGAGGGGATATTAGTGTGTTATTCGCTAATGTATTTCGATTCCAGGAGCATAGTGCATATATAAGGTATTAATATCTTAGTGTAATAGTAGCATAAGGATATAGGTGTTTGTTCTTAACGTGTGAAATTGCATTCGTTTATCTAGTCGTGTAAACTTTAGTGCACTCAGAAATCGTATGTCCGTATGTTTTTCGGAGGCTTTTCAGTATGGCTAGAGAAGGACTCTCACATAAGAACATTATATGAAGCAGACTCATATCACCAGATTACCTATCTTCTCCACATGTTCAAATCCCCCTATTGAAATCAGAGAAGAGATGAAGGTTACTGCACTTGAGCAAATAAAGTACCTACTTAGAACCAACAAGAACATAGACATGTTTTAATATGAAGAAGTGATAACTTAACGTCAAATACAGAACACTGTATGCTCAAACGAATATACAACTAAACCCCTTAAAAGGAAAAGACGTTAACCTATCGCAAGCAGGGATACTTAAAACTGCATGCAATTGCACTGTGCCGAAACATTAAACTTTATTAACAATAGACATGGTGTAGAACATTCATAGTAACTCTAGACAATGTTGGATAGTGGCGGTGTGTATTCAGAGGTGGATTATAATACCTTCCAAAACGGGAAATATATGAACTTCAGTGACTTACCAAATCGGATTATTTTCTGGTGATAAGACATTGAACAGTTGTTTTCTTCAAGAATTGTATTAAGTCCAGACTCAAGCAGGAGGAGATCATTCAGGGTGAGATCACTCCATTTCTGTGTGTGCTGTCCTGTGTTTAGGCCGACAGAAGAGGCGAGAAGAACTACGGCACATACGAAGTCAACCGTCCTATCTTGCATTCACACTAGTAGACAATACCAACTACATATACACAGTCCATACATACACCAGACATAGTTTTTATTAATAAATCTTTTATTTATCGTTGAAAGGAACTGTTGTCGGAGTATGTGTGGAGGGAATAACAGAGAGAGTGAAAGAAATAGATATATGGAAGGGAAGACAGAAGGGAGGAGTGTAGACAGAAGTCAGTCAATAATCCCAACAGATAATAAGTTTGAAGATGTGCTTGTTGATTCCACATTCCTCCCGGGAAAACAAGTGACAATACCACAACTTGGTAAATAATATGGATAGGAGAGATGGCGAGCTGTACACACAACGTGTTATACCACAACTGGTAAATAATATGGATAGGAGAGATGGCGAGCTGTACACACAACCGTGTTATACCACAACTTGGTAAATAATATGGATAGGAGAGATGGCGAGCTGTACACCCAAACATGTTATACCACAACTTGGTAAATAATATGGATAGGAGAGATGGCGAGCTGTACACAGAACGTGTTATACCACAACTTGGTAAATAATATGGATAGGAGAGATGGCGAGCTGTACACACAACGTGTTATACCACAACTTGGTAAATAATATGGATAGGAGAGATGGCGAGCTGTACACACAACCGTGTTATACAACGACTTGGTAAATAATATGGAGAGGACGTTGGCGGATCTTAACGGGATAATTCAGGCTAGGAATGCTTGTGGTGGTTTGGTTAAGGTCATATGTACCAATGGGACATGCAGGATGAAAGAAGAAGAAGAAGAAGAAGAAGAAGAAGAAGAAGAAGAAGAAGAAGAAGAAGAAGAAGAAGAAGAAGAAGAAGAAGAAGAAGAAGAAGAAGAAGAAGAAGAAGAAGAAGAAGAAGAAGAAGAAGAAGAAGAAGGAGGAGGAGGAGGAGGAGGAGGAGGAGGTGGAGAAGGAGAAGAAGAAGAAGAAGAAGAAGAAGAAGAAGAAGAAGAAGAAGAAGAAGAAGAAGAAGAAGAAGAAGAAGAAGAAGAAGAAGAAGAAGAAGAAGAAGAAGAAGAAGAAGAAGAAGAAGAAGAAGAAGAAGAAGAAGAAGAACGGATAATGAGCAAGTCAAACTCTACGAAATCCGGATCGGGGAAAAACTGAAAAGTCTCCCTAGGCATCTCATTAAGAAATATGAGGAGAGATCCGAGGTCAAAGTTTCGCACCTTATGGTGATGACCACCATTGGGAAAAAGGTTACAGGTCCAGACGAAGACCAGAGATCGCAAATACTACATAGGAGGGCCTATGGGAACGTACGAGGTAGGTCAGATTTTCCAACCGAAGAGAGGAGGGAAATCACACGTCAGGGAAAGGACAATAGTGAAACATTCGCTAGTAACCCAGTTCAGAAGGAGTGGGTAACGTCGGGAAAGACGCGAGATACCCAGGACTCCAACCGAAGATTGGCTGACCAGATCCAATATCGCTCGAGATGATCCTGGAAGCAAAAGTCCAGGAGGTTTGGGGAAGACGATTCTGTCCAACGAGGACGATACCGCAAATCCCAGGATGCAAAGGTTGGGGAAACTAAGCGGATATGGAGACACGGTTACTGTCAGGATGGGACGATCCATCTGTATTGTGAGCTGTCGCTTACGCAAGTCGAAAGTAGGTCGACTGAACGTACAGGAGCGATGGGCCAACACTAGTATATGTCAGTGAGATTGCAAAATTGATGGGGAGGCAATACCTTGGAGGGTACCAGCAGACCATCAACATTGGGGGTGCGGAGCCATCTCCCAGAAACAGAACAGACGCGAGTGGTATTGGAATTGGAGCAGTCTTATTACAAGAAGGGATAGAAGATGCTTCGGTTTTTAAACCAGTAGCTTACGCAAGTAAGAAACTTCTACAGGCTGAAAAGAATTATTCAACAGTCGAAAGAGAATGTTGGTCACTCGTATGGGTCGTACAAAAATTCCAGCCACATTTGTATGGAGTACAGTTTACGGTCCTGTCAGATCATCAACCCTTGATGTTCTTAGCTACCTCGCAGAAGCTCAACGCACGGTTGATGTGGTGTTCGTTGTTGTTGCAGCCGTACCACTTCACGTTGGAGTATATTCCTGGTAGGGAGAATGTAGGAGCTGATTTCCTATCTAGACACCCAGCTCCGGAAGAAGAGGAATAAGTTGATGGAGAACATAGGGATCGAACCTCCAGTTAGGAAGAGTCGACGCGGTCAACTTTCTTAAGAGGGGGCTTATGTCACATGATACTGACAGGTTAACGATCCCATGATATATCAAAACATAAAATATTACACGAGGATGGAAGGTTATTGACCTTTAGATCAGGAAAACCAGCGATCGCTTATTGACTCCAAGATCAAAACAGATATCGCGTGTTTGTTGGAGGACAGACGACGGAAAAACGGCGATCTCAAAACCTTTGAACACCGGCAACTCGCGATAAAGTAATTTCACAAACCTTTGATGTGGGAAAACGATAGACGATCAGAGGACGTTTGAAATAACGGAGATGTGTGGCCGTGGTGCCGAGAAACGAGGGGATAGTCATTGATGTCCCGAAATGACCGTGTATCAAAGGAGAATTTCGGTTGTTGTTGTATAGATAAAAAAAAACTGATGTGGAGGACAGGGGGAAAATTGGTGGAATAGGCCCGTATAGTCGTACGGAGCCAGAGTATAAATAGTCTTGATATTATAGTGAATTTAGTGTGCGCTACAAGTCTTCCACGAGAGACAGTGGGGATTTATTCTTGAGCTATTATGAAAAGGGATATACAATGTTTCAAGTTGGATTACACCGATGAGCAGTTGTATTGATGTGCAATAGTATTCCCGATTCATCCGAGGATAGTTATAAGGTTCCAAGGAATAAAGCAATAACAACACTCCTAAAAAGAAAGAAAGGACCTTAGTCTGATACCGTGATAAATATCGGCCAGATTGAAGTCGGATATCATACATACATGTCAGCAAGTCTATAATTAAAGGATACATATAAGGCAGTCTGGCCAAGAGACTTACAGCAGAACAAAGTGCAACTAAACATAGATCGGAAGCTCAATATTGTTCAAAAGAACTATCTTTCAAATGAAGAGGCTGTAAGATCATAATGTATTAGTGGATAAACAGAAAGTAACTAAGAAAATGAACCCAGTGAATCAGTGATATTAGATAGACAGTGTTTGTTGGACTTATGCATCCATATAGAGACGATAAGTCATTCAATGCTATAGGAGGTATAAACATTACCGGGAATATCCTATTGTTCATGTGATTGGATATTTCACAAGGAAAGACATTATCTACTTAAAAAAAAACACGCAGTGGTGAAATAACTGTTTAATTCTAACGGTATCAAGGATATGGTGAAGTTATCAACATCATGCAGAGAGACATTACCCTGGGTGAGCTCAATCCTAATTCTGTGCTGTGGTGAAAATACATGCCGTTGTGTGATGAGAACAATGAGGACTGTGTCTTAGAGTGTCACTCTTATCTCACCTACACGATAGAACACACCAATAACGTCTTTACATACACTCTATACACATCCATGACACTTTTTATTCAATAAATAATGTTAGTATTTATTGGAGGACAATGTTGTGTGGGTATGTTCTGAAGGAAAGTGAAGAGGAGTAAGACATTACGATAATAGAGAGAGAGAGATAGTGAATAGAAGACTGGAATGGAGGGGGGGGGGTGTAGACAAAGGTCTGGCAATAATCCCAGCATTGGAAAAAGGGAAGTTGAAGTGTGCTTGTTGATTCTACTGCCCGCCCCCCCCCACCACCCCCCCCCCCCCCCGAGACGACAAGCGACAGACATAGTGGCATTAAAACCACGACTCGCTCCAAAACTATCATCAGCACTACTAGTACTGCTCTCACCTGCTTTCTTAGCTAGATCTTCATAGTGAGACTTTGCTTTCTCTTGGATAGCCATCTTGCTCACAGGCATATTCCGTTGGTTCTGGTTTTCAATACAGACGGACAATAGTGCTTTCTTGTCTTGTTCTCCATAAGAGTACTTCAGGTACGAGTGATTTTGGAAGCACTCAAAGGTGTTAGTTTTTTAGCACCCTCTTTGATTTTGTCAGCACCTGCACGAATTGTCCTTACCGTGGTTGGAGGTAAACCATGGACTTTACCTATATCAACAGCCCGATCGGCAGCCTCAAAACGACGTCACACATCTAACTTCACCTCAAGAGTAACACTTTTCCTTGTTCTATTGCAACCAGACACACTATCATCACTTACTGTGCGTTCTGCACTCATAATTATGGGTGATTACACGATAAAATCCTGGAAAAACGCACTGCACAAAATGTAAAATGGCGACGTTAACGCAGCATAGCAACACAGGTGACGACATTAAAGCGGAACGTAGAGACGTACAGTGAAGTTATGTCCCATTGTGACAACGACGTTATAACGAAACGTCGTAAACCGAAGCGACGTATAGCCTTCCTGTATATGAGTCAGCTTCCTTAGATGTACAGATCTTGTAGAATTACAGTATTTTTCTTCTTCTTAGTTCACAATATTCTAGGAACTGTTTTTTTTTTTTTTTTTTTTTTTTTTGGGGGGGGGGGGACAATTTGTGTTCAGAACGCCCCGATTTTCCTCATTTTTTGACTGCGAAATGGCCCATGCTTGACATCTATATGTTGCCACGGAAAAGGTGTTCTCAAATCATATCTTTAACATGTTCGCTGGCGTTGTGTAGTAAGTTCTTAATACTGTGAACAAACTATGTTGCAATGAATCTCGTATATCAGATTTCTTTTTAACATTCACAATTTGTGTTGATTAGAGAGAACAAGGTATTACCATTTTGAGATTCTTCGTTGTCAATTGCGAAGTGTGGCTGTCAAGTTAATGTTATACTTGTTTCATTCTGGTGAACAGTTCGGGTATGTTTTGTTCCTACATTTTCATCTCTATTCTGACCAATCATTGCTGATTTTGTCTACATAGATCTCGGTGCTTTGGGTTGTGGATCAGTTCTATTAATGATATTCTTCAATCCTATTTCTGTGTTCCCCGAAATTAATATCTACCCCTAAAATAAGCCCTAGCATAATTTTTCAGGATACTTTTAATATAAAATATACCTCTAAAATAAGCCCTAGTTAATATCGTGGCAAGAAATTGGGGCCGGGATTCGGGATTTGGAGAAATATGACGATGTTCCAGAAGATGATGACATGACTGTATTTTAATAAATGTAGAATGTTGTACATCAATAAATATATACGTTTTTATCTGAGAAAAAACAAGACATCCCCCGAAAATAAGCTTTAGTGTATTTTTGGAAGCAAAGATTAATATAAGACCCGGGCTTATTTTCGGAGAAACACGATATCTTATCTCATTCGGCATCCTTTGTCTTGGTCAGTCTGTGTCCCGTCTACTGACGATCTTTCCAGTCGTCACGATATTTCCAATACTTCTCCTCTCATTACATGGTGAAGAAACACAGCTTTCCTCTTTTTCGCAGTTGTACATAATGTTCTTCTCAAGGCGTAGTGCACTGTGGTTAGTGCGCTTGCCTGTCGTGACAATGGTCCGGGCTCAACCCCAGCAGAAGTAGGAATATTTATTTCCCAAACAGTAGGGCTCTGTGTTGGCCCCTGTCTCAAACAAAAGGATACCAGAAAATTTTCAGAATGTTCGGGAAAATGACTGAGAAGACAAGGTGACGGAAAGGCGAACTGGTCATCCCACCACATATGTAATGGCCCAAAGTATGTGAAGACCTAATACAGGGTGCATTTTTAATGACTGTGCAGTGTTTTAAAATATTGCCGGTGAAAGTTTTGTACTTACCTATTATATTGTATGAACTATACAGAGGGTGAATACAAAACATGGACCGGCAATATTTTCAAGCACTGCACAGGCATTAAACAATACATCCTATAAATATGTGCGTGTGTGTGTGTGTGTGTGTGTGTGTGTGTGTGTGCGTGTGCGTGCGTGCGTGCGTGCGTGTGTGTGTGTGTGTGTGTGTGTGTACGAGCGTGCGTGCGTGCCAGTTCCACTATCATTAATCTTCTCAGTCAGTCGTCGTTAGTTACTCTGGAGAATAAGGAAGTAGAAACGAGAGGACGCGCTAGACAACATAACATTTGAAAGCTATAGTTACCGATCGGGATTCGAACCTGTCACCTCCAAATGCCGACAGCGCTTCGCTGCAGGAACAAGTGTACTTCGACGCATGACCAGCTAGACACTCCTATGTTGTCTAGTGCGTCCTCTAGTCTCTACTTCCTTATTCTCCTTCTGTGAGCGCCAAACAATACTATGTGTGTTTATTTATGTAACTGTCTCAGCGGCTTCAACAGGTTCCCCAATTGATTAGTTACTCTGGCAATGTTTTTTCCACATCTTTGGTGCATCATTTCTCATACTAATTTATTCGTTCAAATTCTAAGATTCATTGCCATGCAACTGAATAGGTTTCATATATTATTTCAGTATTCTCTTTCTTACATTTAATGAGCGTGAATTATTACTACATCAGGTGCTTTTGTCTTTTGAAAAACAGCCCTTGATTGGCTTACTTCTGAGTTATATTCCATATCTAATGGTACTACTTTCTCTCTCTCTCTCTCTCTCTCTCTATATATATATATATATATATATATATATATATATATATATATATATATATATATATATATATATATATATATATTTGAATTTATTAGCTTAGTTAGGCATTTTTCTTGCTATTATAATATCATATTAATCAGTCCGCCGTATTTTAATAACAAATCTCCCAATAAATGTCACATACGCACAGAAGCATTAAATCGCATAATTGACACGTATGTATAGAGATTGCCCAGAAATAAAGGTTACAAAGAGCAGTGGATATAGAGTGCACGTACTATTTAAGGAAAAAGTAGGAAATCAATGTTTGTAACTAGGACAAACAACTTGACAGCAGCGACAGAAGCACTGGATATAACGGCAATGATCATTATCAAAACTGTAGATTCAAGACGAGAGAAGATTATATTCTTAACCGACTAGTTCCATCATTAAAGTCTTGAGAAGCAGTAAACAAGACAAGATATTAATAGACAGCAAATAAACGAGTGACGAATTATGTGTATAGTCAACGGGAAGGTTAATGACAATATTACAGGGACATGATAGATAGGGCGGATATACTCTAACCTAGAAGAAGTAGAAGATGGAAGATTAAGTCCTAATCTTATTAGGATGAGAAGAAGAAGAAGAAGATGAAGAAGAAGAAGATGAAGAAGAAGAAGAAGAAGAAGAAGAAGAAGAAGAAGAAGAAGAAGAAGAAGAAGAAGAAGAAGAAGAAGAAGAAGAAGAAGAAGAAGAAGGCAGGCAGGCAGGCAGGCAGGCAGGCAGACAGGAAGGAAGGAAGGAAGGAAGGAAGGAAGGAAGGAAGGAAGGAAGGAAGGAGACGAAGACGACGACGATGACGACGACGAGCAGGAGGAAGAGGGAGGAAAAATGCGAAACGACAAGAAAAGAAAAAGAAAATGAACAATAAATAGAAGACGAAAACGGAGAAGAAGAACGAAGAAGAAAACGAAGAATAATAAAGAAGAAGAAAACGAAACAGAAAACGAGAAAGAAGAATCCGAAAAAAGAAAACGAAGAAGAAGAAAGAAGAAGAAATAAACGAAGAAAACGATAGAAGAAAAGGAAAGAAGAAGAAAGATAGAAGAAGAAAGATAGAAGAGGAAAGAAAGAATAAGAATGAAAGAAGAAAGAAAGAAAAAGAAGAAAGAAGAAAGAAAAAAAAAGAAGAAGAAGAAGAAGAAGAAGAAGAAGAAGAAGAAGAAGAAGAAGAAGAAGAAGAAGAAGAAGAAGAAGAAGAAGAAGAAGAGGAGGAGGAGGAGGATGAGAGAGGAGGCGATGAAGAAAAGATTAGAACATTTAAATGAAAAAATATAGTGAATACAGCTGCAACAATATTACAACATTAGCACACACACGCCAAAAACAGTTCTACGAAAATGAAAAGTCATGAAATAATGTGTTGATGACTTTCGCAAACCCACGTTCTGTAACGGAATGTGACTTTATCTTGTGATTGCAAATGTCATTCACTCACATCTAGGCGCTAAATTAAACTCGACAGAGCATTCCTGTTTTTAGAACACTTCAATTAACAAGGAACCCGATACTGATGTTTCCGTAGCGTCTCTGATGTCGCTAACCTTAGACATTAGAATAGTGATTGTTTCAAACAACTGTTGGCAAAATCCTTCAGCCTCAATACCTCATTCTATAACAAGCAGCTCATCGTGAGCTCAAAAATAGCCAAAACAAAACAGTTTTATTTGTTTCGCTGGTGACTATATGGTTGTAAATGAATGACACAACTAAACGTTATTATATGAGGCACACCATTATACGTTATTATATGGATAACACCACTATACGTTATTATATGCAGCCTACCATTTTACTTCATTATTAGGAGCACACCATTATACGTTATTATATGCAGAACATTAATATACGTTATTATGTGGAGCATACCATTATGAGTTTTCTTTTCTTTCGTTATTTTATTTTATATAAAGTAAGCCACTATACGTTCTTTTTGAAGCAAGTTATTCTACGTTTTTATATGAACCAAATCACTATACTTTCTTACATGAAACAAATTAATAATATATTCTGATATTAAACTAATCACCACACTTTGTTTAATAAAGTAAGCCACCTTACGTGCTTACATGAAGCAAGTCACTACACTCTCCTGCATGAAGCAAGTTACTCTACGCGTGTATATAAAGCAAATCATTATACTTTCTTAGTGAAGCAAATTAACTATGTCCTCAAGTAAAGCAAATCACTATACTTTCGTACGTGCAACAAATTACTAAACGTTCTTATATTAAGCAAATCACCATAAGTTCTTATATTAAGTAAATCACTATACGTTCTTATATTAAACAAATCACTGTACATTCTTACGTTTAACAAATCACTATACGTTTTTTTTCTGCATATCCTATTACAGGACATCCCTGTCAACACCAGCATTTTACCGCTGCTGTTGCTTTCTTGGCAAGATTACGCTCAGTAGTTTGCCATTGCTTTCTGAGCGACCGGCTCACATACTCCAACTAAGTAACCAACACGACACTATCCGCTACCGAATCACGCGCAGCTGCGTTACCTACGTGGATATACGGGATCACGGAGAAAATCGTCAACCCCTAGGCAACGGGGACCGGCCTATACCTTCTTACGTAAAGCAAAATCACTATACGTTCTTATAGTAAGCAAATCACTTTACATTCTTCAATCAATCATGTGCCATGTCGGAAAGCGTGGGCGGTCATGACTCGCCATTTCACTCGATCACCAGCGTCGTGGATCAGCTCAGTGTTCCTGTCTCGTCCATGCCATGATGCTAAGCCATCCAGGTATTTTCCTCTCGGTCTTCCTCTTGGTCTGTTCCCTTTGATCTTGCCAGTTGTCACTAAGTTCTCCAATCCATTTCTTCTCATAACATGTCCAAAACATTTTGACTGTCTACGTCAGTGGTTCTCAACCGGTGGGGAATTCCCCCTCAGGGAGGAATTTTAGGGTTTCCAAGGGGGGGGGGGGGGGGGGGGGGGGGGGGGGGGGGGGGGGAATGAAGACCATTTCAAGATCGCGTTAAAACAAGAACCGTTATTTATATGTTTTTCTATTTATACTTTATAGTTATGTACGTCTCATTCTTCTACAATTCATTTTTTAAAGTCAGTAGACCTACAAATCATGTTTTACGGGGTGTCTAAACTTGTTTTAGTATATGCTATTTTATTTACCCTTTCCCTTTTTTTGTATACTGTGTAGGGGTGGGAGAATTTTTAGATAGGAAATATGAAAGGGGGGGGAAAGACGTTATGAAATTACGGTGAAGGGGGGCACGGGGCCCAAAAAAAGGGTTTAGAAAACCCCTGGTCTACGTCTAATTTCTCTAATCAATTTTCGATTTTCATTTGTCTCCCGTAGTACTTGGTCATTGGTTTTTCTGTCTGTCCATGGTATTCTTTGCATTTCCTCAAAAACCACATTTCTGCAGCCATCAGATGTTTTTTAGCTTTACTGCACATTTTCCAAATTTCACATCCATACAAAAGAACAGGCTCTAGTATCCCCTCAACACTCTTTTTTTCGTTTTAATTGACATCTTTTTATTGGTCAGAATGTTTTTCATCTTGCTAAAGGCTACTTTCCCATGGCGATTCTTTTTCTAATCTCTTCAAGGCATCTCCCATCAGATGTATGACTGTTCCGAGATAATTGTACCGATTCACTTGTTGAAGAATATTCCCATTTACTTGTATATTACATTTTGGTACTTCGTTTTCCTAGTGACGACCATAACCTGTGTCTTCTTACAATTTTAAATTCCCAAACCCCCGCTGCTCACTGTGTAAACAACTGCGTCTACTAATTGTTGTAGATTTTTTGT
>JACEFZ010001557.1:0-54706 GCA_014155875.1 Cepaea nemoralis
ACTTTAATATTTAGTTATCAATATTTCATTATTTTTTCTTTTTTGTAATTATAAAATGAAAATCATATTTACTACCATTATGAAAAAATACTGGAATAATTTTAGAATCTTTTCCTTCTTTTGTATTACAAGATTGACAAGCTGCTCCTCTATATTTTCCGTTTAAATGATTATGTTCTCTTATTTTTGTATCTATAATAGTAAATTCTTTTTCACAGATTGCTTTACAAGCAGGACATTTATGTTCTTTTGTCTTGTTACTTTCATCAATATGTTCTTTTTCACATTGTCGTGTGTGTAAAAGAATGAATGTCGTATTAGTTACTTGTTCTTCTTTACCACTTTAGTGTCGTCCCTGGAGTGAAGAGAATCGATACCCACATTTGTTTTAATTCAATATCTCTATTCTGGAGATATCCAGCAGACTCCGTCCACACACTCCCTCGATCTGAAGACACCTTCCTCTCACTCTTACTCACCCCTGGATCATGCCCCCTCTCATTCTTCTCCAAGATAACACACTTGACAGCTCTCGCTTCAACAAATAAAAACAAGAAATTTATTAAAGCAAAGAGTATATGTAGGAGAAGTGTATGCGTGTATAAGGTGTAGAATGTGTGACGTGTATTCTAAATCGTCTATAGACTCAGATCAGTGTTCAAGAGTAGTTCATTCTCATCCCTGTGCTGAAGACACACCAGCACCATGTATCCCATACAGGTAGCCTCACCCAGGTGATGCTCCTCCGGTCACGTGAAGACTTCCTCCGTTGTCTCTGGAACCACTAGAATGCTTGGACACTGTAACACGCTACGTGGAGGGTCCCAAATAGCCCTGTCACAATGTTTCAAAATTATTCTCTTTATATAGCCCTGGCTGGGATAGGTCTTTACCTGCCAACCCTCCTCCGTTTTCCCCGGACTCACTGTCACTCTTTCTTTCGACCTAGGGACCTATTTCCTGTCGTGTTCCTCTGGCTGATCCATATATATAACACAGTGATCGTTGGAATAAACTAAAACTTGATTTATTAAATCAATAAAGGACAGCACAGGAAAACATCAAGGCAGTTAACACAGATAGTTCTAAACAGACACCACACAGATAAGTTCAGGCACATAGCCTCAAGTAGCCATAGTCACAGACCCAGCTTCAAATACTGTCCGATCTGTCCATATACGTCTCACCCTGTGTGCTGGAAGCTCCTTCCTCCCCGGTACTTGGGTGAAAGTTCCACAGGCTTCTGTAGAATCAAATCCACTGGTTGTTGAGGAATTGTTCATGGACTTAACCTATATAGGTGTCTATTCATGTCCGGAACAAAATGGGTAGGTCTGATAATCATGCGTAGACACAACTTTGAAGTTGAATGCTCTCGGGCCTGTGTCAATGAAAGGACCCGAGATGCCCCATTACTGCAAATTGTCATTGTTTGTTAGTTTGCAAGATAATCATGCGTAGTCTCAACCAGCATTGAACTGTTCTCGGGCCTATGTCAGTTCCTCAAGATATGCCCTTGCCTCTCTCTCAGAGTTAGGCACACCATGTGTGATATGGCTCATACATTGACCTGGCTTCATCAGACGTATTTGGCTCTAGCACAGAAGCTGTGTGGATACTGTCCGATTTGGTCACATCCAACACAAAGAGGACCCTGGAGATAACAAACAATATTGAGCGACTGGGCGGACTCATGCATCACACAATCCTAAAGACCAATAGGGTCTCAGTTAATATATTTGACATATACCTGACCTGTCAGGTAGCCCCTGGATTGGCTACGTCCGGGCTTGAGTCGACCTCCAGCTGGGTGATGTCAGGTTGTCCACCCTAGGAACGTTTTGTCTACAAGACACACATTCCACACTCATACCAAGCCTTTATTATTATTGGGCACATTCATTTCCATGCTTTCCTCTCACTGGCAAACCCTGCCTTTCTCGCAACCAAGATCTTGTGGTGTGGTGTGCCCAGCAATCGGTGTGTTTCTCCCCCCTAAGTGGGGTTATATGGCACACCGTGTATTTCCCCATTCAAAGAAGATACTACCCCTCCCGGCCGCCGCTCTCGACTGAGCTGTCGCCCCAATGTACCGGCATTGCCCTGCACAAGCCAAGGGGTAGATAAGTTCAGGTTCTCTCAGTGAGATAGAGGAGTCCATTATCCTCCCGACATCATCCTATCGAGTGACAGACGAAAGAGATAGTCCTGTGGCTAGCATCCCCTGGCTCAAGAAGATATATTCTAGATTGGTGGACCCCATCCCCGTAGCTATCTAATGTGCCTATATTTAAAAGAGAGATACCACCAAGTAACGGTAAGCCGTAGGAATCCAGATATCACTCGTCCATCAGCTGCCAAGAACAAGCCGCGTAGCCAGATCGGCTAACGGTCACCCCCTCCCAACATGGCAAGACTGCTGTTTTGCTATATCCTCTCAGTCGTTAAGACAATAGATATTTATAGGCCAAGCTTTGCCTGGACCAACGAAAACCCATATTTACCTTTACATCACTTCAGTAGTAGGTTGCATCTCTGTCGTAATCTTTAACTCACTGGACAGGCTGCAACTTTCAAACGGTAGGTGTTGGCCCGGCCATCAATTGACCAGCCGCTGCACCAGTGCACATTTGACGCAAGGCGCTCCTTCGGGACTACCCGAAAGGAAAGACAAATATATACTCGCTCCATGTAAAGATTGTGGTATGAAGATAACCCAAAGAACCATCTTTCATGGAGAATTGAGCGAACAAGAGAACTGAGAGCTTCCGAAAGCCGTTTCCCCCTGTTTACCAAGAATAAAAGAATGCATAAGGACATGGGCCACTGGCGTTTCGCTACAGACACCCCTGACAAACACTGTCTAATTAGAGTCTGATTCACACTATGAACTTCCTCGGTTATTTAACGGATTGTTAATCAGTAAATTCTAATCCTATTGTCACTGTTAGTGGAGAAATCTTAATGGATCTAGAGTCACTGGTTCTAAAGATTCCTCATATTAACACCACAATCTAACTGTTCTGGGTATCAGTATAAATTATGCAATGTTCTGACTGTTTATTGGTACATCTATCACTTGGCTAAACCTCCCTCTCGTCAACATGTCCTGCTCAGCAGAAGCCAGGTTCCCGCAAACCAACTTGGGTATAAGCCCTATGTAGCGGCCTCTCAGCAACCTCTGTCTTCAGATGCTGAGCCATCATTGTCAAACTTTGAAACTGCTTCTTCGAAGTAAACCCTCTCCCACTCACGTGGAACACTCAAAGGGAACTGTACATGGAACCTGTAGAGCAGATAACATCATGGTGAGGGCAACTCAGTCCTGGCCAGAATTGGGCAAATGTAGGCCAATAACAGCACTCAGATCTATAACAGAGATCCGATCTCTGTCATACGGCCAAATAACTCAATCATATGATCTGAGACATGGCAACACCAGGAAAGACTAAAGGAACGGGTAGAAACCAAGCAGATGCCCTACTGAAGATCCTACCATTACACATTCCCCTCCTCCCTCTCAACCATCCTTAATCTCTCTAATTATTATTCCACTACATTGTCCTCAACTTCCCGAGTAAAATGATATATAACACAAGCTACATGAAGCCACACAATAGAATACTAGTTGCCGACGCTCCTATGATACTTTCTAGCACCGCACTTATAGAACATTCTATCACTAATCATAATATATTATATCACTACACAGTACTGTACTCTATTCATAATCATACTCTTAAGTTAGATATAATTAATTGCCTACCATATGTCTATTCCTGTTGTTACTCGAGAAACTAGGCAATCCGATTGGATCTATGTCCGTGGATAACTATCACTACTTAGATAGGCTAGTCCCTCTAATATAACACAACTCGGGATTATCCCCAATTCTAACACTACAGAATGTAGCACTTATAGAACATTCTATCACTAATCATAATACATTATATCACTACACAGTACTGTACTCTATTCATAATCATACTCTTAAGTTAGATATAATTAATTGCCTACCATATGTCTATTCCTGTTGTTACTCGAGAAACTAGGCAATCCGATTGGATCTATGTCCGTGGATAACTATCACTACTTAGATAGGCTAGTCCCTCTAATATAACACAACTCGGGATTATCCCCAATTCTAACACTACAGAATGTTTTCCTCGACTCCATCCACCTGTTTACTGCACTGGGTTTTATATAGGTGCTTGAGTGAGTCACCGGAAAGTCTAGACGCCAATCAGTCCAGAATCTGGCTTTGTCCTCCTGTTTCCAGACTAACCAGAGTCAATTAGCTGTCAATTTTCCTTTTCATCTGGGGAGTTCTTTGTCTCATCCAACAAATATCCGGGTTGTCTGTAAGCCGGAGACCTTTCTCCCATTACAGAATCCTTCTGACCTCTAGCAGGCATTCTGTCTATCACTTGCAACGACCAACTTCCGTTTTGTAGACAAATGTCGCCAGTATACACCTCTCGAACAACATCCTGTCATCAACTGTCGATTGTGTGTAGACAACTCTACGGGACTCCCTTTGATCTCATACACACTGTTGACCAGGTGTCGAGAATCTGTACCGACGTATTTCCCTCAGTTTGTTCACCATAACAGAGTCAATTGTGTTAGCAAAATAATGTCGGGTTTGGTTATCATTGATCGACTGACAAGTTACTTTATCCTGTGACAACATTTAATGTCTTTTCTTAATGGTTTTGATGAATAAGCTAAATGTACTGGCATCGGTATAATCTCTTCACCAGATCATGCTAAATGTACTAGCGTCAGCATAAACTAACAGATCATGCTAAACGTACTGGTGTCAGCGTAAACTAGCGGAGCATGCTAAATATACTGGCATTAGCATAATCTCTTCACC
Source organism: Cepaea nemoralis (assembly GCA_014155875.1). NCBI lineage: Eukaryota > Metazoa > Mollusca > Gastropoda > Stylommatophora > Helicidae > Cepaea > Cepaea nemoralis. The sequence continues at coordinate 4,880 of JACEFZ010001557.1, forward strand.
AGATCATGCTAAATGTACGGGAATCAGCATAATCTCTTCACCAGATCATGCTAAATGCACTGGAATCAGCATAATCTCTTCACCAGATCATGCTAAATGTACTATCGTCAGCATAAACTAACGGATCATGCTAAATGTATTGGAATCAACATAAACTAACGGATCACAACTAAATGTACCGAAATCAGCATAAACTCTTCACCAGATCATACTAAATGTACTGGTATCAGCATAAACTCTTCACCAGATCATACTAAATGTACTGGAATCAGCATAAACTCTTCACCAGATCATACTAAATGTACTGGTATCAGCATAAACTCTTCACGGGATAATGGTAAACTAACTGGCATCAGCATAAATGTTTCACCAGATCATGCTAAATGTACTTGCATCAGCATATATTCTTCACAGGATCATGCTAAATGTCCTAGCACCAGCATAAACTCTTCACCGGATCATGGTAAATGTACTGGCATAAACATAAACTCTTCACGGGATCATAGTAAATGTACTGGCACCATCATAAACTCTTCACCGGATGATGCTAAACGTTCTGGCACCAGCATACACTCTTCACCGGATGATGCTAAATGTACTGGCACCAACTCAAACTCTTCACCGGTTGATGCTAAATGTACTGGCACCACACAAACTCTTCACCGGTTGATGCTAAATGTACTAGCATCAGCATAAACTTTTCACCCACCGGATGATGCTAAACGTACTGGCATCAGCATAAACTCTTCACCGGTGGATGCTAAACGTACTGGCATCAGCATAAACTCTTCACCGGATGATTCTAAATGTACTAGCATCAGCATAAACTCTTCACCCACCGGATGATGCTAAACGTACTGGCATAGGCACACTCTTTCACTGGAAAATGTAAAACAAATGTTTTCCCAGCTTTTCACCGGAGCCTGTGGTTTTTAAAAGAAGGGACGAGAAAAGTGAAAAGGACGTAACAAGGTAGGCAAAGAAAGATGACAGGGACGGTCGCATGTGTGCACGCGGGAGCAGATGTTTACACAGACGGCAACTGTCTGTCATGTATCTATGTCGGCGCGGACTGGCTGCGCATCTTGTCTGATCAAACGCTCTGTCGTCACTTGTGCCGGGGAAATGCAGTACATGCTAATCCAGGGCGCTGTGGTTAGGTAAATGTAAACGAACCGCTAGGCAGGGTGGTTGAATAAATATTTGTAAATAAGACCTCACGGTCTTATATATTTGACGTGGAATGCAAACAAACACACTCACACGAGTATCTACACACACATAGACACACACACGCATACACATTATTTTCACATAGACTCACAGACATACCCATAAACTAAATGACATGCGCTATCACATACTCACTCAGTGCTAAGAATTAGGTATTGTTTGGGTAAAGTAAAGTAGAGGTCCTTTGACGCTCCCCAGGCACACAGGGCACCTGGCGCTAGATCCAGACTTTGTTATCGACCACATGGCACTCAGCTGATGATGTGGTCGGTGTCACGCTCGTCGTCTTTACTTCCCAAGATATTTCCTCCTACCCATTTTAAGCTGGATGGGGACCTGGGATCCCAAGTCAATTAAAAACAAAAAATTCGAAACCGCCCTGTTGCGAATCGAATCCAAGACGGTAGTCGAGCGTCAGGGAGTCTCCGTGGCGAAGTAGTCAAGCCGTCTGCCTCGGGCTCCGAAGGTTGTGGGTTCGATTCCGGACCCTGTCCTTTGGTTCACGAGTGCATTATGTTCGGAGACTCTAGGAGATCGTCGCTGGAGCTACGGACTTCATGCTTTGTGCGACATTTTCGGCAGCCCGCTTTGCGGAAAGAGACTGAGCCAAATGGGATAAAATCCAGGTGCAATGAAGTCGACCTTGTCGACTTTTAAGCGACTGTTTTAAGGCAGGCGAGCGTCTAGCCACTACGCTACCGCAGTTAATAGCTGGGACAGAGCTCTGTTCTTCTTCTCAGGGCGAGGCATCATGTCTTTGTCATCTACTGCCATATATTACCTTGCGGTGTAGGACGGGGAAAGGGGTGGGGTGGAGGGGGGATCTTGAGCCTGGGGAATTAAGGCCTGCTGGGTAATTCAGTCGCCGCGAACTGTGCAGTTTAGGATTTCTTTTTTTCCCCCGACAGAAAAAAAAAAATCATCCACAGCTGACCGAGGATTCTTCTTCTTCTTCTTCTTCGTTCATCCGGAGTTTTTTTTCGGATGTGACTGCGTTGTGCCTGTTTGCAGCAGAGCTGCGTTCTTGCGCCGTTAGGCCGACACATCCGACTTCTGCGGGCATTTGTTGACCGGGTTAACCTTCCCGGGGGTTTCTTAGGACGTTTGACTCTCACTGTTGTGGTGTTATCCCCCATCCCAGCTGGTCCATATAGAACAGCCAAAGATCCTGGTCAGCCCTCAAGGGAAGGCAGGGGCAGACCATGGGCATTCCCCGCCATCCAAGGAGGCTTCCATACTTGCAGAGCCGACACATAGCGCTCTGGTACTGGGCTCACCCAAGGAATCGTCACGTCCTGCACATGGCTGCTTAGCCTCACTTCCGTATATTGGGCCTTCCGTTCACCATAGGCTGTTCTTCCGGAAACCAGAAGTATGCAGTCTGCAGATGACATCCACACAGTGAGCTTTCGATTCGGACTTTCCATGTAATGGATTTGCTAGCCAAGCAATATTCCATTTCGTGCCACTAGGACACTTTTCCACCTTTTATGAAGCCCACACAGTGGGCTTTTGATTCAGACTTTCCACGTAATGGATTTGCTATCCAAGCAATATTCCATTTCATGCCACTAGGACACTTTTCCACCTTTTATGAAGCCCACACAATGGGCTTTTGATTCGGACTTTCCACGTAATGGATTTGCTATCCAAGCAATATTCCATTTCGTGCCACTAGGACACTTTTCCACCTTTTATGAAGCCCACACAGCGAGCTTTCGATTTGGACTTTCCACATAATGGATTAGCTATCCAAGCAATATTCCATTTCATGCCTCTGGGTCTTCATGCACCTTTAAATGTCAACCTGTATATAGTTAAAGTAATTTGTGGTCAACTTTAGCTTGTTGATATCTCCATAGAGCTTGTCCTCAAATGAAGCAGGTGTGGGCCAAAATATCTTTCTCTGTTCTGCATACGTTGGGCAATCCTGCAGCAAATGTTTTGCTGTCATTTTTCCAGTTCTACAATTACATTCATCGGTATCTCCTATCTTTAGTTTATTGAACAAGTGGTATTTCAGCCTGCTATGTCCTGTGCGGAGTCTGAAGATTGCTACTTGTTCTCTTCGGTCGAGTTTGTAATATGCATCATCCTTCTGATGGCCTGGATGCTCTGATTCCCATTTGGTTCTATAGGTGCTTTTTATCAACCTCTTTGCCTCATTATAGGTTATGTCTATGTCAGGCTGTGGTAGTCGTCCGCCCTCTTTTGCCAGTCTGTCAGCCTCTTCGTTTCCAGGTATACTGCAATGTGATGGGATCCACTGTATTACAACTTTTTTGGATTTCTGGCATAGACCATGGAGTGCTGCTCTTAGGTCAGTTAGTTCTGTGCTGTTATTGCTCTTCAGTATTGAGACAGCTGACTTTGCATCTGTGAAGATAGCTATTTGCTTCTCTTTATTTTCCTCCATCAGGATCATTTCTGCTGCAGTTTTCAGAGCCTCTACCTCCGCTTTGAAGTTACTTGAAAATTTTCCAGTTGCCATTGAATGTGTTTTTTTCACTCCATTTTTTAAATTAAGGAGAATTCCTCCTCCTCCATCCTCTATTGAATTTTTGGCTGATCCATCTGTATATGCATGGGTCCAATTCCTGCTTGGGTAATGTTCTTTTATGTAGTTTAGGGTTATTTCTCTTCTTTCGGTTTCATGCTGAGTGTTCTTTTTCTCAATACCAGGAATGTTTTCTATCATCTCAGGCAGTTGCTGCTGTCTCCAAGCTGGGAACTTGTGTGCATTGTGTATGGGCTTGACTGTTGATATGTTAAGAATAGGATCTGCCCTAATCCTTCGTTTTGCAGTTTCTACAAAGTTGCTACGCTTCAGTCTTCCCTTTCCAAAACCATTAAATCTGTTGTACATAGGGTGGTCTGTCAATCTTCTAAATTTTTCTGCTTGTTGCTGGGCTCTGCTATCTCTTCTATCCTGCATTGGTTGTAAACAAGTGATCTTTTCTAGTTCATCAATAGGCGTTGTCTTCAGGCTTCCAGTTATGATTCGCATTCCTTGATTTTGGACTCTACTTATTTTGTTAAAGTTTGACTTAGCTGCTGTTGCCCAAGCTGCAATGCCATATTCCAGTACTGGCCTCACCCGTCCAGTATATAACTTCTTGAGAACTTTCTCATCTGCTCCCCACGTTGTACCAGCAAGCTTTTTCATGATTGCCATTCTCTGCCTTGCTCTTGTTCGATTTTTCTCAACCTGTGTCTTCCATGTCAGGCGACGATCAAAGGTGACTCCTAGATAGTTTGGATTTTCTTCATGGCGCAATATTTTTCCATTCAATACCAGCTTAGGTTGCTGAGGTTTATTTGAGAGGGAGAACACTGTGCATGTTGTTTTCTCCTCACTTATCTTCACTAGCCATGATTTTGACCAGTCCTCTAGCGCTAATAAGGCTTGCTGTATTCTGCTGTTAGCTGTACTAATATATTCTTCAGATGTCCATATGGCTAGGTCATCTGCAAAGAAGGATGTGTGTACTCTGGCTGGAAAATTTTCTGTGATGTCATTTATATATGCTAGGAATAATGTTGGTGAAAGAATTCCTCCTTGGGGGACACCTTGCTCCAGCAGCATCATTTTGCTTGTTTGTCCTTGTACTTTTGTCCTGGCAGTTCTGTTCTCAAGGTAGTGGCTGATCCATTTATACATTTTTCCACAAGCATGCATGTTTTGCAGTTTTACTTTCAGTCCTTCCTTCCATACTTTATCAAATGCTTTTTCTAAATCTATCCAGACTGCTAGTGTGTGCTTTTTCTCTTGGAAGGCATCCTCTATTTCCTGAGCTATATAGGTTATTTGATCTTCAGTGGATCTGTACTTTCTGAATCCTGCTTGGTGTGGTGTTAAGAGTTTGTTTTCTTCCAGATGCCACGTTAGCCTGCCATTGATAATGCGTTCCATTAATTTTCCTACACAGCTAAGTAGACTGATAGGTCGATAGCCATTTGATTCTTCCAGGTCTTTTCCTTTCTTTGGGACTGGTATTAGTATAGCTTCCTTCCATGCCTGTGGGACTATTCCTCTCTTCCAGCTGTTATTTAGGACTGCTAGTAGTTTCTTCTTTGCCTTGGTGCCTAGTCCTATTAGCATTTCATTTGTGATTCCATCCTTTCCTGGTGATTTCTTCTTTTTTAGGGTATTCATTGCCTGTTCCATTTCTTCCATTGTTAGATTTGCCATCATATATTCTGCTGCTGTCTCTGTATTTCTATGATGTATCTGTTTGTCTTTGATTGCTTTCTTCTGTTCAGTTGTAATATAAATGTGGTTTGCATTTGCATAGTGTTCCATTAGTGCATTTGCAGCCTTTGTTCCTGTAAGCAAGGCATTTCCTTGTTTAATTGTTATTTGTTTGTTTCTAGGTCCTTCATTGTTCATGGCTTTCACTAGTTTCCATAGTTTGTTTCCATCCCTGTCAAAATTCAGGTTTTCTGTTTTTTCCCTCCAACGATCTCTTGTTGTTTGATTTACTGTTCTTTTATATTTTGCTGAGATGGCTTTGAGAGAGGTATTCGCTTCAATTGTTTGTTCTCTCTCTGCTGTCTTCCTGGCATCTTCAACTTTGTCCTCCAAACTTTGTAGTTCTTCAGTCCAGTATGGTTTGTAATTTTTCCTCGCTCCTCTAGGAATGGACTCAGTGGCTGCCTGTATTATCGCTCTGTTTAGACTTTCCACCATTTGCTTTATGTTGCCATATCGTGTATTTATGTTTTCACAATATTTGTCTGTTAGTATGGAAAATCTGTCCCAATCTGCTCGTTTGTAATTCCAGCGGGGCAAGGGCTTTTGCTCCTGTGGAACATACTCCATATTCATTACAAGCTTGATTGGTCTGTGGTCACTACCTGCTAATTGGTCCAGCACATGGCGATCGATTTTGTGGAGGATGTCTCCTGTGCAGAAAGCTAAGTCTGGAGTAGAAGTGGTAAGCCATCTTCTGGAGTAGAAGCTCGGTGTGTCATCCGCTTTGTTGAGTAGATGGAGATTTGAGTCTATTTCCCAGTCCTCCAATTCATCTCCTCTTTTGTCAGTATCTGGGTATCCCCATCTTTCTGAACGGCTATTAAAGTCTCCGACAATAATGCAGTTTGTGTCGGTTATTTTCATGTTTGAGAGTGTAAGGTCCTTATCTGCTGGGCTATACAGATTGTAGATTCTTATTTTCACATCCTTTATCATTATATCGACACCTATAATTTCTGTTTGGTTGTCAGAGATCACAGATACTTCGCTGCAAGGTATTGTATTTCGTGTCAGTATTAGAACTCCTCCTTTGTGTCCTTCGCGGTCGAAACGTGTGGCCTGATATCCTCTGACTGAGAATTTGTGATTGGCGTTGAGGTGTGTCTCTTGAATGCATGCCACATCTATTCTATCTTTATGAAGACGCTGTGTTAGGGAGACTTTCTTCTTGTAAACTCCTTCGGCATTCCACTGTAGTATGTTGAGTGTCCGGGGTATTTGGTCAATAGCTCTTAACCTTACTCCTCTGTGCCTTGACTCCACAGCACAGGGGAAGGTGACCACCAGTAGTCATGGGTGGACCCCCTCGAGGCAGGGGGCCCGGCACTATCGCCGCCTGATGGGACTTCACGGGATTAGCACCATAACGATTAATTTTGATTTGTGACATCATGAATTAAGTTACGTTGCACTGCTTTGTCAAGCCTGTGGCTCAGTACATCCGATTTCGACAAGCATTTATTTGGGATGCTTTCCCTAGCCTTTGACTGTCCCCAGTCTACCTACAAGGCAGCAGGTTTTACGTTGCACTGCTTTGTCAAGCCTGTGGCTCAGTACATCCGATTTTGACAAGCATGTATTCGGGTGCTTTCCCTAGCCTTTGACTGTCCCCAGTCTACCTACAAGGCAGCAGGTTTTACGTTGCACTGCTTTGTCAAGCCTGTGGCTCAGTACATCCGATTTTGACAAGCATGTATTCGGGTGCTTTCCCTAGCCTTTGACTGTCCCTAGTATACCTACAAGGCAGCAGGTTTGTGTGTCTCTTCGTCTGGTCCCTCTCCCTTGACCTGTCCGACATGGGTGGCCCTACCAGTAGCTGTGCTACCGTCGGCATAGCTCTTGGGGTCATTGGGACGCACAAGCCCCTCTACCTCGTCACGGTGGACACACAGCAGTGGGGTGACCGAGGATTCGAACCCGGGTATTTAATTTGAAGCCCCCTCGTACGTGCCCAGGTCAAGGACGAGAAGTCAATGCTTTAGTCCAACTGACCGGTGTATGGGGTTGAACCAGGTACCTCTGCATCAGCACACCGGGTGTTTTATCAATTCGGTTATGCACACCTCCCCAGATTGAATAAACACATGTGTATGCATCGTGTCTGGGTCACACTGTGCAGGTAAAATGTTGAACGTATGCTACAGGACGTGCCCGGAGTGCACAGCCAGCTACCGAAGATATGCTGCCCCAGTGAATCGATGCTACACCCCATGCTGTTGGAATTAACAGAGGAACTATAAAAACATAGCCGAGTTCATTAGGGGATTTTGCAATGGCGATGTAATAATTAAAACAGACAATCGCAAGAAGACAGGGAAGAAGAAGAAGAAGAAGAAGAAGAAGAAGAAGAAGAAGAAGAAGAAGAAGAAGAAGAAGAAGAAGAAGAAGAAGAAGAAGAAGAAGAAGAAGAAGAAGAAGAAGAAGAAGAAGAAGAAGAAGAAGAAGAAGAAGAAGAAGAAGAAGAAGAAGAAGAAGAAGAAGAAGAAGAAGAAGAAGAAGAAGAAGAAGAAGAAGAAAATGGTGGTTGTTTCTTTACAAGTGCGATGGAATACCAGTGGAAGAAATTAGCTGTCAGAGAACTCATAAAGTTCAGTAAAGATTCTTTTTCATATCATGAGACGTTTTGGGTATACGGTTCTAGGACACCCATTATTATATACCAAACGCCACCTGATGAGAGATCTCGCCTGTCGCCTTTAACTTCCAGAACATCACCTGGCACCCATTTCACGCTGGGTGGAGCTGGGATACCCGGTCAGTGTAAAAACACCCCTGTCTCTAGGGGGATTCGAACACACGATCAGAGCGCGGCAGAAAGCGTGATACAAACTGCTATATGGCGGCTCCCATGATTTAACACACACAAAATTAGTTGTATATCCTTTATATGACGTTTGCCGTCAACACCAGCATTTTTGTTGTTGGTGCTATTGTTGATGTCTTGACAAGTTTACATTCAGTAGTTTGCATTGCTTTCTGAACGACCGGCACCCATACCATTTACGTAAAAAACCAGCGCAACGCGGTCTGCTGCCAAATCACTCGCAGCTGTGTTTCGAACCCGGGTATACGGGATCACAAACCGCGTTCGTAAGCCCTTCGCCACGGAGGCAAGCAATATCACAATATCAGATGACTGGGTAGTCTAGCAGACCCGGTAACAACAAAAATACGAGTGGGCTTCAAATGAAAACCTTAAAAGTGTGATACAAATTACAATAACTACACGATTGTCTTGTAACCTGTTAATATTGCTGTTAACTATGTCAAGAGTGTGCATCACGTGACATCGTGGTGCAGACGAACACGGTGACGAATTACGGACAACTTAAAGATGGCCGCCACATTTATGATAAGCACCAAAGAAGCGCAGCGCTCTGTTATCCGTTTTTTGATCAGTGAAGGGGTGAAACCTATAGGAATTCACCGGCGAATGAAGGTCCAATGGAGTGAGAAGTTTCAAAATTGAGTGATGCCTGTGACAGAATTTTCGGTCAGATGAAGTGGTGACACACACGTAACAAAGGTAATTTTTTTTTTACAGGAATCCAAGAACTTTATCACCGCTGGGGGACTTACGTTGAACGCAGTGGTCATTACATCGAAACGTGATACATTTGTTCTTTACATTTTCAGAATATATTCATACACACACACACACACACACACGCACACGCACGCACGCACGCGCGCGCACGCACGCACGCACGCACACACACACACACACGCACGCACGCACGCACGCACAAGAGAATCCTGTGGATGCTGTTGGTTTGTCGGGACTGCTGTCTGTAATATTCACTGGCACAGAAACTGAGCATTATGTGAGGTGACCCTTCGCCGTGAAGTTGGAACCGCGACTAACTAACAACTAACTAATTTGAAGCCCCCTTGTATGACATCTCCACCATTGATTGTCATGTTGTTCAGTAAAACATACTCTTAGCTGGCTGTTGAACGAAGGGATGGAGAGGGTATGGGATTGTCCTGAATGCATTGATGTCGCTTCTTAGCTCAACTCAACTCAACAACTCAATACAACAACTCAACTCAGTAAAACATTTAGTAATAAGTGCATGAACAGCAGAGAATGTGTTCACAAGAAACAGTGACAACAGTTCGTGTCGCTTGAGTGGAATTCGTGTTGTAACGGATCGCGTTATCATGTGCTTAACCTGTACTATCTGTGCTTGCTGCTATAACACCTCATTTTACACATTAATTTGAAGGCGCCCCCCTCCCCCCACAAGCTGGAAGCCTCGGCAGCGCAGTGTCTTGCTCGTTTGTCTGCCGACACGGTAGTCATGTGCTCGAATCCCCATCGTAGAGAATGTTTTAAAAAAATGGTCTGAACTCCAAGGTCGACCCAAGCTAAATGGGTACAAGAAAATGCACTGGGAGTAAAGACGACCGGTGAAATGTTGATCATCAAGTGCCGATTGGTATTACAATATGAATACACACACACACACACACACGTATTGTTTGGCGCTCATAGAAGTGGGAGGAAAGAATAAGAGACCAGAGGACGCAGTAGACAACATAACAATTGAAAGCTATAGTTATCTCTACTTTCCCCTATTTCTATGAGCACCAAACAATACATGTGTATTTATACGGTAACTATAATTGTTAATTTTTATGTTGTCTAGTGCGTCCTCTAGTCTGTAATTCTTGACCTTACTTCTGTGAGTACCAAACCTCTTCTTCTTCTTCTTCTTTCGTTCGCCTGAAATATGTCTATAACTGCAATGTTGTCTCTTGTAGGAATCTAACAGTCTTTTTTAGTTCAATCAACGGTAGCGCCAAACAATACGTGTGTATTTATTTATGAACTGTCTTATTGGCCCCCGCCGGACTCCGTGGCGAAGGCGTTACGGATGCGGTTCGTGATCCCGCCTACCAGCGTTCGAAATGCAGCTGCGCGCGATTTGGCAGCATACCGCGTTGGGCTGGTTTTTTGACGAAATGGTATGGGTGTCGGTCGTTCAGAAAGCAATGGTAAACTACTGAACGTAAAATTGCCAAGACATCAACAACAGCAAAAAATGCTAGTGGTGACTGCAAACGTCCTGTACAGGATATGAAACTAACTATTTTTGTTTTTTAACTTAGTGGCCCCAAAGGGTTCCCAATATGGCACGATAAACCTAATACTCATCATGATCTGAAAGGGATCATTTACTTAATTGGGTATATGGTGCTAACATTATATGTTTTAATATACAAACGCCACTCCACGGGGATGTGTTCACTATCACGTCGATCGCCTGTAACTTCCAGAACGTTTTGTGGTAGCCATGTTACACTTGGTGGAGCTGGGAGGCCGGCTGGATGTTGTAACTTCCAGAACGTTTTGTGGTAGCCATGTTACACTTGGTGGAGCTGGGAGGCCGGCTGGATGTTGTAACTTCCAGAACGTTTTGTGGTAGCCATGTTACACTTGGTGGAGCTGGGAGGCCGGCTGGATGTTGCCTGCAACCACACTAGTCCCCACTGGCTGTTTGTGATTTTCTATGCAATTTTACGTTTATTAGTCTGCCATTGCCGGCTCCGTGGCGAAGAAGTTACGGACGCAGTTCGTAATCCCGCATACCGCGTTCGAAACACAGCTGAGGGAGATTTGCCAGGAGACCGCTTTGCGTTGGCTGTTTACGAAATTTTAAAGGTGCCGGTCGTTCAGAAAGCAGTGGCAAAGTACTGAACGTAAACTTGCTAAGATATCACAATCAGAAAAAAAATGCCGGTGATCACAGCGACGTCCGGCAAAGGATATACAACTAACTTTTGTTTTAGTCTGCCATTGCTTTCTGAACGAGAAGTCAACATTTAAGGCCAGATTATAAATATCTGAATTCATTCAGTTGAAAGCAATGTGTTCTGAGACTGCGAGGTCTGGGGTTATGTAATCAATGAATAGTTCCCATATTTGTATAGATCAATTGGTACTCTGTGTGTGGAGGGGTCGGTCTCGATCCAGTCGTCTCTACTCGCCACACGTCTACACTACTGTGGCTCCCGGGGTATATGGTGTTAACCCGATATGGTTAGTTCGATCGGCACTCAAAAGATGCCGGCTCGGTGGCAAAGGGGTTACGGACGCAGTTCGTAATCCCGCATACTCGCATTCGAAACACAGCTGCACGCGATTTGGCAGCAGACCGCGTTGCGCTGGTTTTTTACGAAATGGTATGGGTGCCGGTCGTTCAGAAAGCAACGGCAAACTACTGAACGCAAACTTGCCAAGAGATCACAAACAGCAAAAAATGCTGGTGTTGACTGCGATGTCCGGTAGAGGATGTGCAACTAACTAACTCGAAAGGTGCTGCAGTCAACATCAATGTAAGAGAAGTAGAACATTGTAAATTGTACTCACCCACAAGAACTGACCACTGCGCATGAGGTCTGTATGTTGGAAACATCTTTGGGAACGCTTGCTTCGACCAAAATGTCTCAACAGTCATTCGGTATCGCACTAGAGAGTTTGGTCGGCAGTTCACATGATTCCTCTTGGATCTTTTGAGGACTTTCTGCGGACGCTTTGCTCCATCAATAACCACGGTGATGAGAAACAATAGGAAAACTATTCGAATGAAATCCATGATTCAGACAACGCAATGACAATTGTCAGTTTCTTACAGAAATATTTAATGTTTGGATCAGTAACACAAACAACCACGCCTGGATATATGTTGAAATGTTATTTATCACGAATCTTAATATCGCGTCACTGAACTCTTCAAAGCAAGTTTATGCGCGCAAGAAAGTAAAAAAACGTGACTTCCATGTGTTGCAGTTAAACATTGTAGTATTTGTAGTAGTGTGGTACATGAAGTTATGTACAAGCTCCGTGCAATATGCTTGGCATACAGCGTTCTTTTCTGAATATAAGCAGTTTTGCAGGTTCTAGATCAAAGACCACTAAACCAAGCCATCTTTATATTTGCGCGGGATTTCAGGTATCGACCTTTGGGGCACGTAATCTCATTGGCTGCAGGTGTTTCTTGGCACAGTTAACAGGGGTACGGGTACGCAGTTCACTTCTCATCTGTTTTTCTTTAACTGTAGTAGACATGTCTGCTCTTTATTCCCTTCCGTTCCACTTTCTACTCTTGTCAGGTGGGCATTTTTTTTATTTAATTACACTGTTTTGTTTCAAACAACCTTACTTTTTCTTTCTTCAGAAGTAAAAGAAAACTACTTGAAAAACAAAACACAAATGAAGATCATCCGGTTTCTGTAACGTTTGTGATTTCGATAGACTTCTTAGCCTTTAGTTTTCATATGCAAAATACTTTAACATAACTAACTGTTTACATAGCCTTTTGCCTTTAATTGACGATTGATCTCGTAACTTTAATTGTTACCATAAAGGTTAAATATAATGTTACTGTAAAGTTTCAACATTTGTTACTTTAAGGATTTAACATATTGTTTCTGTAACATTTTCAACATATTGTTTTTGTAAAATTTCAACATATTGTTTCTATAAAGTTTCAACATACTGTTTTTATACTCTTTCAACATACTGTTTCTGTACTGTTTCAACATTTGTTATCGTAAGGATTCAACATATTGTTTCTGTAAAGTTTCAACATATTGTTTCTATAACGTTTCAACATTTGTTATGGTAAGGATTTAGCATATTGTTTCTGTATTATTTCAACATTTGTTATCGTAAGGATTCAGCATATTGTTTCTGTACTGTTTCAACATTTGTTGTCGTAAGGATTCAACATATTGTGTATGTACTGTGTCAACATTTGTTATTGTAAGGATTTAACATATTGTTTCTGTACTGTTTCAACATTTGTTGTAGTAAGGATTCAACATATTGTGTCTGTACGGTTTCAACATTTGTTATTGTAAGGATTCAACTTATAGTTTCTGTACTGTTTCAACATTTGTTATCAGTTTAGTTTAGTTTAGTCGACGGATCAACATCACAGCACTCAGGTGTAACCCATAAGTGCTCCGTTTTCCTCCTAACTCAAACTTGAGTCTGGAGAATCTCAACTCAGTGCACGAACTCCGTAGCACCGGCGAGGATCCTAAAATGCTTCGGGTTGATTTTTAACTCGAAATTTTGCCCGGGCAGCGCCGTTAGGCTACTCTTGTTCGATTTCCAACTGCCAAGGGATTTTTTACGTGCGCAACAATACACACGGGCGTCCGATCTCACTACCTAGAGACCAGGGGACATTTTAATACTAGAAGTCCACGTGAAAAAGTCCCGGTCCTCACCGGGACTTGAACCCGGAACCTCCAGCACTCGAGGCGGACACCATACCTCTAGACCACTCATTCCCCCCATATATTATAACATTATGTTATATAACATTTGTTATCGTAAGGATTCAACATATTGTGTCTGTACTGTTTCAACATGTGTTATTGTAAGGATTCAACATGCTGCTTCTGTAAAGATTCAACATATTGTTTCTGTAAAGTTTCAACATATTGTTACCATAAAGGGTCAACATATTGTTACCGTAAAGATTCAACAGATTGTTACCATAAAGGGTCTATATAATGTTACTGTAAAAGTTCAACATATTGTTACTATACAGAGTCAACATAATGTTGCTGTAAAGGATCGACTGCGATGAGGATAGCGGATGAATCCTATCAATGGAGAAGTAAGACTTCTCTTTCCCTCCGCAAGTCGTCAGGAGGAGAATCCCCTTCGCCCCAGATAGCAGGGCAAAGTTGAACCATAACATCACAAGGTGGATTGAGCTTGAAAGCAGACGATCCGTAGATGTTTGTTATGGTCTCAAATTCGCGACTATAGGCAGAAGATCTCTTTATAGAAACCGCGGCTATGGTAACCGACCAAAATAGACATTGAGAAGCTGGAAAGCGAGACCAACTACCTACTGTACAGATACCTAGACAACTTCCCCATTCAAGACATTTGTGGATACGATATGAATACTAGGTTAACTAAACAGTGGAAATTAAACAATATAGAACATGAAGCGTAGAAAAGCTTTACAAAACAAAGGACGTTGCGGCGACAAGCCTTCACCAGCCAACAAGCACAAGACAACACAACAACACCTAAAACACTGAGATGATACAACTGTGATTACATTCAAGCATAATACAAGAATGAGAGATATGGAATCATGAAAAAGATTGGGGGGGGGGGGGGGGGTAAGTCTAATCTTAGTCTTATCTTAGTCACATTCTGGGTCTATATGATAAGTATGATACATTTTGTTCACTTTTTTCCCCCCCATTTTCCCCATTATTTTCATTCTGCTATTACGCCCCGCCCCCTTTTCCCTCGGGGAAGGGGGTAGGGGGGTGCTGGTGCTGGTTGACTAATTGGGAGCAAGACTGTATATATTTTCATTATTTTATGCTTTTATTTTATTAAACAATTAATGCTGTCTGCATAAACAATCTAGAGGATAAAAAGATTTGTAAATATGGAAGTGGGTTTACAAAATTCAGAGAACACTTACAGAAGTATTAATAAACTACAAACATTCATTAATTCGTGCCTGTACATAATCATCATCAGCATCATCAACTGCCATGCCGACTGGCGTAGGCGTTCATGACTTTCCTCAGATCTCGGTCGTTGGTTTTCTGGATCAACTCTGCTGATGATATTCACCCCATATAAAGTTCATGCAACATAATAGGTAAATAGAAAACTTGGACCGGCAATATTTTCAAACACTGCACAGTCAATAAAAATACACCCTGTATAATTACATAAGCTCTTGTCTGGATTCCACAGGTCAAAGTAAATAGACATAGATCGAAACGCACACGGAGAAAAGAATTAGAGACAGAAATTAATCACGTGGGGAGGATATCGAGGAATAGCATAAGACTTGGGGTTGTCGGCGCTGTAGTGAAGGAGTTACGAATTTAATTCGCAATATCGCATACCGCGTTCGAAAAACACCTGCTGGCTTTGAGATAGTTTTCATACAATGGTATGATCGCCGGTCGTTCAGAAAGCAATGGCAAACTACTGAAAGTAAACTTGTCAAGAAATCACAAACAGTCGAAAAATGCTAGGGTTGACTGCAACTTCCTGTAAAAGATACGCAACTAACTTTTTTCGAGTGAGGTTGTTTAAGGCCTTTGTTCCAGTTGTTGAGTTAAGAACCGACATCACTGCACTCAGGACATTCCCATACGTGCTCAGTCCCCTCGTTCAACAGCCAGCGAAGCGTCATACTACTAATCGTTCCCACCGCTATCTGATTAAAAGTTCTCCTGGTCTTCCCTCTCAGTTTTGAGATTCTTCCAGAACCCCTGCCGATCCCCCGCAATCCCATTCTTTCCACACATGAGTTCTCAATCTGTTTCTCCGCCTTCTCCACCTGGTCCCACAAGCGCACGACCCCCTAACCTTGTCCATAGACAAGATACCACCAAGAGGTGCATTCCCTGCTAGTCTAGCCTATCAGCCTGTTCATTCCCCCGTACACCCGCATGGCCAGGGCAAAATATCCATACAATTCTCACAATCACCTCTGAAGCGACGAGAGCCATTCCACACAAAACATTTCTTTCTCCACCTTGCTAAGCATATTCTTTGAATCCGTAATGAACACAACGTGTGTTGCAGTAGTCTCCTCTAGCCACCGGAATGCCGCTGTTACTGCCTCCAACTCCTTTCTCATGCTGGAGGTCGTAGTCTCATATGCCAGGCTCTCCTTTTTCAAGACTCGCCCATTGGCCTTTCCAATAAAGCCCCAGCCACTACGTCTGTTTCTCACCACTGACCCATCGTTGTAGATGACTATGTCACCTTGATGTGTGTTGCTCTGGATTAGCTGTTGCACTTCAAACTCAGTGCGGCCCGCTGCCCATTCTCTGCTCTCACGACCCAGTGTTATTATTACATTGTGTCAGTCCGTCATGTCATCCGGAACTTGAACCCACTCTCTTTCACGATTGATGGTCTCTAGATCACACACCTGACTTATAGAAAGTTCTGCCTGTGCCATCCAGGACCTGCCTCGTCTTAGTCTATGACACTTTACCATATCCATTGCTTCATGCAGCGGGTGATCCCTGTCTGCGGCAACTCTCAGGTACCATTTGGCCTGAAGGACCCTATGTCTATCCGTCATTGTAGGTAGCGCCAGGATATGCCTTATGCAGATAATTGGTGTGTCCTTTGTGCACCCCAGTATTAACCGCATGGTAGCATTCTGTATGATTTTCCTAATGGGGTATGCGGAGTAGATCGGTTTACAAATACGAGGCTTCACTCATACTGTTCCCTATGAAATAGAGTCAGTAAGGTTGATTGTTATACGACGTATTTTAGGATCAAATCAACCAGTGCTTGTGTTATTGGTCTGTATAAGATCTAACCGTCAGCAATACACATGGCATCTCTCTCTCTCTCTCTCTCTCTCTCTCTCTCTCTCTCTCTCTCTCTCTCTCTCTCTCCAATCTTGCTTCTCTGTGCCTACCTATGCCTGGCGCTACCTACAATGACCTCGTCTTATACAGACCAATAACACAAGCACTGGTTGATTTGATCCTAAAATACGTCGTATAACAATCAACCTTACTGACTCTATTTCATAGGGAACAGTATGAGTGAAGCCTCGTATTTGTAAACCGATCTACTCCGCATACCCCATTAGGAAAATCATACAGAATGCTACCATGCGGTTAATACTGGGGTGCACAAAGGACACACCAATTATCTGCATAAGGCATATCCTGGCGCTACCTACAATGACGGATAGACCTTTCAAGCTGGCTTTTTGATACTGTCAGCAGCCCCAAACCACACTCAATGACAGAAATTATTAACTGCTGAAAGAGCCTGTACAACATCCTCTGATCTTCCCCGGTTGCTGCCATAGCCCTCAATGCATTAAGTCCCCTACCAGCATTCACCACCAAATCCTCCACATGATCCTTAAAAGACAAACACCTGTCAAAGGTGATACCCAAGTACTTCAACTTACTCTCTCGTCTAAGAGGACATCCATTCAACATAATACCTGGGACATCTGTTTTGACGATCCAGTTATCCAGGGAGTACCACACAACCGATGCCTTGTCTGGGTTTAAAATGGCCCCTGAGTCCCTGCACCACTCCGTCACCTTGTTTACCGCCACCTGAAAGTCTTTGTTCCAACTAAGGATAAAGAGCTTAAGAGCATGACAACTTTGATTAAAACACAAGGAACGGTATGGAGGAAACAAACGAGAGAGCGAGGTATCTTGGTAAGTCTTGGAGTGTTGGTAACAGAATGCATGCAAGCATGTATGCATGCCTGTCTGCCTACACGTCTGTCTACTTGCTAGTCTGTCTGATCAGCGGCAGGATTAACGATTAAACACTGTAAGCACATGATTAGGGCATCAAGGGAAATGGGCGGCATAGCAATTTTTAAGAAATTTCTTGTTATGACATTTAATTTATTGCTTTATTATTGTTTATATTTTCAATTAGATATATGTATACAGGCACGGGAAAAATCGTCGCTAGAGCTACCGAGTTTGTGCTTTGTGCGACGCATTTGGCAGATTGTCAAGCGGAAAGAGACCTAGCCATATGGGATAAAACATGGTGCAATGAAGTCAAACATCTCTCCTTTAAACCCCTTTAACTGTTTTAAGTATATTTCTGTGTATTAAGTTATTGCTAACGGTCGACTTCCGGTCCCGAACATGGAGGATAGGCTTTTAAACGGTTACGGCCTTTGGAATGTTTATGCTTGTGGCTACCGTTTGTATTCGCGTTTTCCTCGTGTTGGACTGGAAGTGTATGGTTCCGTCGCCCTGCTACTGAGTTGAGTGAATGGCGCGACACAGTGAGCTTGGATTTCGTGTGAAATGCTTTTACATCTGTCCGCGGTTGTTTGGAGCGTAAACTGCATGTTCGGAATAATGGTGGCCGGCTTTGTCGCATACTGACTGGGTTTGCATTATGCACACATGTGTGGCTGCTGGTTTTCTAGTGACTGCCGCTTCCACCGACAATGAACTGTATTCTTCGTGGAGGACGTTTGTGTTGGCATTCTGGCGACGGCATTATGTACAGTAAAATGCTTTTACATCTGTCCGTGGTTGTTTGTAGCGTGAACAGCATGTTCGGAAAAATGGCGGCTGGCTTTGTGGCAAAACGAACTGGTTTGCCTTATGCATTAATGTGTGGCTGCTGGTTTTTTAGTGACTGCCGCTTCCATCGACGATGAACTGTATTTTTAGTGAAGGACTTTTGTGTTGACATTCTGGCGACGGCATTACGCACAGTGTACCTGTGCGGGCTATTCGTTTTTTTTTTTTTTTTTTTTTTAGACTCCTGTCTTTTCCACTTTTTTACATGGGGCAGTGAGGAGCATAATATGTGATATTCACTGGCACAGGAACGGAGCATAATAGGGACGACCCGTTGCTGTGAAGTTGGAACGGCGACTGACTAACTAACTAACTAGCTAACTAACTAACTAACTAACTAACTAACTAACAACTAACTAACTAACTAACTAACTATCTAACTAACTAACTAACTAACTGACTGTTAACGGTAAAATATTTACATTTCTATGTTTTAAGTTACTGTTAAAGATAAAATAATTATATTTATGTACTTTAAGTTGTTGTTAACGGTAAAATAATTATATTTCTGTTTTCAGTTATTGTTAAAAGTAAATTAATTATATTTATGTGTTTTAAATTACTGTTAAAGGTAATATAATTATATCTCTGTGTTTTAAGTTACTGTTAACGGTACAATAATTATATTTCTATGTTTTCAGTTACTGTTAAAGGTAAAATAATTATATTTCTGTCTGTTAATTTACTGTTAGAGGTTAATGGAATATTATTTCAATGTTTTATCTTACTGTTAGAGGCTAATGGAATATTATTTCAATGTTTTATGTTACTGTTAGAGGCTAATGGAATTTTATTTCAGTGTTTTAAGTCACTGTTAAGGAAATATCGACTTTTGTGTTGGCATTGACGCATTATGTACAGTAAAATGTTTTTACAGCTGTCCGCGGTTGTTTGTAGCGTGAACAGCATGTTCGGAAAAATGGCGGCCGGCTTTGTGGCAAAAAGGACTGGTTTGCCTTATGGATTAATGTGTGGCTGCTGGATTTCTAGTGACTGCCGTTTCCATCGACGACGAACTGTATTTTTCATGGAGGAATTTTGTGTTGACATTCTGGCGACGGCATTATGCTCAGTGTACCTGTGCGGGCTGTTCGCTTTTTTTTTTAGACTCCTGTCTTTTCCACTTTTCACATGGGGCAGTGAGGAGTATTTTGTGTGATATTCACTGGCACAGGAACGGAGCATAACGGGGACGACCCGTTGCTGTGAAGTTGGAACCGCGACTGACTAACTAACTAACTAACTAACAAACTAACTAACTAACTAACTAACTAACTACCTACCTAACTAACTAACTAACTAACTAACTAACTAACCGTTAACAGTAAAATAATTATATTTCTATGTTTTAAGTTACTGTTAAAGATAAAATTATATTTATGTAGTTTAAGTTACTGTTAAAGGTAAAATAACTATATTTCTGTGTTTTACGTTGTTGTTAACGGTAAAATAATTATAGTTCTATGTTTAAGTTTCTGTTAAAGGTAAAATAATTATATTTATGTGTTTTAAGTTACCGTTAAAGGTAATATAATTATATTTCTGTGTTTTAAGTTACTGTTAACGGTAATATAATTATATTTCTATGTTTTCAGTTACTGTTAAAGGTAAAATAATTATATTTCTGTCTTTTAAGTTACTGTTAAAGGTTAATGGAATATCATTTCAATGTTTTAAGTTACTGGTACATAAACAATAACAAACAAGTCCGGTAGTAGGAACCTACTATGGTTATGTGAAGTGTTAGTACCATCATATTTTGTAGGCCTGATTACACGGAGGTCATTCCCTCCCATAGCAAACGTTTAGACCCCTCTTCTAACCCTCGCCCGACCGCGCTCATGCTTACTGTTAAATTTTAAGGGTTTATAGTCTGTATGTTTAATTTTGTTGTCAAGGGTTTAATATTTCTATTTTTTAAGTTAACTTCCGATTTAATGTGGTGGGCAGTCGAGCAATCCGTTAAGGCCTTGGGGTGTTTTTGCTCCAGGCCACGGTTTGTTTACGCAATTTCCTCATTTTGGACTGTAATACATGATTCCATAGACCAGCAACTGAGCTGAGAGCTCGGTACGACACTATGAGCTGTGAATTTCATGTGGAATGCTTTTTCATCTGTCCGAAGTGGTTTGTGTTGCCAACTGCATGTTCAGGAAATTCGCGGGTGATCGGTGGCTTAACTATATAGTTGGTTTGGCTTAATTTATGCAGTAATGCGTGCGCAACTGTTGGATTTTCTAGTGACTGCTGCTTCCATCGATGATGAACTGTATTCCAGTACGGACTGCTGTGTTGGCATTCTGGCAGCGGCCTTATTCATGCATGCGTGCATGAACTCTCCTGTTGGTTTTGTTGGGTCTGTTGTCTGTTCCACTTTTCACATGGGTCAGTGATGAACATTATGTTCATATTTGCAAGCACAGGAATGAAGCATAAAGAGTGACCGTTGCCTTGAAGTTGGAAGCGCTGCTAACATATAACGACTAAGGACTAAGTTACCCTTAAAAATGTAGCATTTATTATTTGTGTTTTCAATTACTTTTAAAGATTATGGGATTGCTATTTCTGTGTTTTTGTTCCCAAAAGTATACAACATTATTCATGATAATAACGGGAGCATTTAAAATTCATAGTCAGGGCAAAGCGAAACATAAATTTCAGCACACGCTACGCTAAAATAAACGTACTGAAATATCGGTTGTAAAACTATTCTGCCGGTACGAACTAATATCTGTGGCACCACGAAATAGGTTGATTGGTTGGTTGGTTATGAATACTCTAGCTAGACGATTGTCAAGTCCGATGTATTGACGGGTGAACCCTGACAAGAGCTTGCATCTATTGGAGTGATGTGGTGTAGAGATTTTTCTCAAGGACTAAAGTACTAAAGTACCATCTCCAGGAGATTTCCTTTCCTTCTCCAAGCTCAGAAACCAGGGGGGGGGGGGGGGTGTAAGATGGTTGTGAAACGTCACATCCGCCGAGAGCATATTAGGATATAACGAAAGTATCCTTTGGCAGACATACTGGTTGGCTCTGTGGCGATAGGTTTACCAATCAATTCGCATACCGCTTTCGAAACACAGCTGCCCACGATTTGGAAGCAGACCGCCTTGCGTTAGTTTCCCATACAATACATACAGTATGAGTGCCGGTCGTTCAGAAAACAATGGCAAACTACTGAACGTAAACTTGTCAAGCAATCACGAACAGCACAAATAAATAAATGCCGGGGTTGACTGCGACGGTCTGTAAAGGATATACAACTAACTAACTGATTGGCCTAGTTGAACGTGTTGCCTTCAGTACATTGAGGTATTTGGTTGTCAGCATGCTATATCAAAGACCCTTTAACACAACTTAAGGAACATAGTACATATGTTGCTGGACCCACATGTTTGTGGACCAATCAGCAATGGGTGGCTGATGTGGTTAGTATCACACCGGCCTCTTTGTCTTCCCAAGCCATTTGCTGGTACCCACTTTAGGCTGGATGGAGCTGGGGCCCTGGGTCAGTGTTAAATACTGTCACCATACTTCGACCCAATTAATTAATTGATTGATTGATTGATTGATTGATTGATTTAAGAACCGACATCACAGCATTCGGGGCATATTCATAAGCGCTCCGACCCAATACCCAGAGGCAATGTTTGAAACAAAATGTTACGTCTCCTTTGCAGGACTTCGGAATCAACTCCCAGTTGATTATCAAGAAAACTTTTCACATAAGTAGTTTGCCATTGCTTTCTGAACGAGAAGTGAACATTTAAGTCCAACTGAATGCCTGTGTCTGACTGAATGCCTTACCTCGCCATCAGCGCGTCGGAAGAGCGAGCGCTCTTATCATTAAGCTAACTCAACTTCAAGAGGGAAAGTAGTTTGTTAAACATAGTTTGCACAGACTGGCCTGCGGCAATATAAACATTAGGGCTCGTCTTATTTACCAGTAGTTCGCCACTATCGTGTGGGGTATTGTAGACTTGCCAAGCCGAATTAAAGGTTGCACTTCTTCTTGAAGCGTTTTTACAATCGTGGATTACTGCTTCCAGATCTATAAAGATTCCACTTGTTGGCTAACAGAAGGGAGCTATCTTGTGGCTTGCTTCGGTTCCTGTTGATTTCCTATTCACTATAGAGGAAGTAAACAGAATTACAGGTTGTTAGGATGCTCTGTGTAAAGTACGCAAAAGATTATGTAAACAAGGATATACATTGGGATCAAAAGATCTTGTGTTGAAACAAATACATTCAAGGTGACTTGATAAAGAATTGAAAGAGAGAAGGACATACATACATACATACATACATACATACATACATACATACATACATACATACATACATACATACATACATACATACATACATACATACATACATACATACATACATACATACATACATACATACATACATACATACATACATACATACATACATACATACATACATACATACATACATACATACATACATACATACATACATACATACATACATACATACATACATACATACATACATACATACATACATACATACATACATACATACATACATACATACATACATACATACATACATACATACATACATACATACATACATACATACATACATACATACATACATACATACATACATACATACATACATACATACATACATACATACATACATACATACATACATACATACATACATACATACATACATACATACATACATACATACATACATACATACATACATACATACATACATACATACATACATACATACATACATACATACATACATACATACATACATACATACATACATACATACATACATACATACATACATACATACATACATACATACATACATACATACATACATACATACATACATACATACATACATACATACATACATACATACATACATACATACATACATACATACATACATACATACATACATACATACATACATACATACATACATACATACATACATACATACATACATACATACATACATACATACATACATACATACATACATACATACATACATACATACATACATACATACATACATACATACATACATACATACATACATACATACATACATACATACATACATACATACATACATACATACATACATACATACATACATACATACATACATACATACATACATACATACATACATACATACATACATACATACATACATACATACATACATACATACATACATACATACATACATACATACATACATACATACATACATACATACATACATACATACATACATACATACATACATACATACATACATACATACATACATACATACATACATACATACATACATACATACATACATACATACATACATACATACATACATACATACATACATACATACATACATACATACATACATACATACATACATACATACATACATACATACACACACACACACACACACACACACACACACACACACACACACACACACGCACACACGCACGCACGCACGCACGCACGCACGCACGCACGCACGCACGCACGCACGCACGCATGCATGCATCAGACAGACAGACAGACAGACAGAGAAGGAGAGGCAGAGAGATAGAGAGACAGAGTGAGACAGAAGGAGAGAAATAGAGAGCGAGTGAGAGAGACCGAGAGTGCGTGTAAAATAAAAAACAAGAGAGAGAGAGAGAGAGAGAGAGAGAGAGAGAGAGAGAGAGAGAGAGAGAGAGAGAGAGAGAGAGAGAGAGAGAACGAACGAATGAACAGACTTTATTTTCAAAGGGTTAAGAATAAGAATTGGGCATCTTATCTTTCTGCCCTCATAAATTATTTCAGTCATATATCACCTATGAAGCTAATATTAGACAACAACAGAACAATGTGCATTAAACGCATAGAAAATGTGCAATAATCAATAATACATGACTTACTAAAACCAAATTATGACATGACAATTATAATTACCTATGGTAGGTGTAACGCACCACAGCTAAGGGAATGTTTATTATACATTTGAATTAGTTATTATTATTTTTTTTCCTGTTTTAGGGTGGCATGTAATCTGTTCTGAGATAGTGTTAAAACAGGTTACGACTGTATATATACAGATTGGCGGTGTCTTTGATTTATTGTGGAAGATTGTTCCATAGCTTATCAGCAGAGTATGCTAATCTTGTTACGTATATCTACGTATATCTTGTTAAGTCTATCTTAGGTTTGTTGACATGGGGTATGTTTAGTCGTTGGCTATATTTTGCGTTATGACTAAACAATGGCCAAAGGTAGCGTGGAGCATTTTGAAATAGGATTTTGTGAATTAGTTTGGCCATATTAAAAAGTAAGCGGAGTGGCAGTGACTGAACACGTTTATAAAGGCTAGAATTGTCGGTAGGGTTTTTACCATTAATTAAACCCACTGCCATTTAAGAGACAGAGAAAGAAAGAGACAGCGTCACAGATAGATACAGAGGGAGATTAAGAGAGCGAGAGACATGCACAGACGCACAAACACACAAAACACACACACACATACAGACAGAGAGAGAGAGAGAGAGAGAGAGAGAGAGAGAGAGAGAGACAGACAGACAGAGACAGACAGACAGAGACAGAGACAGAGAGAAGGATTGGGGAAAAAATAGAGACGCGTAGAAAAGTAAAATGCAGAGAACATCAAAGGAATATATGAATATGAATATCCTTAGCAACGGACACCTAATGGCGATGTTGTCGATGATCGTCATCATTATCTGTACTTATATTCATACCTCTATTTCCACTTTCTTCTTCTTTCACCCTTTCTCTCCCACCGGGCTATAGGCCCTCAATCAACACGCCTGAAGCCCTCCTATCATTGACTATCCCACGCAGTTCCGTCAATGTTTAAAAGCAGCATCTCTGAAACAGAAATATTTGACCAGATAAAGGCCACCCTCGTTTAGACAGAACAGTGATGGAAGGCGTGGTTAATGCAAGAAGAGACATAAGTAGACCAGCTGGAAAGCGGACAGAGGATGTTAAAGACACCTTATGCATGAAAACATAACGGGACTTTGAGTTGACGGGTCTTGATGAGACCGACGTTCTGCAAAGGCATAGCTACATGATAACGATCTAAAAGTGATAATATAATTAACACCAACTTCATTAAAATATCACATGACAAGGAGGACTAAAGCGTTGTAATGTTCAATGTCTGCTTCAGACCAAACCCCCGAAGAAGAAGAAGAAGAAGAAGAAGAAGAAGAAGAAGAAGAAGAAGAAGAAGAAGAAGAAGAAGAAGAAGAAGAAGAAGAAGAAGAAGAAGAAGAAGAAGAAGAAGAAGAAGAAGAAGAAGAAGAAGAAGAAGACGTAGAAGAAAAGAAAGAAGAAGAAAAGAAGAAGAAGGAGAATTATGACAGGTAAAACACGGTAGCTCCAAACAACATCCTGGTAAAGAGAAAACTAAGACAAGTGATTATGTAACAAGGAAAATGGAATCAAGCCGATGTTAAACTAAGGAGACACACATTATCTAGGATGACAACTTAATACCTCCAGGAGTTAGACATTTTGTCGGCTGCTACTCCGGGGGGAATCTATGCCACGAGTCGCATGATCTTCTTCTTTGATTAGGCTGTGAGAAGATAAGACATATATAATCATGTCTGCGAATATTCTAGTTTGTATTACAAAGGAGAAAAATATCCAAGCTTAGAACTAATCTGGATAATACAATTGAAGGGTCTATTAAATGCGTTTCGTGGGGCGATATTTTTGCGTGACGTGTGTCACTGATGTTAATAATTAAAAACAGCAGTACTTCTTCATTTATTACAATCTTTGTTTGCTTTTCTGTTGGCAGAAATTAAAAATATTTGGTGGTTCTTAGGAGATGATTGTTCTCTTCCCTAAGAAGAGATAAAGAAGCGTTATTAGAGTAACTAAACCGCATATAAACAAACGTCAATTCTTTAATTTCTTTTTCTTTGGCATTTATCCCGCTTTAGTACGATTTTAAAAACTGGTAGATAATAATAAGCATGTCAAAAATTGACATTACAAACGGGCTCAGAGCAATCGGAAAATGTCCTTATGTACATCGTCTCCCTCAAAAGATATCAACAATCAACTTTACTGACTCTATTTCATATGGAACAGTATGAGTGAAGCCTAGTATTTGTAGACCGACCTACTCCGCATACCTCATGTGGTACGTCGCAGGCACGATTCTCTCTCTCTCTCTCTCTCTCTCTCTCTCTCTCTCTCTCTCTCTCTCTCTCTCTCTCTCTCTCTCTCTCTCTACAATACAATCTTGCTTCTCTGTGCCTATGCCAGGTCCTTATGTACATCGTCTCCCTCAAAAGATATCAACAATCAACTTTACTGACTATTTCATACGGAACAATATGAGTGAAGGATCGCATTCGAAGACCGACCGACTTCGCATACTCTGTGGTATGTCGCAGGCACTTTTCCTCTCTCTCTCTCTCTCTCTCTCTCTCTCTCTCTCTCTCTCTCTCTCTCTCTCTCTCTCTCTCTCTCTCTCTCTACAATCTTACTTCTCTGTGCCTACCTATGCCATGTGTACTGCTGGTGGTCGGATCTTATACTGCCCAATAACACAAGCACTGAGTGATTTGATCCTAAAATACGTTGTATAACAATCAACCTTACTGACTCTATTTCATAGGGAACAGTATGAGTGAAGCCTCGTATTTGTAAACCGATCTACTCCGCGTACCCCATTAGGCACATCACAGGAATGATACCCACCTCTTTCTCTCTCTCTTTCCCTCCCTCCACCTCTCTCTCTCTCTCTCTCTCTCTCTCTCTCTCTCTCTCTCTCTCTCTCTCTCTCTCTCTTATATATATACCTTGCACATGCCCATGTATACTAGTGTATGAATGTCTGTTGAGCGGTGGATATGTATGTATATGTGCTCACGTATATCAGTCCACACTGACTTTAGGACCCGCCTCATAATAACATATATGAGTACATCATGTAGTTTTGGTTAGTACCACCATCATGCTTGCGCCCACTCATGCTTCGTCAGTACATCCACTTAGATTGCTCAGATACCCCCACCAGACCGGTTGCCGTCCTGCCCTCCTGCCTCCGCCCCCCTTCTTTCAATGTGCTCACTGAACCGTAATACCTATCACCCCGCCATCATCCTCCATCTTACTCCGTCGGTTGGGTATAAAAAGAATACGACAGAGATATTCTGAGTTAATCACAGATCGCAACTGTGGGGTAAGTATGAACATTTTTTTCAATTCTCATTTTCTCTTCATTGCTCTCATTTTTTCATCCTTTTGTGCTTCTCGTCCTGTCGTCACCTTTTGATGTAGTCACAGGATATCTCCTTTACCATATGTTGTGTTTGTGAATGTGTTTGTTCGCTGATGAAGGCTAATCGCCGCAACGTCCTGTTTGTGTCGTAAATCTGTTATGTAAAGCTGCACTACTTTGTGTCATTTTATATTGTTTACAAAAGATATCGAAGAGCATTGATACTTATGGGGAGTCCACGATATCACAATGACGAGACGCTTGTCTGCTGTACATGTGGTATTGGGTTCGAATTCGCAACTAGATGGATATTTCACATTGACCTGGCTCCCAATTCACCCAAGCCTAAAATGGGTACCAGGAAATATTTTGGGAGGTGACTGCGGTCGGCGTGATATTGACTACATTACCCCTGGAGTGCCGAGTGGTATATACAAACATCGGGCTCACATTATATATCAAATAGGCCTCAACTCCTGTAAAAGGGTCCTTTACTTACCTCACCATCATCAGCATGTGCCATGCCTTTAAGCGTTTCAATAAAGTATGTCATCTGTATGTGTCTACGGCCCTTCATCACAACCAAAAGAGACATTCAGTTCATGTGGCGTATCAAATGAAGTTGTGGAATAGAGAAACTAGTCTGATATGGGGAGAATACTGGGCAAGAGGTTGAGGGAGTGTTGCATTTGCATTGCACCATCAAAAGTAAATTTTCAAAATACAGCTTGAGAGTTAGCACACACTTTCTCAGACACAGATATTATGTGTGTCCAGCCAATTCATAAGGCCTGTTGATTTTAATAAGGTAATGGTTGTAAAAACAGGAGACGCCTAGCAGTATGTGAACCTGCCAGGGCGGTAATTAGTAAGGCAGACAGGTCACAGAAAGACTTTAGACCTACGGATAAAATCAACTAATAAGAGAAGGTCGGCGGATATCTACATTACCCCCAACGGATTTCCGGAACGGTAAAATAGATAATTACCTAGACAAAAGGGGATGGGGTCGCCAATTTTCATTATAAGATAATACACCATTTATCCTGTGGCACTAGTAAGATGGTTTTGATTCAGACAAGGTTGTGGTGAAATTCGGTAGGATTAACAGCCTGAGTGGTGCAGTCCTCATTGAATGAGGAGACTCTTCGCATTCATACTTCATAGGAGAACAGTGGACCCTTTTTCGACATTTGCCACTCAAAACTACCCAGTGCCACCATGGGCCTAAAGCTGAGTGTGAACATAATAACCTCAGTGACCACCAACTGTCAATAACTTAGATTAAACTGGGATCCACAGTTAACAAGATTTACAATAACTTAGACTAAAAAGGGAATCCACAGTGAACAGTCAAACAAACTATTTTTCATTCTGTTACGCCTAAGACAAGACCCGGCAGTTGATTCTTATAGACTATTGACATTTATTACATTCTGTGACTAATTAACATTAGTGATGTATTGTCAGTTGTGTATAATATGAATGCCCATAGTGCACACACCTCCCCCATTTATTCATTATAAGATTATAATCTTGTGCTATTAAGTTGTTCAATTTTCTTGGAGTAATAGTGTTAAACAATAGCGTGATAGTACGACATCACTGAACAACAGATGAGGAGAGCTGTGTGGCAGGAATACTACTAGCTTTCAGTCTAAACAGAGTGAACTTTCTCCTTTCTGAATGCAGTGTCTTTCCTATGCTCTCTTGGCCTTCTACTAGAAAATCTTACTAATACCTTAGTCTCCTAGTGGCATCTTACTGTATGTGTCTGTTCCAGTACTAGGAAGTCTTACGAGCCATTGCTGGTTTTCAATTAGTTGTCAGCAACCACGATCTGGGGATAGCTATCTCCAATTCCAATGTAACATACTACAGGGAGTCATAGAACGATGTATGTAGAAAGCTTTGACAGTCTGGCAACAAATAGTAATTTAATCAATATCATGCTGATTACAATATCAGATCACACGGATAGGGGCGACTCGGGATCTCCAGAGTTTGCTCCAGATCAGACACCTGAGGAAGAAGAAAAGGATGCAGAGTGGCATTTTGGCTATAGTCAATGATTGCCAACACAGTGGCCGGGAGTCAATCCCCAGTAGTGGCAAGAATGTTTCGACCAGAACCTTTCTAGGGTACACCCAGTCTGGACAATTGGTTTCAGAATAATGTTTACACAACTTTTGGGGGCCGGTCTCCCTGGCTTAGGGGTTAAACGACTTTCTCCGTAATCCCGTTTATCCACGTAGGGTAACGCAGCGGGCGAGAATTGGTAGCTGTTCTCGCCGCGGTGGTGACTTACACGATAAGTGAGCCGGCCGCTCAGAAAGCAATGGCAAACTACTGAGCGTAATCTAGCCAAGAAATCAACAACAGTGGTAAAATGCTGGTGTTGACAGCGATGTAATGTAAAGGATGTGCGGAAAAAAAAAAAACTTTTGGAGATTTTCTGTGCAGGAAAGATGGTGACAGAAGCTGGTCATCAGCCCCATTGTACCGTGAGCTAGCAAATGTAAATAGTCTAGCAAATCATACAACTGATGTGTTTGCTATGTTAATACCTTCATGACGATCATCATCAACTTCTGAATCATTACCGTTATCATAATTCAAGGTAATACAGGAACATGGCAATCCTACAGTTATTTCCCACCCTTGAAACAAAGACATCAATTCTCCTAGGTCATCTACAGTCGTCATTTCGTTGTCAATTTATTTTTTCGTGAAGAGGTAACCATCCCCATTACCACTGAATCCTTTTACTGTTTATTGCTCTCAAGCCATGCATTTCACCTCCCATTTCTTGTAATTACGTAACTTGTTCTCCCCCTTCTCTCCTGTCCCTTTTATCTTTCCCTTTAAATTCAAGCACGCCTGATTCATTATAACATGACCTATGCAATATCAATGCATTAAAGAAGCAATACACGTTCGCTGTTTCTGTTCCAAAGTGACACACATGCAAATTCCACGAAAGGACGTACACATCTTATCAAGACAAACAAACGCACACGGTGGTTTCAAACCACACAGCCGGAGACTCAATTCTTCGTGTCTTTAGACACCTCATTACAGACGTCAGAACCATGTCCTTGAAAATGTAATATTAATTTCCAGGAAAACACATCACCTCCGAGATGTCTGGTGGTGGTTCTTCTCCAATCAACACACACACCAGCTACAAAGGTTCAGACCGCTGATTTATGTTTATGCAAACATTCCAGGACTTTAATTATCTGTCACGTGGTATGATGACGTTGCCGGTGGCAGCCAGACACGCATGTCAAGGTAGAGAAGAAATTAAGTAAGTCACGTGCCGCGACGTTCGAATCCCAGGAGTCCGTGGTTAATCACTGACAGTGTTAATCAGGGCAATGATTTTCAGAACTAGAGGGCGGGTTCTGCCTCACCTGACGTCGGCCTCAGTTTGCAGGTGAGTATATAATGTCAGCCGGTGTCTGTAGCTAAGGAGTCAGTGAACGCGTTTCCCTATCCCTTATCATCATTATTATGTGCCATGCTGACAAGCGTGGGCGGTCATGTTTCGCCATCTCACACGATCACCAGAGTCGTGGATCAGCTCTGTGTTCTTGTCTCGACCACATCACGTGGCCGAGCCATCCATGTATTTACTTCTCTGCCTTCCCCTCGTTCTTTCCCCCTGAATCTTGCCAGTTGCCACCAAGTTCTCCAATTTATTTCTTCTCTTAACGTGTCAAAAAAATTGTGACTGTCTATGTCTAATTGCTCTAATCATGTTACGGTTGTCATTTGTTTCTTGTAGGGCTTGGTCATTGGTTTTTCTGTCTGCCCATGGTATTCTTTACATTTTCCTCAGAAACCATATTTCCACAACCATCATATGTTTTTCAGCTTGTCTGCTCATTATCCATGCTTCACGTCTGTACAAAAGTACAGGTTCTATGTAGCACTTCGACACTTTTTTTCTCGTTGCAATTGACATCTTTCTATTGGTCAGTATTGGTCATGTACTGTACCCTTACTTTCTACGAACTCACATTGTTTTTCTCCTATTTCGTGTTGTATTTTCTTCCTAACTCTTCGCATGAAGATTCTTAGCAAAATCTTCGTGATGTGACTCATTATACTAATTGTTCGATGCTGATCATATTCCAAGACTCCTGATTTCTTTGGGATTACAATAAATGCTGAATTACATAATTTAGGAAGCATTACTCAGTATCATATATTGTGTTCAGCATCTGATGACCTCCGGTTAGCGGGGTAGGGGTATCCCCTATCAAAGGAGATGTAAGACGCCTCCTTTCCTCCGTTAGTCTACGGGGCAAGGTGGAGTACCCGTTTAGCCCCCCGATTAGGGTTACGTGAAGCCATGGAAGCAGGTGGTGGATGGAGTGTGAGAGCAGCTGATAGATTGTTGTTGGTTATGGTCTTGCACTCTGCGGCGATAGGCAGATGATCTCATCAGTAGAGACAATGGCTATGGCCACCGACTAGTACAGTCACTGCCCAGAAGGAAAGCAATGGCAAACTACCTTCTGCAAAACTTGCCAAGAAACCATAACAACTATGACAGAAAACATAATAAGAAAGAGATCTGGTGGCGAGACCCCCAGGCCAGGCAGATCAGATAACACTGGGGAATAATGTGACACGAGGACCAGTACTAGTAATCGTGATGACGGAGTTAATCCTGACTGTGTTACCAAGGAAATCCCCTGTGTCAGACTAAGAAAAAGAGTGAGAATAGGAACGTGGAATGTGAGAAGTATGTATGAGGGAAAGCCTAGAGTAGTATGTGATGAGATTGAGAGGTTAAATATTCAAATGTTAGGAATTAGTGAACTTTGCTGGAAAGGCAAGGGACATTTTACAACTGAAAATGGAAGTCTTTTCATTTATTCTGGTAGAGATGTCGGAGGCCAGAGTGGAGTGGCATTTTGTTTAGATAAAACAGCTGCAAAAGCTTTACTGGGATATAACCCAGTTAGTGATAGAATCCTCACTATTAGCTTAAAGGCCGTCCAAAAAACACAACACTCGTACAGATATATGCACCTACTTCAACAGCAGAGGAGGACGAAATTGAAGATTTTTACAACACACTGCACGACACATTAAATAAGATTGATCATAATGATATAGCAATAATACTGGGCGATTTTAATGCAAAAGTAGGTACAGGAAGAGCTGAAAATGAGAGACACGTTTTAGGAAAATTTGGACTGGGAAACAGAAATGATGCAGGTGACAAATTAATTTAATTTTGCACAGAAAATGAGTTAATGATAGCCAATACACTTTTGAACAACACCCAAGAAGATTCTTCACATGGAAGTCCCCGGACAGTATTACCAACAGTCAGATAGTTTATATTTTAATACAAAGAAGATGGAGATCAAGCATAACATCTGCAAAAACCCTACGAAGTGCAGACTGTGATACGGATCATCAGTTATTAGAAGCAGATCTGAAATTAAAACTCAAAAAGCTTACCCGAGGACCAAGGCCACTTCGTTTTGATCTCACAAAAATACCAGATGCATACACTGTAGAAGTTAGGAATCGTTTTGGGGTCTTGATGTCTGTACAAGAGGAAATGACACCTGATGAACTGGCAGTACAGGCTAGAGATATCTTGATAACTGCAGCCAAAGATTTAATTCCTACTGAGAAAAAGCAACTTAAGCCGTAGATTACATCAGACACGTTAGAATTAATAAAACAACGAAGGGAACTGAAAAAGAAAGGAGGTGAAACAGCAGGATGAAGTATAAATCTTTAACTCGAGAAATAAGAAAGAACACAAGAAAGGACACACATCAATATATACAAGATTGCTGTACCAGAATAGAGCAATATCACAAGACTGGAAGAGATTACGAAATGTTCAAAGAAATGAAGTTATTGACAAAAATGTTCAACCTCAATTGAATGTCATCTGTGACAAGGTGGGAAATACCTTAGTTAGTTAGTTAGTTAGTCGACAGATCATCCTCATTGCACATCCAACCATTCAGTCCATAAGTGCTCGGATCCCCTCCTCAGCAAATCCCGCAGCGTGTTGCAGCTAACGACACCAGTTCTGTGTTGGTTTATCAATCTTCTTTGGCTTCCTGTTCTTGTTTGGCCACCCCTCTTTTAATTTGCTGTTCTCGCAGTCTGGCCAGGTTGTAGATTCACAGTCATCACTTGGTTCTCGCAAAAGTCTTACTTCTTGTAGAGCATTCAGAATGTCAGCCTGGTCCATGGCGCGTCCGCCCTCCACAGTAGCGTTACATGCGAGCTTGTCAGCCCGCTCATTCCCTTGTACTCCCGCATGCCCCGGCACGAAGATGAAACTAATCTTTGCCAGCCGAGACCGCTCCAGAGACAATAACCATTCTCTTCGGATTCCCCCCCCCCCCCCATCTCTATCCTCTGGAGCATGTTCATTGAGTCGCTAAGGAAACATGCCCTAGTGAATGCCTGTGTCTCGAGCCATGTTATTGCTTTACTTACTGCCATGACTTCCATAGTCAGGCTACTCGTGGTCTCAGCAAAAGCACCAGAGTCCTCCTTCACAATTCTCCCTCCGACCTGAGCCGTAAAGGCCCATGAGCTTTTCACATGTTGGACGACCGACCCATCTGTGTAAATGACAGCATCACCGTCTAGCGAATTCTCGAAAATCAACGCTTATACTTCCGCCTCCACATCTGCCGGGTTTTCTTGTCTGCATTTTCTGTCTAGTTGGATGCAAACTGTAAAGGATGTGCAGAAATCTGTTGGCACATGTACCCACTCCTCGCCAGGTTCTAAGTCCTCAAGTGAACACACCTGT
Source organism: Cepaea nemoralis (assembly GCA_014155875.1). Lineage (NCBI taxonomy): Eukaryota > Metazoa > Mollusca > Gastropoda > Stylommatophora > Helicidae > Cepaea > Cepaea nemoralis. Next base: position 39,619 of record JACEFZ010001557.1, read on the forward strand.
TGAAGAATGTCTTAGGCTTGACCCATCTACGACCGTCCTCTTTTTAACCTGCTGCCCTTCACCTTCTTAATTTCACTATGCAGTGGATGTTGTGTGTTTGCGTTAACTCTGAGGTAGGCGCGTGCTCTGCAAATTTGTATTCTGTCTTCAACGGTTGGAAAATCAAGAAGGTAGCGCATCGCCCTGCATGCTGTATCTCTTGTACATCCAAGAATAATGCGCATAGCTTCATTCTGTATCCTTTCCATCCTTTCTATCTGCTTATGGCTGAGAGTCAGGGTCGCCATCGCATACTCAAAAACAGACATGACCAGCCCCTCGTACAGAAGACATAGATGGCGCTGCTCACAGTTTTCTGCCGCCATCACCCGCATCGCAGCCATCCCCCGCTTGGCCTTTGTTATCACCTGGTCTATGTGCTCATTATAAGCAAGGTTTCGATCAAAACGTATCCCCAGGTAATTTATTGCCTGCGTTCTTTCCACCGAATCTGAACACAGATTTACAGTTGGTGTTGGATTGTTGACAATATGATTATTCAAAGAGAACCATGTCACCGTTGCCTTTATTGGGTTGACCATTGCCCCAGCCTCAGCACACCAAGTACATATGCGATTGAGTTCGGTTTGTAGTTCCACAGCAACCTGATCTATATCCTTACCCTGACGATACACTAAAACATCGTCGGCATATGACAATGTCCTGCCAGGTCCAGTGATCTGCTCACTGGTGATTCTCGCAGTGTAGACGTTGAACAGTACCGGAGATAATGGTGATCCCTGTGGTAGGCCAGGATATATTGTTGTTGGTTCCGACGTCCAACTGCCACATCTAAAAACTGCTTTCCTTCGGAAGAGGGCTGCAGCGATCCAACTAAGGAGGAATGGACTTATTTTGAATTCAAGAAGCTGAAGCATTAAAAATCCAATGGTACTCTGTTGTACGCGTCCTCAAGCTGCAAAGGTTTCAATGCCTGAGTGGAAACCTTCATAGACATCATGGGCAAAAACTGCTGCATTGGTCCAGGTTTCTCTTTTTGGACGGTACCCACCAAGGGTAGGTGGGAAAACACCTTGCTTCTCTAGCTGGCTTGATATTTTCCTGGCAATTAACTTCTCCAGCAGCTTGCCTATTGTATTCTGCATGGTTATAACTCGATATCCCTGAATTTTTGTGTGGTCTTTGCCAGGCTTCGGCAAGGGAATCAGATAGCTGTGTAACCACTCCTCCTTGATGCTAGCACTTTCTATACTGTTGTACATGTCTGCTAGTTCCTCTAGCTCGTTGTCGGTATACCTATTGATGTCGTTATATCTTATGCCATCTGGCCCTGGAGCGCTTTTTTTTGATCGTCGAAGCACAGCCTTGATTTCTTTTACTGTCACTGTGTCTTCATCCGAAGTGTTCTGGGCCTTGCACCTGTCTGACGTGACCTCCTTGGCAAGATTTCGGCCTCTCATGTCTGTCTAGTTGCTCTGCTCTAGATAGCGTTCAAAGAGGGCTTTGCCCTTGTCCTCGTCAGTCCTCTGCCAGATGAGGTCAGCACCTTGGAAGTCAGACATGCTCTTATTCTTGACTACCCCTCTCATGGTTTTATGTAGTCGCCAGAACAATTTCAGTGACTTGTCTGTGCTTACTCTTTGACACACCTCTGCCCATTTTTCACTTTTAACCACCTTGACCAGTTTTTTGAAATGGCTTACTTTTGTGTGCATCTCTCTTTCTAAGTGCATGCAGGGACTGGGATGTCCAGCTCTGTTCTTCTTGGCATTTTGCCATCTCCTTACAGCACCACGTTTATCCAACCACGCCTTCTCCGCCTCAAAATTCCACCACGGTGGCTGCTCCCAGCTTTTTTTCCTGCCCTGAAGCTTTCTGCGCTTGTCACGTCTTATTTTACTCACCACGTCTTTCCCTGTACTGTCATACTGGAAAGTCTTGACCGTTAACTTGTGCTGCCTGGTTCTACCTTTCTCCACCAATATGCTGCAAGGGTGGTGGTCGCTGCCGTGGTGTCCTAGGACACTCCATCTACACACTGTAGTGAGCGAAGGAGAAACCAGCGCCAGATCAATAGCACTGTCCTCATCCCCTGGACGGCTTGCTGACCTTGTGACACAGCCACTGTTGATACAAACCAGGTCAATGGTTTCAAGTGCAATCTCGAGCTCCCCCCCCCCCCCCCCCCCTGTGTGTTGGAGGAAATGTTTCCCCATGATCTGCCTTTAGCGTTGAAATCACCACAGAAAATAACATTTCTCTCTTGACCTAATATGTCACTTAAGCACTGCCACTTCTGGGAATCCATACTCGCGTTGCGGGTATAAACATTAACCAGCACGAATGGTAGACTGGATTGAACTCTTACCGCCTGTATTGTATATCGTCACTGTCCCTACTGGACATGTCTAGCTCTGACGCCACCATGCTGTCGCGAATGAGAATCACCATTCCCAGATGTCGTCTGTTGTAGAAACATTTGAAGCCGGCAGTTCGGAGTAGCTGATCACCCAGTCTTGTCTCCTGGAGCGCTCTGAGGGAAATACCTTAACAGAATCTAGACAGATTCTAGAAAGATGGCAGGAGTATTGCAGTGGAATGTATGATATGAGTGACAGTGAGGATATGAATGAGCCAACGACAGCAGAGACAGAACCGGAACCCTCATTAGATGAAATTGCATGGGCAATAAAGAACCTGAAGAATGGTAAATCACCTGGATGTGATGAGATAAAAGCTGAGCTAATTAAAACGGGAGGAGTAGATAGCATACAAATCTATCACGCATTATGTAAAAAGATATGGAAATACGGTATATGGCCAAAACATTGGAAAAGAAATATCTTCATTCCAATACCAAAAAAGGGCAACCTGAAATTATGCACCAACTATAGAACTGTTGCCCTGATCAGTCATGCAAGTAAAATTCTACTAAAAATCATAATGGGAAGACTTCGTAAGAAAATGGAAGAAGAAATTAACGTGGTTCAAGCTGGATTTAGACAAGGAAGGCGAACAAGAGATCGCATTCTCAATATGCGTTTAATAATAGAGAAGTGCAGAGAATTTAATGTAAACCTATTCTCATGGATTATTCAAAGACATTTGACAGTGTACAACATCAGAAACTTTGGGAATCATGAGGAATATGGGCTTTCCACCACACGTAATACAACTCATAAGAATTCCTGAATTTCCTGAGTTAATAATCATTTAATGGTATTATTCTCCTGACTTTCCCATGTTTAATTTTTCAGTATCATGTGTTTATATAGTCACTTTCAATTTCACAAGGCTTCTTAATGCTCAGTTATTATTCGATTTCTCTGTAGACTTAAAACAACCTTCATGTATGAGGAAATTAAAATTACAATTTTGTATAGCGAGACCATACACAGTATTTGAATTCTCTCAGCGTGCTTTTGAAAATAGCTCTGCGTGCCACGCTTGGAGCGCATGCTGTAGGTGCTGGAGGAAGGGGGGGGGGGCTGCGTGGTCTCGAGGTATGGTGTCCGCCCCGAGTGCTGGAGGTCACGGGTTCAAGCCCCGGTAATGACCGGGAATTTTTCTCGTGGACTTCTAGTAATAAAATGTCCCCTGGTCTCTGGGTAGTGAGATCGGACGCCCGTGTGTATTGTTGCGCACGTAAAAAAATCCCTTGGCATTTGGAAATCGAAAATGAGTAGCCTAATGGCGCTGCCCGGGCAAAATTTCGACTTAAAAATCTACCCAAAGTATTTCAGGATCCTCGCCGGTGCTACTCGTGCACTGAGCTGAGTTTCTCCAGACTCAGGTTTGAGTTAGGAGGAGAACAGAGCACTTATGGGATGCACCCGTGTGCCGTGATGTTGATCCATCGACTAAACTAAACTAAACTAGCTGTAGATGCACCACCGAAGTCTGCAAAATCTGCAGAAGACAGTGCAAGGTCCTCCGTTCATGCTGGTTCATTCCTTATTACTTGATAGGATTTCGTATTTGCTTCTGGTCTGAAGAATTCTGGGATCGACGCTGATAAGTAAAATGGGTTGAAGTGATAAAAAGACTAGGTCAGCATTTTAGTCCAACTGTGCGATGTAGGGGATGAACCCCTGACTTCGGCATCAGCACACGGGATGTTTAAGAACACGCGTTCTTATCCACTCGGCCATGCTGACCTACATTTTACTGACTATATATCATATCTCTGTACCTTCCCACCGACATTTAACTCTCATAGTGCGTTGGTTTTCTCATTTTGAATGTATGCCTCTGTGATCTTTATGACCCACTCGTTACAATTTCCAAATGCCGATTGTTCTTAAAGTTAATCGCGGTTCCAACTTCACGGCAAAGGGTCACCCCATTTTGCTCCGTTCCTATGCCAGTGGATATCACACCAAACAAACAAACAAACAAAAAATAGGGGAGTCTTCGTGGCTAAGTGGTCAAGCCGTTTGACTCGGGCTCCGAAGGTTGTGGGTTCGATTCCGGGCAACGTCCTTCGGTTCACGAGTAAAATTTTTCGGAGACTTCTGTGGGTCGTCGCCAGAGCTACGGAGTTCGTGCTTTGTGCAACGCTTTCCGCGCTGCGGAAAGAGACCGAGCCATATGGATTAACAACCCGGCGCAATGAAGTCGACCCTGTCGACTTTTAAGCGACTTTTTAAGCGACACACACACACACAAAAGCACCTCACTGCCCCATGTGAAAAGTGGAACAGACATGAGTCTTGACAAATCAACAGCCCACAGAGGTATGCTATGCATAATACCGCTGCCAGAATCCCAACAAAAAGTCCGCCCGAAAAATACAGTTCATCGTCGATGGAAGCCGCAGTCACTAGAAAACCATCAGCCACACATTACTACATAAGGCAACCCAGTTAGTTCAGCGACCGACCGGCCGCCATTTTTCGGAACATGCAGTTCAAGCTACAAACAACCGTGGACAGATGTAAAAGCACTCCATTCGACATTCAAAGCTCACAGTGTCGCTCCAAGCACTCAACTCAGTAGCAGGGCGACGGAACCTTGCACCACCAGTCCAACATGATAAAAATGCCACAAGCATAAAAACTTCATAGGTTTTAACAGCTCAACCGCCTATCCTCCATGCTGGAGACCGGCATATATTTGTTGTATGTTTCTTAGTTTCATGCATCATGTGTCTGAACCGAGCACGTTTCCAAAGAGTGTTTTCGCGCGGGGGGGGGGGGGGGGCGCGGGGTGTGTGTGTGTGAGAGAGAGAAAGAGAGGGGGGAGAGCGAGAGAGAGGGATTAATGCCTTATCTGCAAGTTACTATCACGTCTAAAGTCCCACTTCGAAATTAAATATAGTGAGTATAGTGAGAGAGAGGGAGAGAGAGAGAGAGAGAGAGAGAGAGAGAGAGAGAGAGTGAGAGTGAGAGAGAGAGAGAGTCAAACAGAGACTAAGAGAGAAAGAGAGGGGAGAAGCTGATACCCTAATGCAGGTTACTTACTCTTAACTCCTGATGCCCTATCTATAAGTTAAAGAGAGAGAAAGAGAGAGAGAGAGAAAGAGAGAGAGAGTGAGAGATAGGAGAGATAAGGGGGAAGAGAGGGGCAAGTGTGAGAAAGACAGAGAGAGAGAGAGAGAGAGAGAGAGAGAGAGAGAGAGAGAGGAGCAAGCGTATGAAAGACAGAGTGAGAGATTATACCCAATTGAGAGAGAGAGAGAGAGAGAGAGAGAGAGAGAGAGAGAGAGAGAGAGAGAAAGCGTGAGGGAGAGAGCTAGAGAAAGAGAGTCTGATGCCCTACCTGCAAGTTATTGCTATACCTATTGCCCTGACTCCCAAGTCCGTCAGATCCTCACAACCTCCCCCCAGCCCCCCTAAGAAACACCACCTTCAAGCTACCACGACCCCATAATGTCCTACGTCCAAGTAACCTGATCTGTTATAGTTTTCTCTTTCAAACTGTTCCCATGACCAATCCCTTCTTGTTGTGAAAAATCTCATTCCTTCCTCGTCTGTTCATCATTTAATATACGTTGCACATATGTACATAAGTAACCGGCTAAATATCTGGGGGAATAACTGCTAGAGGTCGAGTTCACAATTAACAACAGGATTAAAAAACAAAAACGAAACACATTTACACGACAAAAGTTCATGACCCAGTGGGAACGACCGATGTGATGTAGAAAAGAGGCAATGCGGTGTTGTGGATTCCCTGCACCTGGTTCCCTAAGTACAGTCAGTCAATCAATGGTGCCACTTCCACTTTACTGACTAACCCCTAGCCACAACCCAGGGCTTGGGCACGGAACATTTACCACTCCAGGTGTCAAAATCCGGAGTTATTTGAGTCAAGCAGTCAGAGGTCTGGAGTCTTGGAGTTATGGGGTCAATTATTTATGTCCCAAATTGTTATCGTTTTCGAATAATACGAGTAACTCTCTAGGTCAGGAGGGGTTACTAACTATTGGCAACCGAAGAGACTAAATAGAAAATAGGTCAAACATGTTACAGGTACAGACTAGCACAGCGTGATGTGGATAATAAAGGAAACTGAAAGATATATTGTCATACTGGTGATAAAAGGAACTGAAAGATATATAGTCTTACAGGTGATAAAGGGAACTGAAAGATAAAGTAATATATATATATATATATATATATATATATATATATATATATATATATATATATATATATATATATATATATATATATATATATAAAATAAAACTGAAGATTATATAGTGATACAGGTGGTACAGGAAACTGAAAGATGTAGAGTCATACAGATAATAAAGGGAACTAAAATAAATATAGATATACAGATGATAAAGGAAACTGAAGATTATATAATCATACAGATGATAAAGGAAACTGAAAAATATATAGTCATACAGATAATAAAGGGAACGGGAAGATATATAGTCATACAGATGATAAAGGGAACTGAAAGATACATGGTCATACAGATAATAAAGGGAACAAAAATAAATATATACAGATGATAAAGGAAACTGAAAGATAAATAGTCATACACGTGATAAAGGAAACTGAAAGATATTTAGTCATACAGACGATAAGGGCAACTGAAAGCTAAAGTCATACAAAACGATAAAGGAAATTGAAATATATAGTCATAAAAATGATAAAGGAAACTGAAATATATAGCCATAAGATGATAAAGTGCCACCAATGTCAAACCTGGACAATGACAGAAAAAGAGAAAAGAAAAATCATAACAACAGAAATGAGGTTCCTGAGAAGAATACTCAACGTATCAAGAAGAGATAAGATCAGAAATGAAGAAATCAGGACTAAATTGGGGGTTAAAGCAGCACTAGATTTTATAAGAAAGCAGCAAGTCAAATGGTTTGGCCATGCAAGTAGGTTACCAGTCAACAGCATGCCACAACAAGCAATGATGTACAGACCAGATGGAAACAGAGGAAGAGGCCGACCACGTAAACGTTGGACTGAGGGAATAGCAGAATCCATGAGAATGTCGATATACGAAGCCCATAACCGGGCACTCTCACGAAGTTTATACTTCACCTCGACACCGCAAGGTATAAGAGGAACATGATGAGATGAGATGAGATGATAAAGGAAACTGAAAGATATTGCCATCCATCTATCCATGATATGCCATGCCGGTAAGCGTGGGTGGTCATGATTCGCCATCTCACTCGATCACCAGAATCGTGGATCAGCTCACTGTTCTTTTCTCGACCACGCTACGTGGTCAAGCCATCCAGGCATTTAATTCTCTGTCTTCCCCTTGTTCTCAACCCCTCGATCTTGCCAGTTGTCACCAAGTTCTCCAATTTATTTATTCTCCTAACATGTGCTTTTCTGTCTGCCCATGGTATTCTTTGAATTCTCCTCATAAACCACATTTCCACAGCCATCATATGTTTTTTTCGATTGACTGCTCAACTGCTTGATTGTCTACGCTTCACATTCATACAAAAGTCCAGGCCCTATGTAGCACCTGAACACTCTTTTTCTCGTAGCGATAAAGCCATACAGATGATAAATGAATATGAAAGATATGTAGTCAAATAGGTGATAAAGGAAACTAAAAGATATAACTATACAGATGATAGAGTGAACTAAAAGATATAATCATACAGATGTTAGAGTGAACTAAAAGATATAGACATAAAGGCGATAAAGGGAACTAAAAGAAATAGTCATACAGATGATAGAGGGGACTAAAAGATATAGCCATAAGATGATAAAGGAATATGAACGATATATAGTCATACAGGCGATAAAGGGAACTAAAAGATATAGCCATACAGTTATATAGATACTGACCATATCAATTAGGTATATGATGCTAGTCCTATATTTATATAGACACTGACCACATCAATTGCGTATTTGATGCAAGCCTATATTTATATAGATAATGACCACAACAATTGGGTATATGATGCTAGCCCTATATTTATATAGATAATGACCACAACAATTGGGTATATGATGCTAGCCCTATATTTATATAGATAATGACCACAACAATTGGGTATATGATGCAAGCCTATATTTATATAGATAATGACCACAACAATTGGGTATATGATGCTAGCCCTATATTTATATAGATAATGACCACAACAATTGGGTATATGATGCTAGCCCTATATTTATATAGATAATGACCACATCAATTGGGTATATGATGCTAGCCCTATATTTATATAGATAATGACCACAACAATTGGGTATATGATGCTAGCCCTATATTTATATAGATAATGACCACAACAATTGGGTATATGATGCTAGCCCTATATTTATATAGATAATGACCACAACAATTGGGTATATGATGCTAGCCCTATATTTATATAGATAATGACCACAACAATTGGGTATATGATGCTAGCCCTATATTTATATAGAGCCTGACCACATCAACTGGGTATATGATGCTAGCCCTATATTTATATAGATAATGACCACATCAACTGGGTATATGATGCTAGCCCATATTTATATAGATAAGACCACAATAATTGGATATATGATGCTAGCCCTATATTTATATAGATAAGACCACAATAATTGGATATATGATGCTAGCCCTATATTTATATAGAGCCTGACCACATCAATTGGGTATTTGATGCAAGCCTATATTTATATAGATAATGACCACAACAATTGGATATATGATGCTAGCCCTATATTTATACAGATAATGACCACAACAACTGGGTATATAATGCTAGCCCTATAGTTATATAGAGCCTGACCACATCAACTGGGTATATAATACTGGCCCTATATTTATATAGAGCCTGACCACATCAACTGGGTATATAATGCTGGCCCTATATTTATATAGAGCCTGACCACATCAACTGGGTATATAATGCTGGCCCTATATTTCTATAGATACTGACCACAACAACTGGGTATATGATGCTAGCCCTATATTTATATAGATACTGACAACATCAACTGGGTATATGATGCTAGCCCTATATTTCAATAGATACTGACTACAACAATTGGGTATATGATGCTAGCCCTATATTTATATAGACCCTGGCCACATCAACTGGGTATATAATGCTAGCCCTATATTTATATAGATACTGACTACAACAATTGGGTATATGATGCTAGCCCTATATTTCTATAGATACTGACTACAACAATTGGGTATATGATGCTAGCCCTATATTTATATAGACCCTGGCCACATCAACTGGGTATATAATGCTAGCCCTATATTTATATAGATACTGACTACAACAATTGGGTATTGTGGGATGTGGATTTTAATTCCTGAGAATGATTCGTTAAAATGTCTAGGGGGTTTTATTGATTCTCTGGTCACTGGTAAGAAAGGCAGGGATGATCAGGGATATTTAGCCACAAATCTCAGGAAGACAAGAGCTCAATCCTTGAAACAATGCATGTGATGTAGGTTTCCCTTCCCACTTCATCACCCTTTACATTACCTATGTGGTGCCTAGAAGGATATTGATTGCTCACAACAATATAACAAACCACTTGTTGGACACCACCATTTACTTGATGTACACAACACTTTTGGACAAACAGTTCAGGTATTAACTCAAGATCTGCAATTACATATATAGATGTGTAATAAACACTATGCATTTTCAGACAGGCATGGGAATGATATGCAGTATTACAACATAGTACCCAGTGACCCCAGAAAAAAAACAAGGTTATTACAACCAACACAACAACCACAAATTGGTTCTGCTAACTTGACTCATTGTACCTAGATATAATCACACTGGTCTAGGTGCAGAAACCCAACATCTATATATTTGTTTCTGACACCAGGTACAATTATCATATTTAAAAATAATGAGTTGATGTCAAAATACTATTTACCTTAACCATCATTGGTTCTACCTCATTACCCACTAACACTCTTTACATGTCATAGAAGAAAAAAACACACACATGAAAACAGTTGATACTAATAATTAAATTAATTAATTATAGTGTTCATTTAGGCATTGCGGATGGGTATTCTTCTCCAGTGCAAAGCAGTTAATGTCCATATTTATCCATGACAGCAATAAATACTCACAGTCATGTTTAATGTCCACTGAAGTTTGTTGCGGAACACTTATAATCCTTATTATGAAATAAATTCACCACATATCTCCTCTGTGGAGCTGAATTCAAGAATCTTCTTTGCGAACGGCTCGGTGTCAGTGTGAAATTGAGGCCTGGGTTGGTCATACCTTCAGGAGATGCATCTTTGGTCTTGGACTAAGGTTCTTCCCTATATCACCATATCTGATGAAAAGGATGCCTACCTTTCAGCGTCTCGGCTTATAATATCCGAATCTCAATTTTGTTCCCACAGAATTTTCACCCACCTAGTCATCAGTCTATAACCTATTCCACCGTTATTGGCATTTAGGCTGACATGGGACCAGCACAGAGTTCTGATTCATTATTTACTTTCAGTGTAGACATACAATTCTGCTTGTTATTCATTTGGTTCATCTGGAATTAATTCCAGGATTCTGCTGCAGGCATGGAACTGAAGAATATTGACTCCACCACATATCCAGGGTTGCAAGCCATCAGGTGATTCCTGTGGTTGCAGGCGTAGAGGCATTTACTCCGCTAGCTGCTTTCATATGGTCTTTTTGTGTGTGTGTGTGTTCAGGTTTGGGAACCTTGAGGTAATCTGGTGTAGGTATGGTTTTCAGTTAGCACTTTGGTTGTATTAGTTCAATGTCTTCTTCCCATTTGTTTGAGTTGGTGTTCATAGCTAGAACTTGGTGTTGCATGGCTGGAACCTTATGTTTGACTTTTGCAGCTGTGAGATGTTCTTTCGAAGACTTATCCATTGTGGATATTAACTTGGTAATCCAACCAACAGTTGAAGGGCTTTCACTGTTGCTAGTTTTAGTAACTTGTAGGATTGTCCCATAGTTTCACTGATTTTGCTGAGTGATAAGGCTTATAGGTGATACTTCTCAGACGTAAAGCAGACGATACACTGTTGTCAGTTACTCTGTTGATCTTCATCTTTGTAGATTATTAGATCTTGAAGTCCATCCTGGATCTTCCTCCTAAAATAGGACTTAATCACTCACCCAATCAGTTATCTTCAACTTTTCTGTTGCTCGCTATGGAGCTATTGAGCGCCGCAGTAAACATTGAGGTATTGCTAGATCCAGACTATGGTTTTGGACATTCACTTTATGGCTGTTGACCCAGGATCCAGTGTTAGTGATATAGTCCCACCAAATTCAACCACCACCTGCTTCTCTTCTATAGAAAAGGGATGACAAGAATACAACACTAGCATTAACCTACTGTGTTATGGTAAAAGGTTTACAACACAATTACAAACACAAATACAAAACAACAAGGGGAGAAGGGGAAAGGAGTGGGTGTCCATGTTCCACTGTCCCTCATTGCTGAGTAGAGCCATTCTGACTCTTCATAGTGAGTAAGGTATTTTCTCACTTATATTTTGTTCTGTTGTTACTGGGACTATTGGATGGGTGAAGTCATTCTGTCCATCCAACATGTTGATATTGTCTCTCTCATTACTTGAAGAGAATAGCCTATACAGAATCCCTGTGGTTTCTAATGCCGCGTCTTTATTTCGGCACTATAATCATCACTAGGTCAAGACTATTCACCATTGGCTTGTTAAGTACTGACATACACATGAATTCTTCTATCAACATCCTCATGTCCCAAGGTGCAACATTAAAATGTATATTCCCACAGTAAAAAGTAACAATCAGAACAAAGAAAATTCTCATACCAGAAAAAAAACATACATGTACATTTCTCTGATATTAAGTACATGATACTCATACATAATAATTAATCATAATGCTGATGCAGGGAGCCTTTGTTTTTGGGTTTTCTCAGGGGTTAATCCATAACTAAAACATACATTGTTTTCCCCCACTGCGTACAGCAGATGAGGATAGTAGTCGCTGTGATATATTTTGTCAAGGACTGCTATTATTCAAGCAATTTATTCACATCAATCTTCGCTTCTGTTCCTACTACAGTGAGGTGATGCGGAGTGAATCCTATCCGAACATGCATTTACATCACGCGTTTAATTGTTCATGAATTTATATTCAAACATGGCCTGTCCCTAACACTATTTTATGAAATGATTATATGTTCACCCTCACTCATATGGAGTGGTTACTAATCTGTTAACAAAAGAATGGTACTAAAATTTAGCACTATATTTCCAAGTTACAGATTATAATGTGGCAAAATATTTTATCCCCTGACTAAGTACGAGTCAGGAATATGCGTAATCATTTGTATGTCCCCGCATGGATAAAACACCTTTCTATAGTACATAGATTATTTGCAGATTTCTAAGCATAAATAGTGAGATATTGTTCACAGTGCCTAGAAGTTTTAACATAGGAATATGAAATTGACAGACACTAGTTCTTTACTATGAAGCATGAATCAGGGGTCTGCTCCTACATTGAGAAAATCTCTAGAATGTGTTTCAGACATGAGAGTTGATACTTTACAGTACACATAATAGTCATAGATTATAGCACTACTAGTGAGATATAAGTTCATAATGCCTATACAAGATATTAACATATGGATTTGAAATTGTAAGACATAGGAAAAATTACAGCGTGGCGCCCACATGTGTTTCCTTAGTAAACATCATCCAGCCTGGTTTAAGAGAATTGTAACTAATTCTTAATTAACATACTGGTCTATGTAATACATAAATATATCTTAATAATGTAGATAACATACCAATAGCTTGAATAGAATCATGTTTTTAAGGCCAACTACCTTCTCCCCGAAGGGAAAGGTCGACTTTCTTGTGTGTTCTCTTGACTAGAAATGGCCGCTTCAGTCTTTGTTTTCCCCCTCGCCAGGATTGGCCAGATACGGGAGAGAAAACAAGCCAAATTAATTTTAGCTGTGCCACGGTCAGTCTATCGCTGTTTTATTTTCTCTTACATTAAGTAAGTTACGTAAACAGTAATTGTAAGGGTTTGTTTATTTTTAAGGGAGTCCATAAATAGGAAAGGGTAAGGACGTTTTCTTATACCACAGGTATATGATGCTAGCCCTATATTTATATAGATACTGACAACATCAACTGGGTATATGATGCTAGACCTATATTTATATAGACCCTGGCCACATCAACTGGGTATATAATGCTAGCCCTATATTTATATAGATACTGACTACAACAATTGGATATATGATGCTAGCCCTATATTTCTATAGATACTGACTACAACAATTGGGTATATGATGCTAGCCCTATATTTATATAGACCCTGGCCACATCAACTGGGTATATAATGCTAGCCCTATATTTATATAGATACTGACTACAACAATTGGGTATATGATGCTAGCCCTATATTTATATAGATACTGACAACATCAACTGGGTATATAATGCTAGCCCTATATTTATATAGATACTGACTACAACAATTGGGTATACGATGCTAGCCCTATATTTCTATAGATACTGACTACAACAATTGGGTATATGATGCTAGCCCTATATTTATATAGACCCTGGCCACATCAATTGGGTATATAATGCTAGCCCTATATTTCTATAGATACTGACCACAACAACTGGGTATATGATGCTCGCCCTATATTTCTATAGATAATGACCACAACAATTGGGTATATGATACTAGCCCTATATTTCTATAGATACTGACCACAACAACTGGGTATATGATACTAGCCCTATATTTCTATAGATACTGACCACAACAACTGGGTATATGATGCTCGCCCTATATTTCTATAGATACTGACCACAACAACTGGGTATATGATGCTAGCCCTATATTTATATAGATACTGACAACATCAACTGGGTATATAATGCTAGCCCTATATTTATATAGATACTGACTACAACAACTGGGTATATGATGCTCGCCCTATAATTCTATAGATACTGACCACAACAATTGGGTATATGATACTAGCCCTACATTTATATAGATACTGACCACAACAACTGGGTATATGATGCTAGCCCTATATTTATATAGATACTTACCACAAGAATTGGGTATATGATACTAGCCCTATATTTCTATCGATACTGACCACAACAACTGGGTATATGATACTAGCCCTATATTTCTATAGATACTGACCACAACAATTGGGTATATGATGCTAGCCCTATATTTATATAGACCCTGGCCACATCAATTGGGTATATAATGCTAGCCCTATATTTCTATAGATACTGACCACAACAACTGGGTATATGATGCTCGCCCTATATTTATATAGATAATGACCACAACAATTGGGTATATGATGCTAGCCTTATATTTATATAGAGCCTGACCACAACAACTGGGTATATAATGCTAGCCCTATATTTATATAGAGCCTGACCACAACAACTGGGTATATGATGCTCGCCCTATATTTCTATAGATACTGACAACATCAATTGGGTATATGATGCTAGCCCTATATTTCTATAGTAGATCAGACGGTCCTCGATGGATGAAGTGGTCAGTATCATATAGGGTGTATTTTTAATGACCGTGCAGTGTTTGAAAATATTGCCGGTCCAAGTTTTGTATTTTCACCCT